>VZRF01009670.1:1602136-1906271 GCA_013396875.1 Vireo altiloquus
CGGCCCCGGAGTAGCGGCGTCCGGGGACGCGGGTGTCGCTCTCCGGTCACTGGCGGTGCGGGCTCCCTCTGGCAGCAGCGGGCAGGAGAGGCCCTGAAGCGGGCGGTGGAAGCCTTGCGGGGTTCCGAGCTTCCCGAGGCTACCCTCACGTCCCGCCTTGTCCCACTTTTCCTTTCAGGCGTGTTAGGGCCCCCGTGTCCCCGCGGGGCTGGTGCGGCTCTGCACCATCTCTGCCCGGCACCCGCGCCCTGGGTGCAGTGCATCCCAGCCCGGCAAAGGGCTCCCCGCCCTTTCCCCAGAGCTGTCATGTCTCAGGCAGGCTATCGGAACGAAAACGGGGAGCTCGCCTCTTCCCTGGGAATGAGGGAAAAGAAATGCGTGCATTTCGGAAGTTTTATGTGTGCTGTGTGTTGCGTGCCGACCGCATGGCTGTGACCGCTGACGTGCTGCTGTCAAAAGAGGTCCCAGCTAGTGCTGGTATCGTGTGCGTCTGTGGTTTTCTCTCCTCATCAATGAGATAGTTGTGAAACGGAAGGCTCTGTCAAAAATGAGTGATCGTTGAAACGCAAGGGCATAAAGAGAAGCGTGACAGAAATGTAGTTTTTGATAGTACCCCGCGATGATATCTTACACCTGTAAGGGGCATTTAGAAAAATCTCAGAACCTTTTGGATTTGGAATCATCAGTATTAGAATTATTTTTTTTTTACGTGGTTAATATTATGTGAACTTACATTTTTGAATGTTGTGATTGGTGTCAGCACATGTACGTGCCTAATCCTTTACATGCTTCTGTTTTTGACTTTTAGTAGACTCATTTTTCATTGTTTTAGAGGACAGAGTGGAATTTATGATGTTGTAAAAATGTTCAAATGGACAGCTAGAACAAATGAGTGCTTGTATTAAAAAAGAACATTGTATACCCCAATATACAAAGTACCAAAGGTAACAAAAATACCTTTGGTCTGGCCTAGCATTTAGATAAATTAGCAAACTATACTTGTTTTATTGATCTGTCAAATCAGTTAAACCCCAAAATCTGTCTAATCATGCATATTAATTTCTTGATAGCTTAAATTTTTTTTAAAATTTCACTTTCATATACAGAGTCAAAACCATAGCAGGAGCGTGTCATTTGCACTTGGGTTTTGTGTGGTTAAAATGCTGCCACTCATATTTCAGTATGCTGTGTTCTTACTGCAAGAACAGGTTGGAGGAAAATGCATGATTTTAATTTTTTTAAATTAAAAACCTACTGTGTCTAATTCACAGTCTGCAAATGTTGAGCGTTTTCAAGCTGGAACTAAGCCTTAGCTGTACTGGTGTGCTATGGAACAGTGTATTGATAGAAAAAATACTAGATTAGAAATTCTGTCTGTGTGAAGCTGTTGTCAGTCAGTGATCTTTATTGTGCTGTGTGTTTATGCACTTAGAGCATGAAATGTGTATTCTTTAGGCATAAACTTTGGTTTCAGGCTAATGCATATATTAGGAAAATTTCTGTAGAGCAGACTAAGCAAAAACAAAATATGAAGCATAATGAGACTGCAGCACTCTCTATTACTGTACTCTTGCAGTAATATACTATAGAAAGTGCTATCAATTTAGAGAGCATCGAGTGCACTCTCAAGAAATATTTTCTAACTGGTTATTATTTAGAGGCCTTTAAAAGGGTTTGTGGGCCACAAACTAACCCAATTCTAAAGTACTGTGTTGAAGAATACAATATTGGCAGTAGGGAATTCTGACACCTTTTAAAAAGTAATTGGTTAGTAAGAAAGAGAGTATATGACTCAGAATAAATGTAGCATAGTGTAGGAAGAGCATAAAACTTTGTTAAACGAATGAAAGTATATATTTTTTCAGTGCAGCAGGTTATTCAGAGTTAATTTATTGGTACAATCATCCATTATTGTTGGTGCATATGTAACAGATCCAGTTTAAGTCTAAAGATTTGAATTGAACAAATAATTTTGTTGGTTTTCTTGCCTCAGGAAGTTATAATGGATTTGCTGACCTTTAGGGTAACAGTGAAATGTGATAGTGTGCCCCTATACAAACAACTATTCAATTAAAAGATATGTAGTACTTAACTTAAGGAGTTGTTAACAAGGCTTTAAATTCATCATTGTCTGATGAAACTGCTTTTTTAAAATTAATATAACCTAATTTAGTCTGTCAGCAAAAATAAGGTCTGTAATACATTTATCCTTGAATTTTATTCAGCACGATTCAAGGGGAGTTCTAAAGAACATGTCCTGTGATGGCTAACACATTACGTATTTCCCTTGGTGTCCAAGATTGCAATCCTGTTTTTATAGTGCTTTATAGTCCTAGAAATTTCAGTCATTGATAGTGTTTGTGTCATGGTTTATTCCCTCTGTCCCCCTCTGGCAGTTAGGTTTCTCTGGATTCTGAAACTCTTAGGAATATCTAAGAAAAACCACAAAACAAATACGTATTTTTGATAGTGTTGTGCAAATGTGACAAGGGGAAAAATTGTTTTTGAAAGTGATGAAACCAAGAGGCAGTTGATAAACTGCGTAATATCACTTTCAGATGCTCAGTATGGAGCTCTGAGAATTCGCCTCATGGTTCTTGTACGCAGGTTTTAGGCCATATTGCTCCTGTAGATTGACTTTCTTTTGTATTCTAGTGTATTTGTTTAACTTCTCAAATCTGAAGTTGTTGGAGTTCATTTAGGACAGGATAGGAAGAATTGAAACACAAGACGCTTAAAAGCAACCAATTTGAACGGTGGAACATCTGCTTCTTAGTGGTGTCTTCTTCATGTGACTCATACATGTAACCGTCGTCAGTAGCTCTAGTTTAGTGAAGATTATGGGAATCTGAAGTTGGTTCCCTGTGAGTAAATACGGTTTTTTAATACTTTTATTTCGGTAAGCAGTTCTGTAGTTTTAATGGCAACATTTAGTTTTAAGTTTGAAAATTTGTAGCATTTTCATGGAAACTTCTTCTTCCTTAAACCAAAGAAGCCAGTTCTGCAATTTTAAGTAACATGTATTTAAGTTGGTCTTTGATGATGGTCCATTTTTTAAAAAAAACTATTAAAACCATTGCCAAATGTTTAATTCAGTCATAAGATATGCTTCTGCAACACCTAATTGAAAATCAACACTAGTGGATTTGATGAGCTTTGGAAGATTAGTAGACAGTGTTCGGAATTTGAATTTCATGTGATTCAGAGGTGTCTCACTAGCAATGTGAGATTATAAGAATGTCTGAATATTCTAAATTTATATCCTTTATTGAAGTTCTTGCTTACAAGTGTGTGAAGTCAAGTTATGTTACCTTTGTAAACATCTCAAAATAACGAGCCACTCTTTTCCTTTAGCAGACTAGAATACAATTTGGATTGTATCTGTGTGCTGTACAGTTTCTTCTTGATGAGTTGAGTTACTCGGAGGGATCAGTATAACAGAGGATGTTTAATTTCTGATTGTTGATCTGAATCGTAGTCTAGAATTGTCAGTGTATAAAATCAGCTATCAGCTGGTATATGTGCAAATGACTTTTCATGGGAGGTAGAGAGCACTTCAGTATTGCAACTTACTCTGAAATGCAGATTTCGACAACCTTTTAAATAATACAAAAATATTGCTGTATATTATTTTGTAATCGTTACACTGCTATTGGTAACATTGAAAGCCACAGGCTATGTGTTGCTGCAAATTGAGAAGGTGGAATTTAAAGGCAAAAATAGCTCAATGTTAAATGCATCCCCTGCCCTCACGGTCTGTTGCCAGAATTGGCCTAGGATGCCTTTTGGTGTAGGCAGAGTCTGAAGTCCTCAAATGTGATCTTACTGCTTTGCTTGTGTGTATCTTGATTATGTCAAATTTTAGGCCTATTTTCACTCTCTTCAAAGTACCAGTAAATTTGTGATGTCCCAATTTTCTAAGATAGGTTAGGAAAAAAAAGGTGATTGGGATGTCAGTTTTCTGGTATCTTCATTCAGGAACATTTTTGAAACTAAACTGTGGGAGTGTAGAGCGGGAAAAACTGATTGTAAGTGATTACTAATATAGTTGTGACTTTCTGATACTTTGAAATGGTTTCATTTAAGTTAATATTTTTGCTGGCTGAGAATTGCGTAATGGCAATAAAATGACTCAGTATTCAACATGTAGTTTGACTTTTTTTCCTTTTAAATACAAGAGTGGTTCTTGACATTGTTTGATCTTCCTATACGTATACTTCTGTCCATTGTTTCATGGCTCAAATGTAGTATTTGTTAGTATTTTAATTTCTTTAAATTGTGCATATTAATGAAGATTGAAGCACAGGATGATTTGTGGAAATGTGTTGAGGAAGAAAAAGGAAGATAATATTTTTTTACCTGGTGTTGCTTATGAGGTGGTATTATGTTATCCAGTCATCTCTACCAATGTGCTTGACTGCATTTAAAACTGCCTTGTAAAAAGGGCGTTATATTGATCTGTGAAGTCAGGTGTATTATAGTGTTAGATTATATTTTGGCAGAACTAGTTTGTCATTTGTTTTAAGATTCAGTAGTGGAATATTTTTCTGTGGTGATAGAAGTATACAGCAGTGAAGATATAGAAGTTCTGTCCTTTACCTGAAATTTATAGGGCTCGGTTTTACTTAATACTGCTGTTGCTTCACTAAACAGTGTAACACTATCCAAACCTCACATCTTGTTCTTCTCGTGTGTGCCAATGATTATTGGTGTGAAAGCTTCACCTTTGCATTGTAATTAATATAAAATGCCTACTCATGCTGCTTGTTGATAGCATAAGCAGGTGTTCTAGATCACCACAAGACATTTTTATTAATATTATAAAAACATTCTGTATTATGCATGAACAGTGTACTGTTGTTCAAGGCTACGTTGTAAAGCAGAAAGTTTGAGGGGATTGAGAGGAGATCGTTTTATTGCATCAGTAAATAGGTCTGAATGTTTAGTGTACCGATTGTGCATTGTGAAAATAAAAATTGTTCCTGTTTTGGCTTGTCTGTGGTTTGTAAACATTTTACTTTCTGGCCAACTTCGTCTTTGGGAGATATATGTTAACCAGATCTTTGTGACCATCACTAAAGGGTTTTACATGCTCCCCTTTTAAGCCATGAATTCAAGTAGAAAAGATTTCTGAAGAGAACTCGTCGTATTAAAAGTGGAAAAGCAACCCTGACTAATTAGATAAGTATTATATTTTCCAGTTTGGAAGTTGTAAGTTTACAAGGCTTGTGGTGTCAGATGAACCTGATAATACACACTTGAGTGTAAGCTGATTTCTTTTAAAAAAAATCAGCAAAATGACTCTACTGTGGTAATTTCTAGTGTGATATTGTTGAAAATAAAAGTACACAAACACAAGTTAGAATTTTACTAACTTTGTTTTTCTTAAGGTGGTAAGACTTTACTTGGGGCATGGTTACCTCGGCCTCTAGCTTCTCTTGCCTTTTAGTGTTGTTTTGTATTGTATAAGATTATATTTTGGCATTTAAAATTATTTAGCAATGTAGCTGTCATATTTCATTTTAGTGTTTGATGGTTATGTAAATTAAAATAGGTATTTTCAGTTCATTCTTACATGAACAAGATTTTTGTGAATGAAGATAGTTTGCTAAATATTAACCTGGTGCAGGACTTCATGTGTTTAATAACATGGAAGAGGAAAAAAATAAAGAGAAAAATAAGTGTTTGCCTAAAATTTTAAAAAATAGTCAAATGAGGATTTTTCTGTCCTTTGTTTCTCAAAATGTGGTCTTGGAGTAAAATCTTAATCTGACACTTCAGTGCTGAAATTGGTCTGGCCTCAATAGTAAGCAAAGCCTTAGGGGAAAGAATAATTAAAGACATAGAGGAAGATGGAACATGGGATAAAATGCAGTGTCCCAGGTACAGTGTGGCAGTCTGATCTGAGACCCTCTCTGTCTGTGATATTGGGGATTTTTGCACCTGACCTGGGTGCAAGACCTTGCACTTGGCCTTGTTGAACCTCTTGAGATTTCCATGGGCCTACCCTTCACTCCTGTCAAGGTCCCTGTGGATGGCATCCCTTGCCCCCAGCGAATCCACTGCATGGCTCACCTGGTGTCTGGCATCTAACTGCTGAGGGTATTGTCACTACCACTGTCAGTGTCATTGGTGAAGACATTGAATAGTACTGGTCCCAGGATGCATCCCTGAGGGATACCACTTGTTGCTGGTGTTCACTTGGGCATTCAGGCATTGACTGGAACTCTTTGGACGCAACCACCCTCTTTGCCCATCTAACAGTCCATGCATCAAACCCATATCTCTCCAATTTAGGGATAAGAATTTTGGGGAGGACCATATTAAAGGCTGTATGGATGTCCAGGTAGGTGATGTGTAGCTCTTGCCTTGTTCATTGATGTCCACCATAGAAGGCCTCTAGATTAGTCAGGCATGATCTGCCCATGCTAAAGCCATGTTGGCTGTCACTAACTCCTTGTCTTCAATACATTTTTATACATCTTCCAGGAGGTTCTGTTCCATTTTTCATTAATGACCTTGGTATGGGTGGGAGTGTGCTGGTACAGCTCACTGGTAGTGCAAGGTTAGGAGATGTGATGACTGCAAAAAAAATAAAGAAAAGAAAAATTGTTGTGTGCTAATAATACAACATTTTCTTAGAAGTGATGAAAAAGAAGTAAAACTAATGACTTCTACGTAATGATGGGTTTATTGTTAGTGCGACAAATCATGATATGGGACAAATACAGGACTGTAATTTTGTAGTGAGGGAAGTATTAATGTCAAGGTTTTTGGCTTTGATGAAGCTTCATCTGACTGCATTTCTGGCAACACTTAGATAAAATCCCACCCAAATGGGAATGGTGCAAAGACAGCTTTATTAACACAAGTGAAGTAGAATAGATTTAGCTTGTTAATCTTAGCAAAATGAAGACTGAAAGGGGATCTGATTGCTATCTATAAATATATCAGCAAGGTAAGCACCAGGGAAAAGAAAATCTATCTTGACTAAAGCATAGGATTGGTGGAAAAATGAATTCGCTTCATGAATGGCTATGAATGTCTTTAGATCATTAGAATCTTGCTGAATCTGAATCATGTCAGTCTGAACCAACCTTCTAAAAATTATGTGGGCAAAAATAATTTTAAATTAATCAGATACCATCTTACAAAATTATTAGTTTCATGTGGACTTTAGAAAGCTTCTCCTAGATCATGAGTTTACAATGTTCTTGAAAGTTTGGTAGGACATTAATGGTACACAATTATGTACTTAAGCTAGAAAAGGTTAGTTGTGTTATATTCCAAGACATTAGAATAGCTTGGCTGAGGTATGTTTAATTTTTTTTATTTCTAAAAAGGGATATCCATGAATTTAAAAATCATATACGTAGGAGTAAGTGCTCCATGTGTGAAGTAAACCTAGTAATTCTAGTTCATAGGAATATTATGTTAATTTAGCGTTATCATATTTAACACTATGATGCTAATAAGGCCACTAAACGTAGTAAACCCACTGAAAGTAAAAACTGTATAGTTTTTTAATTTGAATGTCCACTATCCATCTACTAGGCACATTCTGTGTTACAGCTCAAGTTGGAACTCCAGCTGCTTCTGTGGAAGTGAGCTGACTGCTCCTGAGAAGTGTGGCTACACTACCTCAGCTCAGTTACTGGGATGTGAAGTTGATGAGGAAGTGGAGTTTGTGGTCCTGTCTGATCAACAAGACTGACTAAATGCAACTTTTTTGAAGCTGATCTTTGTTTACCTGAGTGACTGTAGGAAATTATTGTACTTGGCTTTCAGCGGCTTGGGAAATGGAGACCTGTAGCCTGTGCTTCCAGAGACTGAACAGTCACCTTGAAACTGCAGTGAGCTGTTGGTGTGTTTGGGAGGCACTCCAGTGTTAGACCTGTCTGTAGGAGATGTTAATGTCTAATATGGAAGTGTTGACCAGGCTCTGTGTTAAGAGCTGAGGTTGGACACTGTGTAGCAGTCCAACAGCTAAAATGGTTTGGGTTTTTTTTTTTTTTTGAGAACTTTTGTCCATGCTGAGAGACTTGTGAATTTGATTTATTTTTAAAGTTACTTTGTTACAGTGTTGCTTGCAAGGAAAACCAGTGAAAGCCACAAGAGCTTTAGTGGTCTGTTCAATGTCTGTGTCTGGCCTCTGATGCCCAATTCTTGGAGCACATTCGGAAAAGTGCAAGGCATCAGTTTTTGATCAGGTCTTCTGTGGAAAGACTGATTTTCTGTGCCACTACAGCTGTCATCTGAAATGATTACAAGTGTTCTGATTACTGCTATAGAGTTTGAAGAGTATCTTGTGTGTTGCAATGCAGATGAGTTAGGTGTATCCAATGAGAGATTTCTTACATGAGGATGCATATGGATATTTGAATATATTAAACAGCAAGTCTGGGGTTTTCAGCATCACTGAAACCATTTATAAGCTATAGCAGGTTAAATACAAAGCAAGTTTGAAAGGAGAAAGGAAAGGGAAAAGTTACTTGTTTATTTAGCATTGATCAAATATGCTAGTATTCTGGAAATCTAGAACATCTGTAAATGTCAAACTCATTAGTTATCCTACCTTACGCAAGCAAAGAGAATACTTGCTCCACCAAGAAAGGTTTAGAACATAGCCCTTACTGAAATAAATCTGAACTAACACTGAAATGCGTGTATATGTTGATTGCTTCAGGACTTTGGGGGCATAATTCAATGGTTTAAATGTTCAAATTTAGCACCATTGAAATATTTCTACTGTTCTTATTATTTCAGCAGTGCTTTATATGAATAATACTTTATGATTAGATCCTGAAAACTTTATCCTGGTAGAATTAAGAGCTACCAATTCTAGTATGCTCTTAATGTGTCTTTAGCGAGACTAACAATGTAATCAAGTAAAGCTAAATTGCAAATAAGAAATTCACAATATTATGGAGGTTAAGTTTAAGTTACAAGCATCCCTTTGATGTTAGTTACCAGACAGTTCTTTAGTAATGTCTAAACTCCTTCAATAGGAAAAATATCAAGAATAGACATATATGACTGATTTGGGCCTAGACTGCTAGATTTTAAAGCTTAAGCTAAATACCAGCAGTAATATCTTTGGATGAAGTTATTCTGTGTTATGCCATCTTGTTACTAGTGGTGTTTTGTTGTTGTTAAGGCTAAAGAAACCATTGCCCATATTTAACATTAAATGCAGGACAATCTCCATTTAGCCTGTATTTTATCTAATATATAAAGAAGATAATGTTCTCTTTAACAGAATTCCTGGTAATGATCTGTGGCTGTACTTTACCCTTGAGATAGATGCTTACTGCATTTTTACTGTGGTTTCTTGGCTACTAACAACATTTCAGTCACAAGCAGGGGTGAATAAAAAGTTTTGATCCAGAAAAAATATGTAAGGAAATGTTTTGTCTGCTTTGAAATGTCACTGTGTTGTATTTTTGTCTTTTCTCTGTCAGAATGGCAGGCAGGTTTCAGCTCCCATTTCTCTTACACCAGCCCACAGCAAAGCATGCATGCCAGCGTCTGCACAAGCACCTCTAATAGACTGTGTAGCCATATGCAGGCTCTGCCCCTTTGACAGAGGAAGAACTATTTTAGGATTAAAAAATGAGCATTGTCTCAGCATTTTTTAGGAAGAAAAATCTATGATAGACACATCAGCAGCATGAATGCTGACAGCATGTCATGGTGGGGAGATAAGATAAAATCTGATGTTACCCCTGGTAAACAGTGGTAGCCTAGAATCAACCCTCAGGAACTGTGGACATTGAGGTGTGTCAGCTTTCTTATAATGCTGTTTTGCATTCTATATTTTACATGCAGGTTGATGATAAAACTGTTTCTCAAGCCAGGGTAGAATAAGAAGTGAAAGATTCTGTAATGCTGTTCTAATATATCAATATCTTCCTGAAAGCCATGGTTATTTGTAGGTATTATTAATCTCTCACCTTCATCCACTGATTATTCCTGATCATTCATATCCATATTTAAGTATTAATCCATGAAACTTAAGCTATTATGCTTCATAGACCATGAATAATTTTAATGTAGGTGATTTGTTAGTGTTGGGATTTTTCTTGCAGTTGGAGAAGGTATTTGAATGGTCATGGCTCTGGTATTTCGAGAGGAAGGAGTTATTCATGTTCATTGGCAATGCAAGTTATATATTCTTCTCAGATCTTTTCCACAGAGGTCTGAATATTAATGTCTTAATTTATGGAAATAAACATTCCACCCACTTTCTTTTGTGTCAGCTGTGTCACCTATGCTTTTTTCAGAAAGTACTATAAAATTTGAGCAATTCAGTGCTTTGTGTATATTTTAAGATTAATTTTCTTATCTGATAGTCAAGGTAGTTTTGACTCACCACGGAACATCAGTATATCACATTTTTAGATATCTTCAGTACCTCTGGTGGAAGATGATCAGGTCAAGAAATAAATAAACTGGACCTAATAAATCCATGGACCCTGGTGGAATGCACACGCAAAGTGCTGAGGGAGCTAGCAGGTGGAGAAACAGGCTGACAGGAACCTTGGAAGTTCAGCAAGAAGTTCAGAGTCCTGCCACTGGGGAGGAAAAACCATCCAAGCAGCAGTGCAGGCTGGCATCTAACCAGCTGGGAAAGTGGCTTTGCAGAAATGGCCCTGGGTCATGGTGGCCACCAAGGGGATCATGAACTAGTGATTTGCCCTTGCTGCAAAGAAGGCCAGAGGTGTCCCAGGCTGCATTAGGAGGAATGTTGCCTGCAGGTTGAGGGAGGTGATCCTTCCCCTCAGCTCAGCACTGGTGAGGCCACAGCTGGAGTGCTGGGTACAGTTCTGGGCTCCCCAGTACAAGAGAGACACTGACACAATGGAGAGAGTCCAGAGAAGGGAAAGATGATGGACTGGAGCATCTCTTCTGTGAGGAAATGCTGAGAGAGCTAGGGATACTCAGCCTGGAGAGGTGAAGGCTTGGGAGAATCTTTCTGATGTATGAAAATACCTGAGGAGAGGGTACAAAGAGGATGGAGCTGAGCTCTTTTCACTAGTGCCCAGTGACAGGACCAGAGGCAATGGGCGCACCTTGAAACGTGGGAAGTTCCCTCTGAACATCAGAAAACACTTTTTTGCTGTGAGGATGACCAAGCAGTGGCACAGGTAGTCCAGGGAGGCTGTGGAGTCTGTTCTTGGAGATACTCAGAAGCTTTCTGGCCATTCAGAAGCTTCCTGGTGCTGTGTGGCTGATTCTGGGTGTCTGTGCTTGAACAGGGATTTTGGCCCAGATGACCTCTAGAGGTCCCTTCCTGCCACAACTGTTCTGTGATTGCTATGTCAAATTATGGGAAAGAAAACCAATAAATTTTGGCCTAATTTAAAAATTCCCTATTACATCGTACAAATGCAGATTACATGGAGCTATGTTAATTTACCTTATTCTTTCTTTATTCCATTGCTACTTTTTATTCTGGCAGAATGAGTTGATGGAGATCTTACTCTGTTCCTCTCAGGTCTATCCTAAACATCAGTTAACTTTTCACAAAATTTGTCTTGCTTGATTTACAATATCACTGTTAGTTTTTATTCTGCTGACTTGAACTCATTTCCCATTCATTAGTGCTCAGGCTGTCAAATGCAGTAAATGAGTTTTCTTTGTCTGCCCAACCTGACTTTATTGTGCGCTGACAGAGAACTACCCTAAGTTTGTTTCAGTAAAAGTGTCTTGAAGTATTTTGTATGTTTCAAGTACTCTTGGAATTTCAAAGGTGATGCAGCAGCTGTGAAAAAACAACATTCTACTTAAAGCATATAATCCCCATGGTTTTTGAAGTTAGTACTGTAACACATTTTAAGGAGTGTGGATTCTTTTTGCCAGTCTGTGTACTTTTTTAATGAGTACTTACATTGTTTTTAGATGTGGCTGAATGTATCACTTTGCTGTGCCAATTTACAGCTTAAATAAATTTTAAATCAATGCATGAACTAGAGTGTTTTCTGACAGAGTTGGCTTGGATATTGGCTTTTGAAACAGCTACAGTTCATTGTCTTAAATTCAAGAGGGCAATATACTTAACACTTAAACTGTTTTGTAAAATGTTGTTGATTTTGCCCCATAATGCGTGCTCATTTTTGTACAACTCTGCAAGTGATGTGCCTTGTAATTATAAAAGATTTTGTGTAATTTAATAAAATTATAATTTCTTCTTATCCAATTTTAGGTAGAGATGATGTTTTATGACAGGCTTCATGTGTACATTATGACAGCTTGACTAATTTTGAATGAAGTTTCTTGCTGACCAAACTTGCCCCCTTCTTGGAAGTGCTTTGTTTGCTCTGTACTGCCAACAACTAGAGATACTGACATGGGTCTCTCACCTTTCCCAGGGGTACCACAGTCTGTGGAGGTTTGTCTAAGCTCTTCCTTCCCACATTAGGAAGGCATGTTCACATAATCATTTTTCCCTGATGTTTAATCATCTCATGTGGTAAAGGAATGGATTTTGAAGCTGGGGCAATTAAGGAGACCTGAATCTGAAGTGAAAATGACACTTGATGAAAAAGATCTCTGTACTAAGTCCTACCTGCCCAGTAATACATAGTATTTGGTCTCACAGCAGCATAACTAGCAAGCTTGTGGCAAGCTGGGAAACTTGGCACTGAGTTTCAGCAGTGGAAACTTGCTGTGCAAAATCTGTGGCATTTCTTCCTGCCCACTAGTTGCTGTAGTCCAAGCTGTGTAGTTGGAGGCAACCCTGCCGTTAATGTTGTGGTGACTGTGCTCCAAGATAGCTGAAATAGAAATTCATATTTCACACACATTAAGTTTTTGGATGTGTCTGGTATTTCTGGGTGTGATTAGGCAGGTGTCTGTCCTTCTTTTCAAGGCCCTCGCAAGTCAAAGTGACAGGAAAACTGTGGCATGAATTGTCACTGCTCCATTCAAAACAGTTGGAACAAACTGGCACTCTGGCAGCCTTCATTCCAGGAAGATGCTGTAATTGGTGTCTTGAATTTACAGTAAGAAAGTTGTTGAACTTGCTGTCCCCTCTAAAGTAACTGTTGATTTCCAGAGGTTATTAGATTGAAATTACAGGTTTATAAAGAATGATCTCTTGTCATTCGACATGATGTTACTTTGATCTATAGCCTGAGTTATTGGTCGAATTACCACAGCTTCTGTGTACAGTTAGACATAGGCCTGTCTGAGGTTTAAGTGCTTAAATAAAAACCTGCTTGGACCTGAGTGTCATGCAAGCAGCAGGTGAGATGCTATTTTTTGAGATTATAATGCTGCCCTGGTATAGCTCAGTGTTTACTGAGATGAGGTGGGTGTGCATTTGTCCATTTTGATGCATGTGTATAATGTTCCTATCCATCTTTGCTAGTTCTTTTCCTTGTTTACATTCAGTCTATGCAATACAATCCAAAGCATTTCTCCTTCCTGGTTTTTCTGCCTCTGCCCCATCTTTTTCCTCAAGAACAGTCAAAGTTTAGGTTTTTGCACTTGAGCTGTTACTGCCAGCTTGTACTTCATTCCCCCACTCCTCCAAAGGTAGTGGTGCTTATGTTTGTGTAATAGTGAACTCCAGAACCTTCTTCAGGTGTTGCAGTTTTTTTTTTTTTGAAGGGGATGTCATGCTAACTTAGATCATGTGGCTCCTCTGAAAGGTAATAAATTTTCTTTTTCTGATTTACTATCCTTCTGTCTGTTCCTGCCTGTCTCTGCTCAGATCCATGCTGGTGGTATGCCACTAAACTACCAAAACAGCTGGCTTCAGCAGGAACAGTGAAATTCAGTCATCTTCTCCTTTTGTGCACCAATTTGCTACCACCTATTTATTAAATCTGATGGTTGCAAGTCTTGAGAGGCTTTATACAGCTATTTTCTTTAAAGCTTTTAGAAAGCAGGTGAAAGGTAAAGCTGTCATAAGCATCCTCTAGACCTTGAAAAATATTTCAGTCACTGCTGAAAGAAATGTGTGTTTCTAAAAAATATCCCCGAGCTAATAGCTTTTTTTTGGTGAAGTATCTGGGAAATGCAAAGGAGATCACTGCATTCGTGTACCAGGCAAAGAAAAGCAGATTTCTTTTAATTATCTGAGGTGTTGAAACTGACAGTAAATGTCAGAGTAATTTGAAAAATATTTTGAATGCTATCTCATTATTGCACACTTTAAAAAGGCAGGCTCGAGGAGACCTGTCATGTCTCAAAAGAAACAGAATATATTCTATTTTAGTTTAAAAACCAATTTATCATCAGTTTATAAATTCACTGCTACTTTGTCTTGAAATGAGCTGGGTTTTAATAGTATAGCTCCTTTTCTTGATGACTGTGTTATTCAAAATGAGCCTCTGAACTGGGTCTTTTTTTTCCTTTGTGCAGAATGGCCTTAGTAAAAGTAGTTGACAAGATTGAGAAGCAGAACTCCTCAGGTTGCCTAGAGTTGCAATTAAAAAACAACCCACAAGTTTGAAAGCCAGATTAAAGGTGCTGTTTGCCTCTGGGCACTGCAAAAGCAGTGGTTATTAGATGACTAATAGCTGAGGTGGTTGTTAGTAAAACTCTCAGAATAACTTCCTCAAAAATGTGTGCGTAGCTTGAAAAAATACATGTTTGGTGTGGTATAAGTGTATCACCAGTCTTAGAGTGAAAAGAGTATTCAACTGCCTGATTTAAGTTCAGTTTGTGATATGGGTGATGGGTGTTGTTTTTGGATCTCTCCCTCTGTAAGTGAAGACAACTGGATCCTGCAAGAATCATCAGGAGATGAGTGGCAGGAAACTTTCAAGTAGTTTTGTAAATCTTGGGGGCTGTGTCAAATTTGCCTGAATTGAGAGGATGACTTATTTCATCCACCATATAAAGTCAGATTAGAAGTGGAGTTTCAGACAAATAATACCAGTTCCTTTTTTGTCAAAAGAACCTCAGTGAATCTAAACCTAACTCACATATATCTTCATCTACATCTCAGTATTCTGGTTGTCAATAATTCTGTTTTTAGACTTTATGTGTTTATATCTTGGTGTTTTGTGTTAAGACTGTTCAATGCTCTCTCAAAATCAAGCATTTAGAATGAGTTTTAGAAACAAAGGCATCAGTCAAATAGTGAGCCCTCTAGTGTAGTAACATGTTTGATGGTGGGTAGAGCTATTTCTGTCAGGGAAGTGCAGACACCTCTGTGGAGTAAGGTTTTCAGAAAATAATTGATTTCCTATGTCTCATACAGTTGGTGGTTTTGTTGTACCTTACCACTTATTCATATCGCTTGTATTTTTCATCCATTTTAATCTGAAGTTTGCTTTCTTTGTAGTTTTTTTAATGGAAAAGTTGTTGTTTTCAATACCGATAAAAATTATTTTGTGGTAGTTTAATGTGTAATTTTAAAGAACTATAAAGAAGATTCTTAAAAGTTAATGTACACATGAAATATTCTTGAATAAATTTTGTGTTCATCTGAAATACCATTTTTCTAGAGCCCTTGCAGTCTTGCTTTCAGATGACAAAAGCATAAGAGAGATTAACACAGCTCAGAATGCTGTGAACCTTATTTTTCGTGCTGTTGCTGTGTGGCATCGCATGAAGGTGATCTCTGTCGGAAGATAGGCTTTTGCAGTTTGTTATTGAAATGATGCCTCTTGTCCAAGTCTTGTCCAGTTTTACTCTGCATTCCTATCCTGAAGGTTTAACATAAATACATTGCATTGAATATATAGATATAACAACTACAACTTGCTTTTCTGGGGATCAGTTAGAGTACATGCATAAACAGAGTATAATTTCTCTTGCTTATTTTGAGTTTAAAAGAGGAGATTGATGCCTTGTTTGATCAAGTCTGTAGGAGCTCAGAAGCCAACAGAAGTTGAAATACATTGAAATATAGCAGTTACTATATTTTAGTCTGTTTTCTTTCTTTAAACAGTTGAAGGAGTTCTAAAGAGTATGTTGCTTCTATTCATAAAGAAAAATTCAGCAAAATGTGCTTCTGCATATGACCAGTGCCTTCTGGGTATTTCAAATTTCAAGAATGATTTGGTAAAATTAGCATATGTATGCCAGCAGCTTGTCTGTTGTACTGTTTAAGAGTTCTTGATTGCTGTAATGTATAGTTATAAGTAAGGTGATAGAGCACTCTGCATGTAACACAGTGTATGTGCCTAACAGGTGTATGATTTAACCTGCTTTTAGAAGTTTGTTGGCAACAAGATACATTTTAAGAGTTACTTGTACTATATGAACAGATTTCTTCTCCGGAGATACATGTGTATTTAAAAAAGACCAACCTTTTTTTCAGGTCCCTTTACAGATGTAGTAACTACAAATCTTAAACTACGAAATCCATCAGATAGGAAAGTATGCTTCAAAGTGAAGACCACAGCACCTCGTCGATACTGTGTGAGGCCAAACAGTGGAATTATTGATCCAGGATCATCTGTAATTGTTTCAGGTAAAAACAAATATATGCAGTTGTAGGTTAAGTGTTTTTAAGGCCTTTAATGCAATTCCCCAGTGCTTGATCTTAAAGATTGTTTGAAGTATGTCAGCTTTTTAAAACATTTTTTTAAAAATAAAAGTGATTCCTTTCATTAGTGTTATGGCAACTTGATGTAGAGCTGCAATGATACGTGAAAAAATCCTCCATATAGAAATGCTTGCCTTTGTCACATTTATCTGTGGCTCTCTGAGAAGAAGAAAAGCAAATTGAAAATGGGCAGTGACATTACCAGTACCTTTACTTCAGACTACTATATTTGTGTTTATATCCTGAAGTAGAGCATTGCTTGGCTGCTCTGATGTGCTTAAAGTATAACATTTCATAGCTCATTGTGTTTAAGAAGAAATTAGTTCACAATTGTAGCTAGTTGTTTTTCTCAAGAAAATGGGAAGACTAGATACTACTTTTCAGATTTGGTAAATTATTTTTGTACGTCATTCTGACCATTTTGAAGTGGAATCTCTAGAATAAGGGGGATTGAGGTTGTAGAGATCACAGGCAATACAGGTGTGAACTCCTAGATCTCCTAGGTCTAGGAAATGGATTAGTTTAGAACCCTCGGAGACCTCTGTTGCAAAGCAAAAGGGAAATAATGGAGCAATCCTCAGAGCTTTTCAGATTCACATTCTTACACCCTTTGGGAAGTTTAAAAGAAGCTGGAGAGCTATCTTCAGGTGATATGTTCAAATGATGCAAAGAAGAACCCAAAAAAACTTTGGTTCGTTAAAACCTTAGAGAAACTTTTCCTTGTAGGAATTTTCTGATCTAATATGATCTGTAGAATGGGACCCTTTAAAACTTCATTATTACTTGCCATGGGCAATATGGACTCATATGGTGCTTATTTGCTGACTCGGAAAGATCATTTTGCTGAGAATTTGTTTAAGATTCAAGTAGTCAAAAGCTTCTTTATTTCCACCTTCAACTACAACTTACGGCCATTTTGCCCTAGCTGTGTGTTTGATCTGGTATCTGGGCTATTTTCAGTGGGTAGTTTGATATCACAATCAAGATCTTGCTGGACTTTCTCTTAAGGGAATTGAATAGATTGAAGGATTACGTCCTGTGTGTTTTCACAGTCACGCATCATCTTTTTAAAGCTTTAAATATTTTGGTTTTTTAAATGAGTCAGTACTGGAGCTGTAAACAATATTGTGGCTTCAGGATCACCAATAAAGGGAAACAGTTTCACACTGCTCGACTCTTCAGTTGGCATAGCAGGAAGTCTTTGATGTGCCTATTTCTGTATTACTGGATTCTCATGCAGTTATTCAACTGCAGTGACCTCAAGATGTTTTCAAGTGCAATTGTTGAGTTACAGTGACTCCATAATGCTTTTCAGAACTAAGTTCTCTTCCCCAAAGTGTTAGCTTCATCTTTTTGTTTTTAGGCATATAATTTCTTTTGGGAAATTTGTTAAGATAAGTGCTCAGATTATTTTTCTAGTGACCCACTTTATCTCATCAGTCTCTCTACTGAATGTTTTTAGTACTGAGTCATCTTTCATATAATTAAAAATAGATTTCTCTCACATTGTTGTGCAGAGAGAAATAACTATAGGATACTATGGGCTCTTAGGTTCAAAACTGGATGTTGAGGTAGTGTTAGCTGTCCTCAGCCTGTTTAATGCAATGTGCTGATTCAGAGCCGAGCCAGTTTTTAAATTCATTGTTGGAGATGTGATTGGATAATCATTTTAAGGAAGTCCACAGACATTTTTTAATAATTTATCACTTTTAAATTGTGAATCACAAAGTAACCTTCTTCAGCCATGTTTATTCATTTTTTCCAAAATTACAAATTCCGTAAGAGTTGTGTTTCTTTACCTTGATGCTTTAAATTTACTATTTATTATCCTGTCATGTATTGTTTGTTGTTAACTTGTTAACAGTAATTGCTTGTTGTTGGGTTTTTTTTTGTAATATAGCATGTTACTCTTCTTCCTTCACAGCTTGTTACTGTTATCTTGTTACTGTTTTTCTTTCTGTTTTTGCATTTTTCTGGATGTATCAGTATCTCTGCTATAGCTTTTTCATTGCTATAAAATGGGTACATATACAGATACCTGTTGAAAGACTCCATGTAATTTTTCTTACATTTTTCTGAAACTGCTTCTGCTTTTCTTAATTTTGTATGAAGATATACTGAACTGGCATTCCCATTCTGTGAAAAACAGGTGAATGTACACTGCCAAACAATTCATCTTTCCACTGAGTCCTCATCTTCTGGTAGATCAAGTTGCAAGCCTATTTCCCCCACACCCCCCCCCATATTTAGATGTAATCTTTTTTTTGTCTCTCTTACAGGATCTACTTGTCCATATTTGTACATGAACTGTCTTTTCCCTATAGTAATTGCAGAAATAATTATGTCAGCTACACCAGACTGACCTTTCAGTCCCTGTTTCTACACTGTATGCACTGCCTTTGCGTTTTAACTTTCAGTGTCTGTTCAATGAGGAAGAAATCTAAAGTGGATAACATACTTGCTGTAGTGATTAGCTGAAGAATCACAGTTTTATTTTTTTCTTTGGAACAGTAATGCTGCAGCCTTTTGACTATGACCCAAATGAGAAGAGTAAACACAAGTTTATGGTACAAACAACCTATGCACCACCAAATATTACAGATATGGAGGCAGTGGTAAGTAAAAATTGAATAAAATGACTGTAGTATTTTTTTTTCTAAAAAAATCGGGCTTAACTATAAATGATTCACATTTTTGCAGTTTCTTTTTGAAGAAGGATTGGATTTTCTCTGAGCAAGTGTGACTTCAAATATGATTCAGGGTTTTTAATATGACATACAAGGTCAGTTCTTAGAACTTGCCTCTAGTGATTAACCTCGAGGTTATTGAATGAATATAGTAGTGAATCTTAAGGTAAGGTCAATTCAGTGTTAAAATATGGGCATGTTATACCTTTATACATAGCTAATTTGAAGGGGATAAATAGATTGAATTTGAAGGAATCAAGAGTATATTCAAAGAATGAGCCTGAAGCTGTATGAAATGGGTTCATTTGGTCTGAAAAGTGTTTAAATGAAATGTTGAATGGGATTATAATGAATTAAAACATTTTCAAGATTAAGATGTGTCTCCCTAGAAGATACGAAGTGGCTAAACACAGCACAAATGGTAGATTTATTTTCTGTTTTAATAGAACATGTTGTAGCTTTAGTTCTTAGTCTGGGTTGGTCTGATGCAAGATCCAGAAAGACGATGTATAGGTTTGTGCTTGTTAGTTCAGAAGTAAGGTGCCTGTTTCTGATTTTCCTGGCTGGCAGCAATGGGAATGAAGCCCTCAGTTGTCAGAACGTGCCTTTTAGGGTGTATGTGGACTCACATAATCATGTCCTAAGGTGAAGGTCAACTCTGCACATGCTTCTATCTCTACAAACTGTTTTAGGGAATGCCTGTGTTTACACAGGTGCATCTGATCTTCACTCAAGACAGGTGGAGAGGAGAAACAAAGGATAAAGATGAGATTTTATAAATCGTTGAAATCCAGGAGACCTTTTCAGGTTTAAGCTCTCTCCCCTTATAAGAAGGCAAAGACTACTGTGGCATCAGTGTTCACTGGAAGCAGTGGAAAACTTTCTAGATCTTGTGAAGCTTTCAAGATGTGAAAGTTAATGTCTGTCTGCCTTTTTGAACTGGTTCGTTTTTCTTCATATGCTCTAGTGGCTCTTGGTTATGTGTGGTAAATGAAGCATGGCTATTTGGTGAGGATATAAAAACCAGCTTCAGAAATACCTTTCAAATAACTGCTTTCTTAGTGTGTTCAGGTATACAATACTGAGACATGGATCTTGCAGGAAATTGAAAATTGTAGTTATAAGTTACTGTAAAAATAATGCCACTGGAAAAAAAAAACAAACCAGGAAGGATGTTATGAAAAACCTGAATATTTGGGTCTATAACACCTACACTTCTAAGGTAACAGTAGAGGACCTATTAGAAAAAATGCTGCAGACTTCAGAGCAGTCTCTGAGCCCAAGAATTTAAAGCAACCACCTGAAGTGCATGCTTTGAAAGTTAATTATCAGTTGAGGAGAGAGATTTCAACATATTTTAGTTATTTAAATGTACTGATAACCATTAGGATTTAGAATGTTTTTATAAACAGCTTTGAAAAATTCTCTAGGCCCAAATTGTCATGATATGCAGTAAAAGGAGAAAGTGGTTAAAAGTCTAAAAGTTGAAGAACTAAAGAAATTTACTTTAGAACAAATACAGAGTCACTAAAAGATGTCTTTCAATCTTTTGTTTAAAATCAGCACTTCCAAGAGGGGATACAAGAAATACATTTACTGAGGCATAATAGGGCTAGAACTTTCTTCTCAAACTGACTCAGATGCTACATTGTGTGTTAAGAAACCACTGTGCATTCAGTTTACTATTTTTCATTTCCAGACTTGAATAACCATTTCTAGCTTTTTTTACTTCACAGCAGTGAGTGTGAACCGAAAGCATTGTTCATAAGCAAGTCTAAAAATTGCAGGGAGGATAAGCAAGGTATTCAGCTGTATAGGAGACCAGAGCTAAGAGCAAGCTTATGAACTGTTGAGATGTTTGCATGACTCCAACATGTTAAATAACTGTATTAATTGTTGTTGTAGTGGAAAGAAGCCAAACCTGATGAGTTAATGGACTCCAAATTGAGATGTGTGTTTGAAATGCCCAATGAAAATGATAAACTGGTAAGTAAGGAGTAAGAAACTGTAAGATCTGTATCACTGACTGGTAGGATCTCACTGAAATTTCTGGTTTTTTTCAACCTAATTGATTTAATGATTAAATGAATTGAAGGAATTTGTACTAAATTAGACAGGAGGGGTGTTCAGTATATAACTTTTTAAGGATTCATCGTATCATGGAACCGCCCAAGTTTAAAGGGACCTTGAAATACCATGTGGTCCAAGATCTTGTCCTAAAGGGAACACTCTGTCCAACCACATCTTAAAAAACTCCAGCAATGGAGACCAGTGCCAAAAAACTATCTTTTTGTTATTTTTATACTTTATAGTTTTTGTATGCAATCAGTATAATGCTGAGGGGAAGGTGGTGTAGCAGTTGCTTTGTGGTCTGGATTTTTTTGGTTGGTTTGTTGCTTTTTTTTTCCTTTTGGTAAAGAATGATTTATGAGACAAAGGTGAAAGCTTCCAAAGTGTGTCTTAAACAGTAAAAATGTAAAGGTTGAGCATTTATCAATACACTTAGTTATCTACTTTCTGGCTCTAATTTTATAAAGTGTGTAATGTAGTGAGAGAAATGTAATGGGTTATACAAAACTACCTCCTTTTGTACTTTTTCCTAAGAAAGTGTTCCTAGGGACAGAGAAGCTGACTCTCATTAAAAAGTCAGCTCTTTACAGCCACTCTAAGGGGGCTTTAGGCCCTTTTAGGGCCAACTCTTTAAGGCCATTTTTCTTAGAGTGCAAGAGCTCTCCATTCTGATGTGTTAGAAATCAAGGAAGGCGGGCTGGAAAATGGCATGGCTGAGCAAGGATCTGCTCCTTGCACTGAGGAGTAAGAAGGCAATGCACAGCCAGTGGAAGCTGGGACATGTGACTTGGGAAGTACAGGGGTATGGTTTGGGTCTGTGTTGGGGTGGGATCAGAAAAACCAAGGCACAGATGGAATGGGACTTGGCAAGGGATGTGAAGAGTAATGAGAAGGGACTCTGTAAGTATCTATGTCAGAAAAAAAATGACAAGGAGAGTGAACCCTCCAATAAACAAGAAAGGATAACTGGTGACAACAGATACAGAGAAGGCTGAGGTACTTCTGAATTCTACTGAATACTACTGAATTCTTTGCCTCAGTCTTCACTGGCAGTCAGGCTTGCCATGTCTTGGGGGTTTTCGGGGTTGAAAAGCTGGACATGAATCTGCAGTGTGTGCTCACAGCCCAGAAAGCATCTTGGACTGTATCACAGAGATGTGGCCAGCAGGTCAAGGGAGGTGATTCTGCCTCCCTCTACTTTGCCCCTCTGAGACCCCATCTGAAGTCTTGAGTCCAGCTCTGGGTTCCCC
Source organism: Vireo altiloquus (assembly GCA_013396875.1). Lineage (NCBI taxonomy): Eukaryota > Metazoa > Chordata > Aves > Passeriformes > Vireonidae > Vireo > Vireo altiloquus. Next base: position 1,624,651 of record VZRF01009670.1, read on the forward strand.
AGCATAAGAAGGATGTGGACCTGTTGGAGCAAGTCCAGAGGAGGGCCCTAAAGATGCTTAAAGGGCTGGAGCACCTCTCATATGAAGACAGGCTGAGAGAACTGGGGCTGATCAGCCTGGAGAAGAGAAGGCTTCATGGACACCCCATTGCAGCAACTTTTAACAGAGGCAGAGAGTGATAACACAAGAGGGAATGGTTTTAAACTAAAAGATGAAAGATTGGGTTAGATGTTTGGAGGAAATTCTTTACTGAGGAGGTAGTGAGGCACTGGAATAGGTTGCTCAGAGAAATTGTGGATGCCCCATCCCTGAAGGTGTTCAAGGCTGTGTTGGATCAGGATTTGAGCAATCTGATCTAGTGAAAATTGTCCCTGCCCGTAGTGGGGGGATTGGAACTAGATGTTCTTTGAGGTTCCTTCCAGCCCAAACTATTCTATGATTCTGTGATTTTGAGCAGAGTTGTGGGAATTAGATTTTTAATTTTAATACTGTTTTTTTCACAGCTTTTTCTGACTTTTCAAAATTAGTAATGTGTATTTTAGATGCTGTGAGACTTAAATTTCATGTTTGTGCCGCACTTGATTTTCCTTCACTAAAAGGTGTTATAAGAGCAAAGCATTAGTGTCATATATACTTTATAGGAGTTTGTGACATGACCTGTTTTGGTTTTACTTTGTTTTGTTTCTTACTATTGCAGGATTACTTTCTTCCTTTTATTTTTTTCCCTCACATTCAAATGATCTTTGGTGTATTTTATGCCTTCTTTTGGTTACCTCCTGGGTCAGTATTAAGCAGCTAAAGTATTAATTTGTGTCTCAGTAGAGTGTAGTACCAGGTAAACAGTGCAGTCTTCTCTTGCTTTTTTAATACTTGAGCTAATCAGAATTGAACTCAGTGTGTCTGTTCAGCTTACTGTAAATATAAACTCCATTGAACTATATTGGTAGCTTCTTTGTTTCACTTTTAAACTTTGGGTGATTTTTCTCTAGGTAAGTAAAATTCTCAAATCATTCTTGATATTTGTAGAATGATATAGATGCAAGCAAATCCGCCCCAGTACTGAACACATCTAAGCAGGATGGACCCATGCCAAAACCACATAGTGTTTCACTTAATGATACTGAAACAAGGAAGCTCGTGGAGGAGTGCAAAAGACTTCAGGCAGAGATTATGAAGCTGACAGATGAAAATCGGCACCTGAGAGTAAGTTCTGTGTCCACGTTTATATTGAAGTGGCTTCACTCTGCTTGATTCAAAGGTCTGGTTGTAATTAGGCCAATGGATGTGTATTCCAACAAGCAGATAAAACTGTTAGAATGTCAAGATTGATTCTTAATATGGTTTTACTGTCCTGTGTATAATGTGTATCTTGAATTTGTCAGTGATTGAGACTTTGTGATTGTCATGGATGAGACACTGAAGCTGCATAAATCTTAAATGAGATGGTCCTTTTTAAGGTGATCTTATTACTTTAAGTCTAAGCTACTGAATTAAATTAACTTTTTAAAAGTGCTTTATTTTTCATTAATAATGAGTAAACTAGATCCAGAGCAGTAACATTCTGTATTACAAACAGAGAATAAGATTGTTTGGCCAGAGCAGGTAAGCAAACACTGCTTTCTAGTACCTTTATGCAAAGGTGTCATTTCAGTGACTGGTAAGTAGTTGATACATGACTTGATGTGTCTTTTCTATATATTTGCTTTGGAACAGTTCTGACAATTTCACTGGCTGTGGTAGTCTTTTAAGGAACTATGAAATAATATGGTATCTCCACACTTGTAATCCTGATGACATTGACACTAAACAAAGCAGATGTTTCTCCTTAACAATAAGGAATTACTACTATTTGATTTTGACACATATTAAGAGCAGGATGCTTCATTGGGCCTAGCAAGATTTTTGGAATATTTTTTAAGCAGAGAGTCTAGTGAATTATGGTCCTAATTTAAAATACGGTTTTCTACATCCATGTTTTGGATTTTAGTGTTGTGTCATGTTTTTTTTTTAAACTTTATTTAAACATTCACCAGTAAATATGGCCTTTTGAGTTCAGTTTTTACTATTGTAATGATGTATTTAATATTTTTTCCGTGTTTTTTCCTTTCCTCAGGATGAAGGTTTGAGGCTCAGAAAGGTAGCGCACTCGGATAAATCTGGATCACCCACAGCTTTGGCCCTCAGAGATAATGGCTCTAATTCTCTTCCTTCACTTCTTGTTGTAATTGCAGCCATTTTCATTGGATTCTTTCTAGGGAAGTTCATCTTGTAGAAAGAATGAGTGAGAGAAGCATGCAAAACTGCAGCTTCTTTTTTTTTTTTTGTTTTGTTTTTCGTTTTGTTTTGTTTACTCTTGGCCAGAAAAAGGTTTGTTTACCTACCACATCATGGGTAGTACGGCCAGAGTGGCTGTTCTTGTGTACAGCATCATAACAGGCTTTGCCTTTAATGATCTCGCACGGTTAGAAAACACAATCTGAAAAGACAAACTGTTCAGCTGCTGGACAAAATTGTACATTCAGTCATCAATAGCAGGTATCAGTTGCACAGTCAGTCCTTTATGAAAATTCATAAATAAAGAATTGTTCTTTCTTTCTGTGGTTTTAATAAGAATTCGAAAATTGTTCAGAGTCTTGTAAATGTTATTTTAATAATCCTTTAAAATTTTATCTGTTGCTGTTACCTCTTGACAAATGATTTATTAGATTGCTAATCCCACTCATTCAGGAATATGACAAGAGGTATTCTGGGGGAAATGGTGCCTCTTACTGTGTAAATTTTCTCCTTATCTTACTTTGCTAATATCATGGCAGAATTTCTTTCTTATTCCTTGTGAGGCATTGTTGACAGTTTTTCATCCTTAACAGTCCTGTCCCATAATATTTAACATGACAAAAGAAATAAAATTGTTAACAGATTTTTCTGCTGGGTAGCCTGTTTGTGTGTGTCGTGCTTTTAGAGGGGATTCTTAACAAGTTCATTGTTCATGGTAATTTGCTCCTTGTAACAAATGGCTATTTTGAAGTTTATTTGCTTAAGTCTCTGGCTTTGACTGTTGTAATTGAAGCTTGGGAAAGAAAAAAAAAGTTTCCATTCCATTTGTTTAAAAAAAAATGAACTGTTTCTGGCTGCTTTCAGCTACAAAGAGGATGGTTATCAAACTTGTTTTGGGACACAATGATTTGGATATCCAGCAGGTACAAATACCAGACATGAATGTTTTCAATATATTAACAATTTGCTCGGATTGTGCAGGAGTGTGATAATCAACCTTCTGTTCCATCTTTGGATCTTCTGGGTGTCTTCCAGGAATCAACATTATTCTTTGATTCTTGAGGGTACTTAATTCACATATACTAACTTACTCAGTTTATAATTCTGTCTTAGTAGATATTAAAAAATGCAAGTTGAATCATTCAGACCCCCTGTGAATTCCGTGATGCAGAAGAGTTGATATTTGCTGAGTTGCTCACCTTTTGCTCAGTTGCTCACCTTAGGGAAATATAAATCATTTTATGCAACTCTTGGCAGATCTACCTGTTTTAACCATGTATTGCTAAGTTTTAAGAAATGCATTTCTGGGGTCTGAAATGCTTCCCTGCACTTAATCTTATGTCTTGCCTCATCTCTGAATATGTCATAAAAACAAACAGTAGTATTGAAACAAAATATTATCTCTACTTCTGAGTTAGCATAATCCAATACAGGGAATTACTTGTAAACTTGAAAAATTGTGGAAGAAGTATACTCCTGTAAGCAAAATTGTGTATGCTCTTGGGCAGCTTGACTTGATGTGGTGCAGCTAAGTGTGTTAGACCTTGGTATGTGCACACCTTATGTAGCTGAGAAAAATGCTCTGGGAAAGATGTACGTTATCTTGGTTGCCTTTGATTTCTAGTGCTTTTTAAAAAAAAAAGAAAATTACATCATGTTTTGTCATAGCTGTCTGTGATGAACTTTTTTTATAAAATCTTGCACATGTACAAGGAAGATGATGGAGAAAATGCAAATACTGCTTATCTTTTCACTTAAGCATGTAAGCACTGATGTTTCCAATTACTTGTTCCAGTGTCTGCATTCAAGTCTCCTTCCATCCCAGTGACTGGAAAAAACTATGTTAAGGTTTTGACAATTTTGGTTCCACTGGTTCCGAATGGTGTATTTCTCCTGATTTTTTTTCTCTAACAGAACATTGACACATCAAACTTCAATAGCCTGTTCCAAACTGATTACGTGGAAAATAACGAAAGCAATATTGTGCAGGACGTAGTTTCCTTCAGACAGAGCAGTCATTCCTGCGTTGAAGGGAGAAAAACCAAACAAAACCCTCTGGAAGATGTTAAAATGTTTACAGCATGGTGTACAGAGGTTTTCAAAGGTGCTAGCACTTAGAGGACTTTAAAGCAGAAAAACAAGTCATTGCTTAATGCAGCTGACTCAGGTTTTGATATCTGGCAGCGAAAATATGGTAAAAATTATAAAATCGGAATGAAATAACTTTTTTCATAAATAAGAAAACAGTTGGTGGTTAAACTTTGGTCATGGTTTAAGTAACGTTTTCAAGGTGAAAGTACAGCGTAACCAGAGTTCTCAGTAATGGTCTAAGGAGACTGTCTTGGTTTCCCGTAATCCTTTCATAGCTGTATATAAAATGTAATGCTAAAACTATTTTGCTCTCAGGAGTCACTTTGGATGAGATCAACTGTATTCAGTGAATTATGTACTATGGATTAAATTGTTTGTCTTTGTTCCTGAAATGGTTAGAACTTCTTGCTTTGTCTGCCTGCTTACTTGTGTATGTAAGCACAGGGAAATAGAGTCTCTCCACCTGCTCCTGCTGATATGAGCAGACGGTGATGCCCATGAAGTCGTGTGAGGGGAGATGCGTAGCTTGAGTTAATACATGTTACAGGTTGCTCTTCTGATTTCTCAAAAGGGCACGATAATACAAGTATACAGTATCAAAGTAGTTATTTTAAATTTTTTATGAATATAGCACTTTAAAAAAGAGTAGTATGGTTCAGGGGGAAGAAGAGAATAAACCTTGTTAACTAGAAGATACAGCTTCTGTAGTAATTCTGGGCACCAAATTTAACCCACTTAGAATATATATACATATATATAAAGTTCATTTAAGAAAAAGCTATATGTATCAATGCACAAGTTATTTGTGTGTTTCTACTCATTCTCTAAAAGCTGTTGACAAACACTATTGCCCAGGCTTGCATGTTTCTGCTGCTATGTTTGAAGCCAACTTACTTAAAAGAAGCAACCAAACAGTAGCTTGGAACTTCATTATCCTCCTGGCAGGAGGGAGGGTGGAGGGAGGAGTTGAAAGGTGACATTTTGCCAAAGGGGAAAAGACAAAGTCAATAAGCAAAACTTATCTTTCAGGCCTTCTTCAAAGTTATTAAAGGTTGAAGTGTTAATAAACTATTAAAAATGTAGCGGTGTCCTTTTTATTTTGGAACTTCTCCCTGACTTCATTCTGTGGACTGCTGCTAGTGAAGAGGTGTATCTGGTCCCATGGGAGGTGTCACTGCTCTGCTCTAGGTTCTGCTGGTAAAGGGCAAGAGGCTGCCTTGGATGAAGAGTCAGTGTTGGAGTGAAGAACAGGTGACTTGATCCAGGCAACACTGAGGATGCTGATGGGTCTTTCAGACTTGTAAGAATCATCTTGACAAATTATTTTCTTTTTCCCATTGGGAATCCCCAGGTATTTATGTGTGAATTGACTTGCTGGAGCAAACACTTGTTTCATTCTGTAGCAAAAGATGGAATGAGAGCTACGCAGTTGCAGAGCAACTCTAATAAATATTTACTATAATACGGAAATGCCCTGCTCTCCAAGTTTGCAGGTGAGATTGAAATTCTGTAGCTTGTCTTTTTAGCCACAACACTGTGAAGGTAATAGTTCACTGCCTTGCCTCCTACTCTGTTCCTGTGGAATGGCTTTGTGGGGGATGTCCTGGAAGGCCCATCCATGTGTAGCACTCTCCACTGCTGCCAGCGAGCTTCTCTCTTTGCTGATCCTGAGCTTCTGGGGTAGCTTTACAGTGGTGGCACATTAGAATGTTATTCAAGAGGGAGAGCTAAATGCAGGAGTCAGTTTTCACAAGGGTTTGAGCTTCTTCCTGTGGGAAGGACTGAAACTAATTATAATAAAATGAAGTAGGTTATTTCCTGTCTGAATGTGTTTCACAGGGGCACTCAAATAGTGTAACTAAGTGTATGATTGAAGTTGGGCTGTTGCATTTTTCTGTTTCAATGCCTGTTAGGTACGTTGAAGAAGAATTGCTGGTTGTGACAGGGCTGCATAAGCAGAGGTAGTGCTGGTGTTGTCACCTCTTATTTATTTGCCCTGCATGTGACAAATGATCATGTAGAAAGGAGGTCTTGTGCAAAGGCAAACCAGAAGATTGTTATCTTTTATCTGGCTTTGTCATTACTGCCAGATGGTGGTAAGGTCAGTGCTGGTTCCTTGTTTGCTGGGACAGGGGTTTATATGTTTGTGTGGTGAACTAGATTTGGAAACTGCTTTGGATGAAATTATTGTTTAATTTTCTACAAATTATGTTTTAACTGAATTCTGGTATAAACATCTCTGCCACATTGCAGTGCCATTTTTTTTAAAACTTGGTACCAGTTTATGTAATACTGGTAGCACTGCCAGTGGGGTATTGAATCCCTGTTTGTACTGCAGCTACTCTGTTGGTGGCAGTGGTGGAAGGCTGATCTCTGTCTTCTTTAGAAAAGACTTAAAAGGATCTTTATGGTAACCAGGCACAGAGGTGTAAGACAGACAGCCATAATTACAGCTGAGCAGTCTGAGCTCAAACTCTTGAAGTAAATGAAACAGTAATTGAAAAATGGCTGAAGTCATTATTGTTTCTTTTTAATTGGTTGATAATAAAAAAAACCATTGCAAGTTGTTTTGTTTCATCGTTGGGATTTGTTTGTTGTTTTTGTTTTTTTTTTTAAGTTAAGACTGCTCGTCATCCAAGTTCTGGAAGGGAAAAAAAGCCCCAACAATCAACCAACTGACAAATTGCTGTAGTCTAGGAATAATTATTTCAGAATATTATGGAAAGTTTTTACTAATGTTGGTGCAGGCTCACATGTATAGGTGAATCTAGAAAGACTACTACTGGGGATCAGTATCTAGGCATTTCTCACAGTGGGTAGTAGTCAAATAACAGTTCTTGTGAGTATCTTGATCTGTCTTGTCAAGGATGAGTTATCTTGGCTTTTGAGATGGGGAAACTGAGGCATGAGTGTTGAGACAAATGGCTGGGTAGTTTAAGCACAGCCTCTGTTCCCTAGCACACACGCTGTCCTGTTTCTCATCGAGTATTCCTTGAGCTATGTCCAAGTCTTTTTTGTTTTTGTTGTTTGTTGGATTTAAAAAATGCTGCTTCGTGTTTAAAAGACATCTCTAACAACAATGCTCTTTTAAAGCAGCGTCCTAAAGACTTAACTGTCACTTTGTCTGTTTTCTGAAGCCAAGTGTTTAACAGACAGAAAATCTAACTGTTAGGTGTTCAAAAGTGGAATGTGCTCACTGGGATTATAAAGCCTGACCTCAACCAAAGGTAGTCAAGAAGGGTTAAAAAGGAAAAAAATATGCTAAATATTTGGGTGTGTTGTGCTTGTAGTCCTGAAACATAAAAGTCAATCTGTGCTGCAAAAAACTTCTGTGGAGCCAGCACTGTTAGCACTGTAACACTGTTTACAAGTAAAAGAAAGCAAACAGTCCTAATGCTGCACAGCTGTCCTGTTAGTGGGAGTATATATTGCTACATTGTGTTTCCATGGCAAGGTTTTGGAAGGGGGGGACTGCGGGGGTGGCTTCTGTGAGAAGCTGCCAGAAGCTTCCTTGGTGTCCTACACTGCCAATGCCAGCTGGCTCCAAGATGGACCTAATACTGGCCAAGGCCAAGTCCCTCAGTGATGGTGGTAGTGCCTCTGGAATAGCATGGCTAAGAAGGGGAAAAATGGCTCCAGAGCAGACTGCAGCCAGAGAGTGAGAATATATGAGAGAAAGCCCTGCAGACAGCAGGGTCAGTGAAGAAGGAAGGGAGGTGCTCCAGGCACCAGTGCTGAGACTCCCCTGCAGCCCATGGGGAAGCCCATGGTGAGGCAGCTATGCCCCTGCAGCACATGAGGGTTCACAGGGATGCAGAAATCCTTCTGCAGCCCATGGAGGTTCACAGGGCTGCAGGAATCCACTTGCAACCTGTGGAGGACCCCACGCTGGAGCAGGTGGATACTTGAAGAGACTTGTGGGAAACCTGTGGAGCAGACTCCTGGCAGTACTTGTGGACCCTTGGAGAGAGGAGCCAATGCTGAAGGTTTTCCGGCAGCACTTGTGACTGTGCTGCAGTCTGCTCCTGGAGGACTGGACCCTGCGGAAGGGACCCATGTTGGAGCAGTTTATGAAGAACTGCAGCCTGTGGGAAGGACTTGCGTTAGAGAAGTTTGTGAAGGACTGTCTCTCATGGGAGGGACCCCATGCTGGAGCAGGGAAAGAGTGTGCGAGTCGTTACTTGAGGAAGAAGGAGTGGCAGAGACAACGTGTGATGAACTGATCACAACCTCCATTCCCCATCCCTCTGCACTGTTTGGAGGGAGAGGAAGTTGGAAATAAAATTAAGCCTGAGGAGGCAGGTGGAGAGAAGATGTTTTAAAATTTGGTTTTCTTTTTCGTTATCGTACACTGATTTGATTGGCAATAAAGTAATTTGCCCAAATAGTCTGTTTTGCCCATGATGGTAATTGATGAGCTATCTCTACCTGTCTTTAGCTTAACCCATGAGCCTTTCATTGTATTTTCTTTCTGAGGGGAGCAATAGTGCAGCTTTGGTGGGCATCTGACATCCAGCGAGGGTCAACCCACAACAGTCACTCTGCCCATGGCAGTGAAGAAGTATTTTTACTTTGCTGCTTTGACAGCCCAAACACAGATGATACAGACGGCTACTCTTGACTACTTCAGAAGAGCCAAGCACTTCTTTTTTTAAAGCCTAAACATGTTTGACTCCTGCAAGCAAAGATGCTGCAGAAACCATCTGACTCAAGACATAAGTCCATTGATGCATTTTCACTCAAAAATATTAAATGTTGCTACTACTGCTTTTCAGATTGCAGTAGACTGGTGTGAAGATTGGTCTGAGGAATATTAATAATGAGAATAATTATATTAATTATAAAGATGGTGCTCTGTTTCTTAATGGTTGAGAGGTATTACTTTAAATCCTTATGTAGTTTATAGAACCATGTTTTTGAAAGGCTTAGGAAGAAAGTCTATGGAAAACAAGACCTGAACCTTGGGTCAAATAGACAGCCCTCTGGAACTGCAATAAGAGGTACAAAGAGTGCAGCTTTGATAATGGGAGCTTATGTAGTGGCTATTTTTCACTGCTTGCTCAATCATATCTGGTTAGTTTAAAATGTTGAAGTGATAAATATGGGATGCGTGTCCCACACCTCAGGAGTGGTTGGTGTAAATATAGAAAATGGGAGTATGTTGGTAGGAAGAGATGGCCATGACAAAAGTGAGGTGGACTGCTTCAGAAGTGTCTTTGTGATGGCTTTGTAGTACCAGGACACCTGTACTGTTAGAAAGGTCTGTACGTGCTGCCTTCTCTCCAGACATATGCTGGAAACTGCCATGCCTTCTCTAGGAATGGGAATTTCTCTCCAGTTTCAGGATGTAAAGCCTCAAACATGGTAGTTGCCCTTGTAAACAGGAGAATGCCAGGAGAAGAATTTTAGTTTTATTCATTCCCAGGATTGTCTAACTTCAGATTTCCAGTGCAGCCTTCAGCTTCGTGACAGTGCTTTCAGGCTCCACTGAATACCTTGAAATACTTTAGCCCTTGGGCCTCTCATTTCAGATCCCAGCTTCATGAAAATGAGAACAGATTGCCTTCCTGATTAGGTGAAATAATCTCTTCATCCTGCCTCTGCAGGAACCAGGTAACAATGGCAAAGGAAGGTCAGCGTATTTGTGGAAAAACCTGACTTAAAAGAGACAAAGAGACAAGATTTATGTGATTGCAGCATTTTAATGCTGCTGTTCCCTGTGTGAATTTGAAATCTAGTTCAAGCCACATTTGATAGAGAGGTGTGTGTTTCACAGATACCAATTACCTCCAATTAAAGGAAGATTAGAGCTCGGATGAAAGACATTTAAATTGAGTCTCCCAGCCTGGGCAAGCCTGCGTGGCAAGCTGGAAAGGTACCTGTTCTTCTTGCTGCTGTTGGACCAGCTATTGCTGGCATCCTTGCCAAGCTGTGAGCATGGGCACAGATCAAACACCCTGGCAGCAATGGGGTGAGAGATGAGTGGGCTACAAGGGAGCAGGTTGGCAGGCACAGTGGGGGCAAGAGCTGTCACCAGAGTTAACTCATGGAGGAGGTGTGGAGGTGAGACTACTTGATCTACTAGGGAGTGGGAATGGGTGATGCAAGAAACCTGCTAAGAAACGGGGTGAAAAATGCTAAAAATTGGAAGAAGGTACAATCCTGCCAGTTGTGCATCCTCCCTTCTCTGATCTGCTCTGCTCAGGCACTTCAGAAACACTAATGGTTCAATTATTGCAAACAGATGGGAGGAGTCTGCTGTTCAGAGTAGCCAAAATTGAGCTCAAAGTTTCTTTTAAGACCAGTGCTTTTTTATAAATCGTGGGTTTTAAAATCCATTTCGTGAGGTGTGTAGAGGTTGCATTTGTGGCCGTAGAGGCTTAGAAATGAAGCAGCTAATCTAAAGTAAACCAGCATTGTATGGAAGGGGCCTCCTGATTTCCTTGGCTACTGCTCAGGGGGAGCAGCAGGCAACAGCAGTGTGTGACCAGAGTCCTCTGGTGCTCTGCACACACAGCAGGGCACATTAGGTGAGCCACAGCAGCGTTAGCTGCCCTGTGGGCAGGCATGACAAGGGGCTTGTGCAAAACCATTCAGTGTCTGTATATGTTCATATTTACATCCGAGTCATAAACACCAATCTTTCTGGCATGCCTGTATGTGAGCTGGTGGTTACAGCAGACTGGCTTTCTAGAGGACTTTGCATTGTATCATATATTTGTAATTGCTTCAGTTGCCTCTAATCCATTTTCTTCCTTCATCTGCTCCTAATTTTTGAGTTACTTGAAAATTGCTGATTTTGAGGGTGCCTCCATGCAAAAACACTTCCTTCCTTCTTGCCAAATTGGAGCCATCTCATCCGAAACCCATCTGAAATGCACTCTGAGCCTCTGCAAGTGTTAATTTGAGACCTTCAAAGAGAAACATGAGGCTTAAGCAGGAGAAGGCTCCACACAAGGCAGATTTCCAACATCCAGGAGCAGTTGCTACTGTTTTTGTGAAGTGCACAGGTCTCTTCTGTAAATACAAAACCAATTTTATATTTAAGAAATTTAAATATAGATTTTTTACTTTTACAGGAGATCCTTCCCAGTCTCATGCCTGATGACCCCTAAGTCCTGTATGCTCCTTTGTGTGTTATTATACATGGATAGTTATCTATAGGTTAGAGTCATGGAAACTAAAGCACTTGCTTTTATAACAGGGTGAGACAATAATAACGTAAGTTTTAAAATTATAGTGTATCTGTCAAAATTCAGTAATTCTTTCCCCCCATATAGAGTGTATCTGAGAGTTTATGCAGCTCTTAGTTTTAGTTGTGTGTGATACTTCTCATTTGAAAATTTGGTAATTCCTTGGATAAAGTACTTTCATATTATCTGTATATATATATATATATATATAATTACAATTTTCAGTTGCTACCTATATATACATTTCTGGGCAGATTTGGAATATGGACAGATGGTCATATGTTGAGGCAATGCAAGGCTGGCAGTTTAGTAACAGTATTTTTCTTCTGTGGAAAATGCATAAATGCAGAACTGATTGGTACAGCCTAGGCCATGTAATCATTTTCCCTGTATTCCTTGCAGAGTGTGGAGAAAGGAATCGTTTAGTGCAGAGGTTCAACAAGTTTTGCCCTAATCATATGGCACTGGGCATGCAAGAGGGGCTTCAATGAAGGCTGCAGGGGCAAAGCCTCACTTTGGCATTTCCTAGCTTTTGAAAGCGTAACTTCACATTTTTCTGAGTGTAATTCCTGATTCCATTTGTCACTACTGCTCCCGTAGATGGAGCGCCCCCCTGGTAAGGCGGCAGCATCATGTGGAATTAAACTGTAGCGTTAGTCTGACCCTCAGGGAGCACTTGTGAACTGGCTTTAAAAGATGGTTTTCTTTTCTGTACGCTAAAACCACGGTCTCCGTAGAGAGACTGGTTTCGTTACTCATTCACGGTGGTTTTTTTGCTGCTTGTGTTCGACAAAGGGGAGAGAGCCTCACGGCTTGGCAGAGTTTGGGCCCCTCCTCCGTCTCCCCTCGCCGTGTTCCCGCTGGATTTCGGCGGCGGGACGCTGTGAGGGGAGCTGGCCTTCCGCAGGCTCCCGCCGCCAGATGGCGCTGTGCCCCCGGCCCGCGCCGCTCCCGGGCCGCGCTCCCGCCTCCCTGCCAGCCCGGGCCGGGCGGATCCAGGGCCCGCTCCCACCTCCCGGCCAGCCCGGGCCGGNCGGGCCGGGCGGATCCAGGGCCCGCTCCCGCCTCCCGGCCAGCCCGGGCCGGAGTGTCTGGGGGTTTGGGTGTCTCTTGTTTGTAGTGTTGAAACTATTGTTTGTAGTGTTTGCTGGAAGATGCGGTTGTTTCCAGCAATGCCTTAGAGAATCCTAGAATGGCTTGGTTTGGAAGGGGCCTTAAAGATCATCTGCTTCCAGGTTACTCAAAGCCCCATCCAACCTGGCCTTGAACACTTCCAGAAATGGGGCATCGACAGCTTCTCTGGTCAACCTGTTCCACTGCCTCACCACCCTCACAGCAAAGAATTTCTTTCTAATACCCAGTCTAAATCTACCGTCTTTCAGTTTAAAGCCATTGCCCCTTGTCCTATTGCAACAGGTCTTGCTAAACCCTGTGTCCCCATCTTTCTTGTCCCCATCTTTCTTATCCCCATGTCTTTTAAGTATTGAAAAGCAGTAATAAAGTGTCCCTGGAGGTTTCTCTGAAGTGAACAATGCCAAATCTCTCAGCCTTTCCTCACAGGACAAGTGCTCCAACCCTCTAATTGTCTTCATGCCTCACATGGACTTGCTCTAACAAGTCCATGACTTCCTTGTGCTGAGGACTCCAGTGCTGGATGGAGCACTCCAGATGCAGGTGGGGTCTCATATCAAGCAGTTAATAAATCTGATGCCCATACATGATTTTGATTATTTTTTTGGTCTTTGGTTGGTGCTAAGAGCAAAGTGGTCCAGTAGTTGGGAAGTTATTTAAAGAAATTTGTAATGCGTGTGTCTGTCTAGCAAGCATCTGTCCTTTGGATGAAAGTATATAAGTCTGATCCTGGTTTTTTTTTTTTTGACTGTGTGTTAATCTAGGAGATCTAATGCCCAACATCCCGAAGTGTAAACATTTTTTCTTCCAGCTTTTTTCATTTATTTATTTGAAGACAGCCCTACCCTGTGCAGCTTGCTTTCTCATTTTCAAACAAACTGCCTTGGAAATGGCAGCAGACAAGTAGCATTGTGGCTCCCATGGGAAAGGATGTCTGCCTGCTTTGAGGTGGTGATCATGGGCAGTTCCCATTACTGCATGACACGTAGGAATTAATTACTGTCCTCAGGGCTTGGTACTACCTTAGCTAGAATCCATCCCATGGATTGGTCCTATACCCTGGAACAGACTTGTGAAGAAGATGGATGGGCAGAGGCTTCCTGATAAATAATTGCTCATGCCAAGAGCACTTCTGCCTTGGCTTTTAAGGGTACCCATGGTATGAGTCCTCAAAGCTGTGTTCGTCTCTGCCTGATTCAAAAGCGGAGCTCCTTATTATTATTTATTGCTGGTAACAAATGGCAATGGAAAAAATCCAAAGTGATTACACTAGAGGAGAAGACTGAAAGGACAAAATACTTACAGACAGTGGAAAAGGTATGGAAAATTAATGAAACTGAACGAACCAGAACAAGTGGTGCTGGGTTTTATTACCTGTCCTTCCCTGTTGTGTCAGGACTGAGTAAATTATGCCAAGCAGAATCTTACAGAATTTTGCAATAAATTGCCCAAATTCATCCATACTCACCGCATTGTGAGGAAAGGAGGCCACTTCACGGGCTGTGGCTACTGCACTTGGAGTACCTTGTAATTTAGGGCACACTTCCTGAAAACAGAACTCATCTTTCAGGGATCTCCTGAGTCACTTAAGAAAACTCAGGAACTGGTCAGCTCCAAAGCTTTTGATGGTGGTGGTGAAAGGCTCAACACTGTCATTACTCACTTTTCTGTGTGTGAGGCAGGAGTGAAACTGTGGAGCACTGAGCAAAGATATCCTTTTGTTATCCTGTGTCTTGCTTTCCCTTCACGGTTTGTTTCAGGTTTTTCTTTCTTCTTAAGAAGTGTCCTTTCCAATCCCTCCCTGCTCCTTGCCCCAGGCTGTAGCCCTTAAAGCAACTGGGATGCAATAGCAGAGCAGCAACACTGGTTTGTTTGCTTACATGTCACTTATGAAAAATACTTGGTGTCTGTTGAACCAAACCCTTTGTCCTGACACAGCTGTTCTGACCACGCTCTCCTTGCAAGCCAACACTGTCATTACTCACTGGGCACCTCAAGCCACGATTTTATTCAGAAAACCTGAAGATGTGCTGTGAGCCCCAAATCCCCTGTCTGTATCCATCAAAGCTGTTCCTAGTGACAAACATGTTCTGAAACAAAATATGTTTTCTTGTGTATGTAGTAAAAAATTAGCTTTGCGGTGCATAAGTTACTCAACAGTCAGGTTTATGGTTGTTTCTTTCCAAGACACCTAACTTTTTTTTTTTACAGTTAGAAAACCAACAGAACAGGAAATTAACCTAAAGATGAAGGCAAAGAAATCCTTAATTTTTCAGTTAGGCTTTTTTTATTTCAATCAATAGTTTAACAAGTGCTTAAACTTCCCCAGCAGTTTAATCTGGAACACAGTTGAGAAGAAAAATATCTTCTATAACTTTACAAAAATAAAAAGTTTTTTTTTCTTTTAAAATCCTGCACTTTAGGCAAGCACACTCCGACTCAAGCAAGACTGACATTATATCCTAAAAAACAGACTTCTGTTCATAGAAAGGACATTCTACCCCAGGACAGCAGGCACAATATGTAAATGGTATAGAAACAGAGCAAGAACACTTGTTTTGACTTTTCTGATCCCTTTTGTCCTATTTCTTGAATAAGGCCAGTTAAAACAATTTGCCTAAGAATTTCTTTAGTTTGCTATTTCTTCTGTCAGGTGGATCCTTGAGTAGGATATTACTGAGGGAAAAACTTTCACCTGTCTTGCCAACATTGGCAGCTACTGAAGATACCAACATTAATGGATTCATTTTTTTAAACCTGCATTTCAGCAAGGGACAAATCACCCAGTCTGCAGGTCTTCCACTGCTAAACCACTTGCAGCTTAACTTCTTAAGCAGCCAGGGCTGCCAGCACATGAGGTCAGGTTGGAGAAATAAATGAATGGAATATATTGTGTCACATATGTATGTGGGGCTGTGCAGCAGTTAATTTAGTGCGTGATGAAACCAAAAGAGGCAGTAAGCTTAGCTCCTCGTTCTGTGCCTGTAAGCAGTGAGAAGCCTCGCAGCAAATATGGACTAGAACATAAACTATGCACTCTGAAGACTTACAGCTTTGTCCAAATTGATTTGTATTGACTAAAAGAAAAATAAAAAATATATAGGCACGTGGAGGGAAGCTGGTGCAGCGTATGCTAAGAACCCAGATCATAAAATTATGTTTCTGGTCAACACTACAAATAAACTACAGAAGTCCCCAATCAGATTTCATGTAATGCATTGTAAAGACCTTTTTAAAACACTTTCTTTTTAAGTATCTTTAAATGACCGAGGGGAAAAAGAGCATTTATTGTACAATTTGTACAGTGAGTCACATTTTCATGTAGTCTAACCATAAACCTTGGAAAACCTAGATCTTTTCAAGTCTGTGATTCAAAACAGCTGAGACATGAATGTGCTTTTAGAGGTTATAACTAGACAGATCTTTCTCTTGAAACTGTTGTAACATTTTTGACATTAGGCAATTTACAGAGAAGCCATAAAGCACTAACAAACTGTAGATGATTGCCGTGATGAATATAGAAAATCGTGCTGTGGAGCAGTTCCTTTGGTCTTTGCTTCCACCCTGCATCACAAGCATGGGCAGATTTCAGCTGCGATCGAGCTGTGTGTGGCACTTGCACAGGAAAGGGACATGGTCTGACAACTCCTAACCATGGATATTTTTTCAGAGATAGGACCACATGGGAATGGTTGATGGTGGTGAAAGCAGCTCATCTTGTGTGATCTAAGGAATGTCACACAATACCCATCCTCTTAAATAAAAACTAGTGTGAATTCACTCATGCTGCTAGATCTCAAATAGAAGTCAGAAATGAAGCAGGTACTTAAGGGACTTGTTTGACTGTAACAGCTCAGTAACACAGTTAGAGATATGCTGGTATCACTCTGCTGACTACAAGACTCAGTCTAGAGAAAACCAAACTCCACGCTGGTTTGTAACTACTCTGTCAGAGGCATCCTGTCTCCTTCTTGACCCTCTAGTGCCCCCCACCAGCAACTGATCCAGAGCTGGCTCTAGTTTGACTGCATGGAGCAGAAAACCATCATGAAATGCCAATCAGAACAGCTGTTGTTCATAGGGCTCAATTCACCACGGTGAGTTTGCTTTCAGATCCTTCCAACAGGCTGAAGGAGGATCTGACATCAGATGGATGGATAAACACTTTCTCTGGTGACCACTGAGCCAACCTGAGCTCCATTCCAGACTCTTAAGTAACAGTTTTCTGTGATTTTCGTTTGTCTGAGAAAAAATATGAAAGATGTGGTCTGACTTGGCAGCGAGTCTATGATACCGTTCCTTTCCTCTGTCTTCCTGCTGTCTCAAAACCAGGTGAACTGATTCTGTTCCAACTCTGAGGAAACTCACATCCATGTTTTCAAGGAATGCTTTTGCTATAATAGTCAGTATGAAGACTCACTATGTAAAGTTGAAAGACCTTCATTCAAAACATATGTTTCCTAGGATACTGAAAACAATACATTAATTGTTCTTTTTCTGACAGTACTGGGCTGGGCAGCTAGCAGCCGCTGATACTGTGAAGAAACACTACAAACTTACTCCTTACATTTCTTACAGATGTTCCTGCTCCTCCTGCGAGTCAAAATGTGTACATCAGTAAAAGCCACAGCCCAAACACTGCAAGATTAACCTATGCTCTCAGTTCACTCCCCATTAAAGCAGGGGAGCATGGTTCATCTATGAACTTCTAACTCCTTGCTGGCCTTAAACCTCTCCCCTACTGCTTCTAGAGTCTGCTCTGATTTGCACCAGTGCATAAAAGGATGTATTCACCACCGAGGGAAACCTGAGTTTGCTGGGCAGGCTCTAGTTGACAAATGCTCTCTGAGGGTTGTGTCTATCCATCTTCCCAGCAGTGTGTCCCCAAACCAATGCTGATTTAAGCTCTATGAAACCATGGCATGTGTTGGGACAGTTCAGCAAGGAGAAAAGGAAGGATGTGGTTGCATTAGTGCATCTCTTACTCCTCCCTCTGTAAGACTGGGCCAGTGGCTCTCCATCTGTGGGTCTGTTTCCAGCTGCTTTCTTGCTCTACCAGGGACCATGGCGTGCTTGCTCCTGTAACCCTTTCCTGTTCTTACATGAGGTCACATGACTAAAAAGATGCTGCTAATGGGGCTGCAGAACACATTAGATCCCACTTGCTTTTCTCTGCCCACCCGGCTGACACAAATACTGCACGGGGAGTATGTAAGGCCTCAGGAATATGAAAAGAGAAGTCTTTCCTGCAGCCTTGTATTGGCAGCTTACCTGCACTCTGTGCGTCCGACAGGAAGATTGCTGCTGCTGGCTGGCTTTGAGGGGGCTTGGTTGTAACTACCTGCTAGATACAAAGGGAGGCCTCGAAGCAATTACATAGCTAAGTTAATTGAATGAGAAAATAGTAAACCACTGGTTATTTTTACAACTTAATGATTGTAAAAACAGCTTAAATTACTTGGAGTATTTTTTTTTAATTAGGGGTATCAACCATTTAGCACTTTTTGAACAGAGGGATGTTGATTTGCTGATTCTTTTTGTATTACGAGTTGTGAGATAATGGCAAGATAAATTTTTGTGGGTTTCCTCCTTATATACATGTCTACATCAGAGCTGTGAAGTCAGAGGGGGAAGCTGCTATCACAGTACTGGCACAATACCGAGCCCTTCCCCAGAGCTAAATTCTGATGAGAAACCGGGCACTGGGGATAAGAGTACCACAACAGTAAGATGGCAGAGATGACTGAAGCAGGATCATAAGGTTCATCCCAGCAGTTAAAAAAAAAAAATAAAAGGAGACCCCCTCCCTCCCCCCAGAAGTCTGCAGTCCTAAAGTGCAATTACTTTTGTGCAGTCGTGTCAGGCCAGAGATCAGACTGGATGAAGTTCAAAGCACAAACATCAAACGAGTGCTGTTCGGGATTCGAGGAGGAAGAGGGAAGTAAGGAAAAGAACAACAGTTCGCAGGCATTCAAGTGCATCAAGAAAATAAATGTCCCTTTCTCTCTGAAGAAAAACAACCCCCAGTCTGGTGGAATCCTGGCTTTGTAGTCGAGAAAAATAAGTTTTCCTCGCTTCTAGCTGAGAATGTCCCAATACGACACAGTACAAATAAACAACAAAGCAAGAGCTGGGGCTCTGGGATATTTTTCCGGTGCCCTGCTGCTATACAGCCTGATTTTATTCTCCTCTGGTGACTCTTCAGATCTGGGTACTGATGAGGCGCACTGAATTAAAGGCATCTGGTAGGAAGTGGCTCTTTTCTCGGGTCGGTCGGGGCTGGAGCCGTCGCTCGGTCTCTGGCCGTTGTACAGCAGGTACCTGCCCCGGGCATCCTGCTCCATCTTGAAGATTTCGTACTCGGTGTGAGGTAGGCGAATGCCGAGCGCGATGCAGCCGTTGGTGTGGGTGACGTCCTGCTGAACCCCAACCTGCCAGGATCCCTGCGCTCCGCACTCATTCCCGTTGAAGACGTTGAGCAGCGAGGCTGTGGATATATCCATGGGAGTGACCTTCATGTGATTCACTGTGAGAGAGGAAGAGGAGAACTGTTAGCAGATGAACAAAAACGAAAGCAAAGCCAACATGCAGATTGAGGCACACCTGTTAAATCAAAATTGTCTCCCCTTGTTCCTTCTTAAATTAATTTTTCACATTACAGGTGTGGCCAGCAAATCTGTGAGCATTATTTTATGTCTTTGACTTTGTCTGTGCAAAAATTGCTATTTGCACAGAACAACCCCCCTCCAACTCAGCTGAAGAAAACCTGATGGCCACATATCTCAGCCAGAGATTAAGCAGAGCTTTTCATAAATTCCAGACAATCCTTTAGAGATAAAGCCTGGTTGGTTATACTAGGAGATAGGGAAAAGAGGAAACAATAAAACTTTACTCAAGTTTTATTGCCATCTGTATTAATCTGTAAGTGGAGCATTTATCACATATTTTTCATCATTTCTTAACATTTGTAAACCTAGTAAAATACTTAGTTCCAACTGGGAAATTTGGGAAACACCACAGTTGCACTATCATCCTATATTACCTGCCCTTTTTTGCAGGAATTATAAAATATAGCTGACCTACAGAGAGATGTTTTTCTTCATCTCTAAACATTGGCTGCAGCTTGCAGTATCAAATGTAGAATAGCTGCAGCTTCTTCAGTTCTAATCTGCCAGTATTTAAAAGGAGTTTAAGGAACATAAAGTTTCATTTTCCAGCCAAGTTAAAAAAGTTAGGAAAAGCCAAAATGAATGAGCTTGCAGAAGCTGAAGAGAGATTTTTCCTGTTGTGTGTTTGACACTGTACATCGAGAAAAGGGGATCTGAATGGTTTGGTGCTGTGCAAAACAGAAGCAAATAACCAGCCCTCATGCCTACTAACATACCAAAATCCCAAATTCTCTTGCAGATCATTTTATAGTAAGATTTGCTGGGAACTTTTCCTGAGCTTTTATAAAGAGCCATTTGACTCAATGGCTCTACAGTTCTCATTATTTACTCTAGCTGTTGTAAAAGGTAATTTATAGAAATTGAACCTGAAAGTTTTACCTAAACCAAATTAGTGACCTTGATCTGTAAAGTAAGTTGGCACAGCATAAACCAGAAATGCAAGCAAAAACTGGATTTCACCTCAGGAGCTGAGCTAGGACATGCTGCATATGCAGCTCTAAAGAGCCAAAGTTCTGACAGTCAAGGGTATCTCCCACCTCCTATAAAAATCTCAGATTAGTAAATTATTTCTTCTAGTCAGATGCTTTTCTAGATTAGACTCATGTAAAATGCATTATGCTTCTCATATGGCAACTGAAATAAGGAGGAGAAGAGCCTAGAGAGGGCTTGAGGCTACCAGAGGCTCCACTGGGGCTGGTGCCATGGTGGGATGTTGTGTTTTGGAGATGTTTGTTTGTGTGAGTGGTTCAGGCCACTGAGCTCTTTTTAAGTAGGGTGCCATGGGGCTGTTTGCACAGGAAAGCTTCTCGGCCGTAGGGACCAGGGTGGTGTCACCACCAAGAGCTGCTTCCCAAAGTACCCGATGGGCTTGGGTTGGATACATCTTGTCTTCGCTCTGGCAGCTTTAATCAGAGCTGTCTTTAGGGACACCCTTGTTTGCTTGAGGGCCCCTTGAGAGCATATGAAAAAATGTGCGCTGCTGCATCTGTCTTCCACAGAAAATTATTTATACTGCTTCAGATCTGAAATGCCTTCTGAGGATGCTTTTTCCTCTCAACTGAAGGATACAGATCTAACCACTTCTCTTACAGGTTTGAAGTCTGGCCATTAGACTCCAAGATCCCTAAATAATGTGAAGTCTTATTTTCTTGTGTGTACTTAAAGACCTCTGCCTCAAATGAGTATTGCTTCAGTGGTGTGAAATGCCACACAGCTGTATAGTTTGGCTGGGGCATTCATACAATGCCTACAAACTTCCCAAGAAATGACAAACTCCTGAAAATCACAGAATGAAGTTGTTATGAGTGAGCTCTGCTCTGGTCCATAGCTACCTCCGCCCCCATTGTATCAAACCACTCTACCTTTGAACACAAACTCTGTGCCACCCATGACTTTGGATGAGTGGACTCCCCGGCTGTAGCGTCCCTTGGCATAGATGGTGAAGGTGGGGTGCTTGCAGATGGGGTCAGAGTAGTGGTAGTAGTGGCCCTCCCAGGTGTTGTTGTTGTCATGGAAGATGAAGTGCCGGGTCAGGAAGAGCACCTCCGGCCGCACCTCACAGCGCTGGCTCACCCACTCTCCGTGCAGCCCGATGGTCAGGTCCGCCTTGGGGGGCAGGATGGGTGGGTGGTGCTCGTCCGAGCGGTAGATGATTCTGCACGCGATACACGTCCGGTCCTGATTCTGAAACAAAGCAGAGAGAAACCCTCGGTAGGCATCACCTGCGTGATGCATCAGGTCAGCCACTTCATGCTGAAGTGACACCAGCTCCACATTTTAAGGAACGCATTGTCATTTCTGATCTTGTTAGTGGTACCATTTGGTTCTGTATGTATAAGACTGCACAGCAGAGGAGCATGTACAAGATTAATTCCCTTGTCTGCATTTATCTGAAATTAACATTTTAGTTCAGGATCTAGAAAAGGCTGATTTTATCCTTCAAATCATACAAGAAGAAGCTGGCAGATGGTAATTTATTATGATAGGGATTTTGCAACGCTTGTGTCAGAAATCAATACATTTTCTGAACTCTTATTTATCTTTCTTTTAGTTGTTAACTTTAAGTACTGTAGATAAACATGGGTGTCATAAGGATTTTCCTCTTTTTGGATGGCACCTTGGTAGAACAGTAACAAGTGCTTTTTAAACTCTTTCAGCTTTTCTGAGCCCTAACACAAGTTTGTGAAGTGTGTGATATGGCTGGTTGCTGCTGGACATGGTGAAAGCTTTATGGCCCTCTCCAACAGGAATAGGGTCTGTGGTGCATGCTGAGCTCCAGGGTGGCTCACCACTGTGGGCCATGCAGCAGCCTCAAGCAGCCAAATATCCCCAGCCCCAAATGTGAGTACCTGGGTGTCTTAAGAGGGGTGTGCAGGCTCCAAGTCAGTGGTAGGAGTGGAGGGAATTTCAGGCTGAGGCTTCCACTTTCTGAGTGACACCATTTATAGTTACTTTGCACATAGACCATTATTCTACATCCAGGGACATAGAACAGTGGCCATTTCATCGATTTCACTATTGCTGAAAAGACTTTGGATGACTATCTGGTCTGGGATGGGGCAAATATAAACCCTGGACAATATATGTGAAAGAAATATATTGTGGTATTGCATGTTGATTCTCTGGAGCTACCTACGGTCATTTCATTGGAGAAATTCAGGGCACTAATGAAGACTGTGTGAATGTCACCCCTAAAGTGAGCCAGACCTGAAGGCAGTGAGTGGAGAAATGCTGACCTTATAGCAGCTCACATGGACTTTAAAGCAAGAGCAGTGACTATAAGCATTTACGTTACGGAGGGCGTTCAGAGAGACCTCAGAAACGAGGGCCGGAAAGGTGTACAAAGAAAAAGTATTCCTATAAATCTCCCAGATAGCTGCATGTCGAGCTTTAGCTCTTAACTCGACGCACCTCAGGAAAACACCTCACAGCTTGAACATGGCAGATGTGAGTAACCCCCCAGTGCATCCCCTTCTCTCCAGGAAGGATTGAAGAGTGTCCTTGAGAGATCAAGGCACAAGATATCGGTGTTGGTTGATGTGAACCAGTGCTGGCCAACAGTGCTGCTCTGAGAAGGAAAGAGGTTGGACTTGGTCACTTCCCGAGGATCTTTCCCCCCCAGAACACCCCAAATGGTCTTCTGGGAACCACACATCATCATGCTCTTAAAGTGGATGTAGTCCTTTCGACTGTGGAGCTTGTTAACTAATTTTAAGATACATTTTTTCAGCTAAATTTGGCAAGCAGGTGCAAGGTCCTTTAGTACCTTAGTGAAATACAAAGAAAATTTGAGTAATTTAACTGCAACTGGTGAAGTTAGTGCCGATATATACACAAAAAGTATCTTTCAGTTGTAATAGAAACAACGCTTTTTTTCCCTTGAGATCAACATCTAAAGGATGCCTCCACTGCCTTGCATGGACACCCACAGGGATCCAAAGAGTTGCTCTGTGGAAGATACCAGTGCCTTTTAACTGCACATTTCTGTCCTGCCGTGGGGCAGACTGGCTGTGCTGTTCCCTGACATGTTAAGGGCACTGATGACAATAATTATGGCTGTGATTGCCTCACTCACATAAAGTGAAGCCAGAAAGCGAGGAAAAGACAGTGCTATAAAACTAAGCATAGCTGAATCCATCAATAGGAGAGAATTTCCACTACAGTCCCTTCTCTATGAAGTGAATTTGAAAGCTTCTATCATCTCCCAGAGGAGATCCTGGCAGAGCAGTATATTGATTTGGTTTATATTCACATTTTCCTCCCAGGAGTCCCTCCTCCACAAACAGTTTGTGAGCCAAGGCAGCTTAACCTGGGAACCAGTGATTTCTATTGCCCTTCTTCAAAATCTGAAGAAAACCGAACAGCAACTCGGCCCATTTTCTATTTTGGTCACCACTGGCCACCATTACACTGTGAGCAGAGGGGACTCCTTTGGCAAACTCCAGGAAGGTCCTTGTTAACTCTCTGTTACTTGTCTGTAGCTCACCTGGCTCTTTGACCTCTGTGGTCCTAAACTGCTGTAACTATGTGCAGCCCTTCTAATTCTGAAGGCTTTGTGCCAGCTGTGAAGGTCTGGCCAGCTGGACTGCTAAGGAATGTCCAACCTGATGGCCCTCTAGTCACTGATGGTGTGCCTGGAGCTGAGGTAACCAGGTGATTTCTGCATCGAACTGCAAGTGGGGCAGGGAGAAGTTGGGGTGGGAAGGAGGAAATATCCCTTTCACAGCAGTGAGACACCAGCTGGCTCTAGCTCCTCACATGGACATACTCTGAATGCATTGCTTTCCTGAGACTAACACTTGAATCTAAGCTCACATAAACCTTTTTTGCTGTGATGCTATCTTTCACAACATTATAAACTTCTTAGTGGAAGAATATGCCATGTATATTATATGCCATATATAATATGCCATATTTCATTATGCTATCTTTCACAACATTATAAACTTCTTAGTGGAAGAATATGCCATGTATATAATATGCCATATATAATCATACTCCCTCAGTATGATTTTTGCCCAAGTAATGGGCAAGGGAAAGAGCTAGTTCTGTTATGAGGCAATTTGACTTAATTATGGAGTAATTTATGTTTAACAATTAACTATATATTTTGCTCTTGCTTTTTTAGGTCAGCTGCTCTTGGCTCTTTATTACACTATCTGAGAGTTTGCAAATCACTCCCTTTCCATGTGTTTCAGGGAAAGATTATTTTTTAAAACAGGCATTCAAAGAAAACAGGGAACAGAGACAGAGGACATTTGAGTCCAAACACAATTAAGAACTCTCTAATAAAAAGTTCATTTGGGCATGACATAAACTAAAAAGCAATAAAATGAGCAGAGGACAGGATGAACATCTGATCTACGTTTTGATTATCTTAGGTGCACAATGGAATATTTTTAATAGGGGGGCCTTGCTAGAAGGACTGGGCCCTGAAATGGCTGGAAGATCCCTTCCCATGATGGGTGGCTCCTTGCAGCTCTGCCATGCCAAAGCCATAGTGCCACCATTCCTCACTCTTCCAGGTGTTTTTTTAAAGCCAATTTCTGAACAAATCCCCAAAGCCATGTGTGCCAAAACAAGCCTGAATCTCTGGCTGAAAACTCAGTTCTTGTAGTTGGGGAGAAAATAGCTTGTGATCTGAAAATTCCCACCAACATTTTTTCTTATCCCTCTCTCCTGATGTCTCAGCTGAAGTGGTAATAGAGCCAGAGAGCTCTGGAAGCCAAGAAAGGGGGATTCTTATTAGAAAAAGCAAACAAGGATGAGGTTCTTTCATCTTTTTCCCAATTGTTGTGGATAGTTGGAAGCATAAACCCTCCCAGCATAGTTTAATTTTCTCTTAAGTTCTGTGGAATCCTACAGCTGCCTAGGACTAATTGCCTAACATCGCCTGTGCCACACAGCATGTGACTGGGTCTGTCACATTGTACCCAGCACATCCTTGTTGCAGGGAGATGTGAGATGAGGGATCAGGCATTGGATTTCCTCAAGCACAGGCTCAGGCTTGAACTGTGTGTGCAGTACAGATCTAACCAGTATCCCAGGATTTTGTAGGGGCCAACAGCCAAAAAAGCTGGGGTAGGAAACCCCTGCCATGTGAATGAACTGCTGAAGAAGAGGGGAGAGAAGAGCCACACTCAGCTATGGTCTTACACACCTCCTGAATACCACGTGTCAGGACTAGGTGGGACTGGAATGAGTCATGCCTGGTCAGGATGCTTTAAACCTCACCACCCAAGGAAACACAGTACCAGGTGTTAGTGTTAGTGACTAGTGCTCCCAGGATGAGTATAAATGGAAATTCTTGGGAGAAAATCAATTCAAGGAAATGCTTCCAGCTCAACAAAAAAAGTTGGATGGCTTTGCTTCACACTGCTAAGGAGCCAAGTCCACAGGAAGGACACATTTATGAATTGCTGAGGATAGTATCAGGCTCGCTCCTCCACCACTGTAGATAACTGCAGACCAAGACAACACTTGAAAAAATGACCACAAATTCTCTCCAGTACAAAAGTGATAATTTGCAGGCTTTGCATGACCTCATATGAAGCTGAGTTGACTAATGTGCATTAGGCTGGCTCTGGGGAGTTGACAAGCACGGCTGACACAGTTATAACTCAGCCTGCCAAATGGAATGAAGGATAACCAAGATTTAAAACTTTAATTAAAAATCTTGAAGCAAGTAAAATGCTGTAGAGAGTGGTAACTCCTTTGCAGAGTTGTCAGATGGGTATTTCTTTTGGTGAGGAACAGAGGTGCTGCAAGCAGGAAAGAGGGTGGAGATATGCTCAGATTTATCTGCAAATGCGTACCATATATTTTAAGATATTGAGGAATGGTTTTTATTAACTGCTCTTATGAAGGGAAAGATAGTGAAGGAATCTCAAGGCACTACCATTACACAACTGTCTGATCTCTGATGTTGATTCTGTTGCACAACCCTGCATAAAACTGAAATAAACAAAACCAACATGAAATGCAACAGTCTTCTGGTTGTTCTCTTCTGGTATAAATGACTTTAGCCTGGGCAAAAGGCAAGAACAAAGAGAAAACCAGACTTCTCAGATGAATGTGCTTGCATGTCATCTATCCTATTAAAAGGGTACTAAATTATGGTGACACAAATGTCTTATGAAGTATTAACAAAAAAAAATTCCTGGAAAACCTGAAGGGACAGCTTGAATGTCCATTTTCAAGAATAAAGTATTCCCAAATAAAGCTGTCTTATATGTATTTATTATGCCTTTAAAAAGCATCCTATATAGCCCTCTAAACCATGCAATATTACCAGTGAGTCTTCCCTGCCGTTTCACAAAAGATGAAGCCACTGTGCTTAGATGCCAATTGTAAGGAAGGTGTCAGTAATTTGGATATATATGCTGAGTGGACCTGAAGGCCTGGGGTTTATTTTACTAGGCTAAATAGTTAATTTTGATCCCCGGTGCTGCATTTGAGTTGGGACAGGCTTTGACTGCAGCTGCAGAGCAGACAGTGGTAAGTGCAGATGTGGCACCTTCAAAGGCGCAAGGCCACAGCCGACAGTGCTGCTGAGTGCAGCAAGGGCCAACCTCAGCTAAAAGCTGTTTGCTTCTCTCATCTCTGTAGGGCACCACATACACTATTATTGTTCATAAACTTGGAATTAACCCATTTGAGCATTCTTCCGAATATTCCTACTTTGCTTCCCCTCATAATTTCTGTAACCAAGAGCCTTTTTCAAGTAATAATGGACAAAAGGCACCCTTCAAGTATTGGCTTAATCTAGAAGTCTAGTGGCACTACTCAGGCAAACAATGGTTTGTCTGCCAAAATTATACTTTTTGGTTGAGATAATGTTTTGCATATTTCTCTGAGGGGCTTCACATGTTTAACATCTATTTATTAACTTATGATTGCATTTCCCTGGGAGTTTCACAAGTACACAGCATTCCCCTAGAGATGAAGTCACTGTGTTTCAAAGAGATGAAGACTCAAATTTTTGAAAAGCACGGAAAACTTTGCACACTTTGTTCTTTCTTGGCTAAAGGAAAGTCCAAGCACCAGTCCTGATACATTGAATGTGTATGAGCTGCAAATGTCAGGTGCTGCTGGAAGTTAGGTCCCAGAGGTGAATAAAGTTGTAACAGAGAATTGATTCATTAGAGATGCATTTTCAAGGGAAAACATCTTAATGAAAGAGTGTGTCCAGCAACTGATTGAGCATGACAAGGAGTGAAGGTTATCCTAGTTCTTTTTAGGTTTCTTGTGATGTTCCAGACCACGTCAGCCTTATTCCTAACTAATGATCTAAGTAGAATGACCGGTCAGCACAGTCCTGCCCCATCTTTCCCGTTACTCTGTCACATGATAAAATAGCACAAGGAGTTCTTTGTTTACAAAGCAATATTGCTGAGGGAATTACATGTGAAATAAGTCTCCCAGTACTGCTCTTGTACACATTTTCTGTAGTTTAGAGCAGACATTTCTGAAAACATCTTCTGTCCTGCACAGAGAATGAATATGGCATTCAAACCTTCCTTCATGCTACAAGTCCCTGATACAACCAGTGAGGCAGCCTCCTTGGTGTTGTCCTAATCGGGAACATTTTGTGTAATATACTTGATGATGGCCAAGCAGTTCCCCCATCCTGCTCTTCCCATTCTTGTGCTCTCCCACGCTGGCTGAAGAAGCTTCATGTGTGATAGCCTGAATCACTTTATAAACTTGCAACGTCAAGACATCAAAGATGTTCATCTCCATTCATCAGCCAGTCCTAATTGGTATCTCAAGCCAGGTTAGAAAGCAGCCAAGATAAATCTATATAGTGACCTATTAATCATCTGCACTCAAGAACTTCCATGTATTTTACAGGAGGAATTTATTTAAGGTATGTTCTTATCTTACAGAATTCATAAAGCCTTAAGAGATGACATATTATATGTTTTTTAAAGCTCCCTGATTTTATATGAACACTTGAGATATGGTAATCTGTGAATTTATTCAGATTTGTAGCTCAGCATAAAGCTGTCTGGTTTTTGGACAGCCCTTTTGATTTACCATCCTGTGGTGAAATCGCTGCAGGAGTTTGGATAAGGTCCAATTCTATTTGTTTAAAGACCTGATCATGTGGCTTTGGCATTCCTAACATATCCAGCAATCATTTGCTTTTAATTACCGTTCATTTCAACCACATAAGTAATGAATGTGGCTTCCACATCCAACTTACAGGCTGTGTAAACTTTTGGGCTGGGTGGAACTTTCTTCTATATAGAGGCTTAACTATAAATTTAACTCAAAATGTGAATCCTCTTAACTTATTTTAGGCAGGCTTTTATGAGTCTAAAATATAAATAAATAAAAAGGAAATGAAAAAAGCCTTAAATGAAAGATTCCACACAATACACCTGATTCACTTCAGAAGCAATTTCCTGGCCTCCCCAACCTCTTGGTATGACTGTAGAAACCTTAAAAAAACAAGTTGATTTAACGTTTCTATTTATTCATGGTGTCCAGTTTCCAGAGGAGTCTGTGACTTGTAGTTTTAAACTCAATTTAGCATTTAAACTCATTTTCAGCTGGGTCCCAGTGGAGCAACAATTAGAAAAGGAAAAGAGTTCAAAAAGGAAGGGTTATAACCTTTCAACGGTATGTTTGCCTGGACTTCAAAAAAAAAAAAGAAAAAAAGCACTTCTGTTACTATTCTTCCTACGTTTGGCAAACAGCAGGTCAGAGGGCTTGTTGAGAACCTGTTGGCATAGAGATCTTCATGCTTAGGTACAAACCATCAAGCCCACATCCTGGAATCGTTCATGGCAGCTGAGGCAATGGTTCATTATTTATGCGTATTGCTATTTGTATCATGCTAAAAGCCTAGTATCAGCAGGCCCAGCTTCTCTTAGCTAACCTGTCTCAAGAAACACACCTTTCTTATGCAAAATTTGGTCCCCTAATTTTGAACATCGTATTTCAGAGCCACTACATTTTGGAGGGGAAAAAAGGATGCTACAGTAGCAGAATAGATGGGCAGGAAAATCATTACCTGTGAGTCCTAAAATTGCAGCAGGCCTCGACAACAATCTTGATTTTATAAAGCTTGTAATAATAATTATAATTAATAANCTGACTGCTCTGACTGTAATGAAATTACTACAAGGTGGAAGTGTAGGCATTTACAACATTATATATCATCCCAGAATAAGTAACCTAGATTAGATGAGAAAAGATAGTCAGCTACAGTGATTTAAATCAAGATTTTTTTCTCTGTTTCAAGTGGTTTGAAAAAGATCTACAATCTTTTCTAGAACAGATACAATATAGCTGGTGTCTGATAATTTCAATCTACAGATATCTACAAGAAAAAGATCTAGCAAAGAACCCTCACTCCCAAATCAGTAAAGTGAAAGTTGGATCAATTAAAGTTGAATCAATTAAAGAAAAGCAAAATTTTGAAGAGGATTGTGCAGTGATACATCTGCTGCTGCTGAAACTCTCTGTTTTGGGATGGTAAGTTTAAGAAGAAAACTCAAATTTGTCCTTGGTCACTTGGAGACAGCATAAGAATGACAGAAATTACAGCAGTTTTCATATAGCAAAACAGACAACTGTGGATTAAAGCAACTAAAGGCAGATCACATAAAGACCTAGCCTACTAAAATTTTTTGTTCACAGGAGACAGAAACAACCCAGGGCAGACGGTTTTGAATGGAAGGGAAAGCCAAAGCTTCTTCATCAAAACTCTCCCTTCTTCTGTTGTGTTTCCTGCCATTGCTGATAAGCTGATATTTGAACCATTTGTGATGAGATGATTAAAAATGGTGGTAACCCATTAGCTGGAAGTGATGCTGTGGCAATGCCCAGCTGGAGCACACCGACAGCATTAGCACCTGGCAATGTGGTTCCAATTGCTGCCTGCCTTTGAAATGTCACCGGGAAAGATCTATAGACAGCCTTCCTGCTACAGGCCATCAGTGTCTGCTCTTCCTGTTTGATTTCATTTAGCTTACTATGGGTTGATCAGTTCCCGATGAAGCTGAGGGCACTTTGAGGCCCCTTTGAAAACTGAATTATCAAATGGAATTAGAGCCCCATTCAAAATTCACCTGTTTTTAATTTCATTAATGTGTGTGCCTATGCGTGGATCCATGACCTGCACAGTCCATCAGTTTTTTTCCCTTCATGCTGCCGCTTCCATGTGTTTACCTTCCAATTTCCTTTTCTCTTCAGGTTATGGATCACCCTGATTCCATATGCTGATATTCATTTTTGATTTCCTCTCCTCCTGGCCCCCCTTGCAGCTATAGATGCATCAACTGATGCCTGCTCCTCTTCTTCTATCTCAGTTCTAAATGAAACCTCCCTCTCAGCTGCTAGCCAACAGCCATGGTCCCAACCAACCACTCCCACTTCTGCCTACAAGTCTCTGATTCCATCTTCAGAGTGGCTTTATTGACTTTGGTTCACCAGATTACTTTTTTTTTGCATATTTGATGCAGTCACATAAACCACAGCAAAGTTACTGTTCTCACAAAGCAAGTTCTGTGATCTTCTGTTAATTAAGGCTACAACTGACCCCCTGAATTAGAAGCACATGCACATTTTAGGTTACACCAGTACACTTAAAAGAGCTGAGTGATTTGGGCTTAGTCACCAGTACCTTTAAAAAGAGGGTATATGCAAACCCACACACACGTACCTTGGCATTTTGAAGAGGAGGTTGGTAACTAGAGGGCCGATAGTACCTCCTCTGAGTAGCATCAGTGTGAATGTCTCCAAGAAATAGCTCCTCCACAAGGTGGTCTAAATTGTGGTGCAGGTACTGCTTCTCCACACGGATCAGCTGGAGTTCGTGCATGGCAAAATTCAGGGCTTTGGTGCATTCACAACCATTCTCTTCTCTCAGCAAATCATAGCTCACATCCTGCTCCCAGGGACTATCTCCTGGGACAAATCCAGGACATGTCTGGTTCACCAACTCACTTAATTTTTTGGCTACTGCTTCGTTGTGGCATATGATCTGTATGCTGCGGAGCTGGTAGTCGGCCTCGGTGCCCCCGCGGATGATCCAGGACGCCTGTCGGAGTCGTATTTTGCCTCGAATGACTAAGGTGTAGATGGGGTTTGTGCAGCGGTTGCCACCATAATAGAACTGATAGGCCTTGAATGTATTGTTGTGGTAGAACCTGTAAGATCTTGTGATGAACTCCGGGCCTGCTCTGACTTCACAACTGTGGGAAGAAAGAAAGTGTGGAAACAAAATTTTAGCAAGGTGACACATCATGTGACTGGGTGCTGCTCTCCCTCCAGCAGGAATGGGAGTAAATAGGAACTAGGCATCTGTGGCCTGTCGATTATCCAACAATTCCCTCTGCTGCTATTAATACACTGCTTCATGGTGATCATATCTAAAGGCTTTATCTTGTAGGCTTAAATACTTTGAATCATGTTTTGCTTTAGCCTTTTGTCTAGGGACCACCATGTGACTCAATTCTTCTTTGAAAAGAGTAGCAGCTTATTAAACATCTATTGGTCTCTTTTGCACGGTAGATTTAGCAGAATGACTGATAACATCAGAAAGTGAAATGCCATACGTCCAGGGAACAGCACAAAGAACTGGCTTATAAGCTGCTCTAGAAGCTTCTCTGTGTAACTCCATGAGCTCTGGTCTGCTGAGGATATGAAGGATCATGTCCTCAGCTTTTCTACTCAAACATTCAATTCAGTTAATGTAAACTTCTGACCATTAATGCAAAACTTCTACCTGGCGTGAATTTGGACCATGCAATATTCAGGTTTTGTTGTTTTTTTAATCTCTTTTTTTAACCCCCTTTTTTTTTTCCTAGGAGTGTAAATGGCAGTTAAATTCCACTTCCTGTAGAAAGCCCTTTTGTGCCTTCAAACTTGCTCCCCTTGTCACCTCTACACTGCTTAATATAAACAGAATTGTAGAATTGTTAAGGTTGGAGAAGACCTTTAGGACCATTGAGTCCAGCTTTTAACCCAGCACAAACAACATCCCAAGTGCCAAATCCACATGCCTTTTGAACACTTCCAGAGATACTAACTCCGCCACTTCCCTGGGCAGCCTATTCCAATGTCTGACCACCCTTACAGTGAAGAATTTTTTCCTAATATCTAATCTAAACCTCCCCTGGTGTAACTTGAGACCATTTCCTCTCATCCTGAAATTTACTCCTTTCTGTTACAAAAACCTCCAGTCTTTCCTACTACAAGTCACTTCCAGTGAGAATGTGAATATTGCCTGCTGAGACACAGAAAGCAAAACCCTTTCTGAAATACAAGTCATCAGGTATGAAGAGTAACAGAACTAGTGAAATAGAGCTTCTTACTTTCTTTTGCTAATAAAACCTGTGCTAGACACATGCTCTGAAAACAAGGACCCATTCAGTGGATCTAATGCATGGATACAAATATAGTACAATGTTAAGTTTGAACGAGCATCCATTTTGGCAGCTTCGTGGGCTTCTTCCTATTCAGAGAGATTTGAAGATATTTCACAGCATGCTGTTCAAAATCCAGACAATAAATTGATTCATCAAGACAGCTTTATGGCACGCTATTTTAATGTACATAATGCTGCTCCTTCTCCTTTTATGCATAAACACACAGAGAGCATCTGGAATTTAGAGCATCGCCATATTAAAGAAAATATATCCCCTTCTGTTGAAAGTGGGAATATTGATCCTTTCCTCTCTGCTTTTTTACCATCTTCTCAATCCCAAGCATCTTGTTTTATCTTTCCTTACCCAGTAGAGACCCAGTGGCCCTCAATATTGGGAGGCATCTGTACAGTGATTCGGGCTCCATTGTGAAGATGTTTCAGCATATGATGGCACTGTGACTCCTTGAAAGCCCTCCAGGCACTCTTCTCCAAGGACCGAGGGTGGGACCTGCTGTCCGGGTGAAGAAGAGCAGAACCTTCTCCCAGCCCTGTGACAGAAAGTGTAAATGATATCATGAGACCCTGCTGAATAGGGCTTCAAAGCAATAAAGGATATTGTGACCATCTTGTGTTGAATGACACTTGTTCATATTGTTATGTGTCTGGGCAAATACTGTTTACATTTATTTTCTCATCTGAAAAAAAAAAAAAATTATGGGAAGTTCTTCCTTTCTGTCACACCAGTAATAATCCACTACATAAATTTACTTTATGAAATAAACTGGGGTAAAGAGCTTGAACTGAAGTGTTGAGTTTCCACACCCAGGAGATGTGGCTCTGAAACTGAATTTTATAGACACCTCTGTAATCTCTGGTCAGGACAATCAAAAACTTGGACTTTCAAACTTTCAGAAAGCTGCATCCAAATCCGGACACAAACTTTGCGGTTTCAGCCCACCTCTAATTTGAACGCTTCTATAATAAACTTGCAAATAAAGACTACTCTTTAAAGTCAAGGGAAAACAGATATTAAAAGCAAAGCCTCTGCACACAGGAAGCCTCTGTGATGACTGAGGTGGTCAATTAAAGGCAGATTCTTCTATTTTTATTTTAAAGGGGAAAAGGAATTTCAAAAGCTAACTTTATCTCCAGCACACAGTAATTTTGGTTTCTAGTAATGTACACATACAAAATCCACCAGCATGCTCTCTACACAATATTAATTGAACAAAATGAATACATAGCTTCCAAAGGAATGCACCTTTACTCTTTTAGGCACAGCCTGCTCTTAGATATGTTGGAAAACACGGATCAAAAGAAAACCCCACATCTAGGGGTTAAAAGGTGACAAACATGAACCTTACATAACGTGTTGGAAACTGTATTACATTGCCAGAAGGAATTTCTGCTCCCCAGAGGGCTAGAAAATTGATATGGGGTGGGGTGAAGGGGCTGACTGAGTGCCTGGGAAGTTGAGGCAGCCATCTCAGGAAAGGGATGTCTCACTACAACATACTCCCATGGGCAGGGTCTGGGACTCATCCCTGTGTTTTCTGGTGCCTTCTCAGCTGGTCTGGATAAGAAACTGGGCTGTTGGGGATCACCAGTGAGACCAGCACTCAGCACTCAGCACAGGATCCTATGCTTTATGCCCCAGGCCCCATCAACACCATGTGCTTGGGCATTGTGCAGCATAGCTACAGTAGTTACCAAAAAAAAAAGAAAAAAATCTATTACAAAAGTATTATTTGGTGTTAGGCTGTTAGGCACTTTTTTAAGCCTTTCCCATTTCCTGTCGCCAAAAAAAAAAAGTGCCAGTGATTTATTATGTTGGCTATATCTTAGATCTTCTGGAAGAAACTTGGGTAACACCTGGGAAAATGGCATTGCCAAAATTATAAATACATGTCAACCATTTAAAAACAGCAATTCCTAGAAGCAAAGACTTATCCAGGAGACAGGGTAAAAAATTATCAGAAAGAATACAATAAAAACCTTAAGCTAAACAGTGCTCACCATTGAACAACACCAGGATTTAATGAGATTAATGAATACCATGTCACAAAATCTTTTCTAGAAAATCTGGTAGCTTTGTTATGTTGCAGGTTACAAACAATTCTTCAACATGAATGAGAATTTATGGCCTTGCTTCCTATAGGGTAATAAATACTAGGGATACTTTGATATTTGAGCACACTGCCTGAGATGCCCTTACAGAAGCCTGATTTTCAGGGGTTCACAGTATTTCTTCCTTTCTGGAAGTCAATGCTTCTCAGGTATTTCTACACTGTTGAGCAGTCACTCATGTTAGCAGCAAACAATTGCCATTCTGCAGCCAGAAATGGTATGGCCATGACAGCGTGTTGCTCTGCTTGAGCCGACTACACCTTTGGAGAGGCAGGATTTACTAGGCTGGGTCTGTGCTTCATGTCCATGTACTGCCTGCAAGGTACATGGCAGAGGTTGTAGCCACCAGTGCTAACTTTCGACATGGTGCCTCCTGCAGACAAATCATCTCACACTGGAAAAAGACTTTGAAAAGTCGCATTCTCTTTTGAGGTTGTTAAACATTTGAGCTATTTTCAAGGCATATTTATTGTACCACTTGCTTTTAAGCAGTTGTGTTTTGCCTAGTTCATGAATACAGATGCATTTAGAAATGATTTATTCAATTAGACATACTTAATTTTTTCAAGCAAAAATCCTTCAGTGGGAGAACACCATCTTGTACGTGCACATATCAAAGAAGAAAACGCAGTGACCACATCAGACATTCCCAATTATTCCCCGAAGGAAATAATGAAAAGAAGGAGTTTTTGAAAAGGAGTCAAACTTTATGTGGTATTATACAGTGTCTTTTCTTTGATACAGCTCAAAAGCAATTGTGTCTCAGCTCTCCATGTCACATGAATGCAGTTCTGTCTGCAACTTGCAAATGACAAATGGCAGCCAGGGAATGGAAGGGAGATTTGCATTGACAGCCCTAGAGGAAAGAGAGTGTTTGTTTGGGACTCCATCATCCAACCTTGACAAATGAACGAAAGAACAAATTCAGGTAATCAAGAGAGCCATGAGAACACAATGAAGGCTGCAGAGACACAGGGAGAGATGCAGGAAACACATATAGAATGGTTTGGGTTGGAAGAGACCTTAAAAATGATCCAGTTCTACTTCCCCCTTACCACAGGCAGGGACACCTTCCACAGGACCAGGCCCCATCCAGTTTGGCCTTGAACACTTCCAGGGATGAGACATCCACAACTTTCCTAAGTAAGTTGTTCCACTGCCTCACCACCCTCACAGTAAAGACTTTCTTTCTAGCATGGAATATAACCTGTCCTCTTTCAGTTTAAAGCTGTTCCCCTTGTCCTATAACTACATGCCTTTGCAGAAAGTCCCTCTCCAGCTCTCTTGTAGGACCTTTTTAGGTACTGGAAGGTGCTCNCTTCCAGGGATGAGACATCCACAACTTTCCTAAGTAAGTTGTTCCACTGCCTCACCACCCTCACAGTAAAGACTTTCTTTCTAGCATGGAATATAACCTGTCCTCTTTCAGTTTAAAGCTGTTCCCCTTGTCCTATAACTACATGCCTTTGCAGAAAGTCCCTCTCCAGCTCTCTTGTAGGAC
This sequence comes from Vireo altiloquus, assembly GCA_013396875.1. NCBI lineage: Eukaryota > Metazoa > Chordata > Aves > Passeriformes > Vireonidae > Vireo > Vireo altiloquus. The sequence continues at coordinate 1,661,017 of VZRF01009670.1, forward strand.
CTTTTTAGGTACTGGAAGGTGCTCCATGGTCTCCCTAGAGCCTTCTCTTCTCCAGGCTGAAAAACCCCAGCTTTATCATCATGTTGCCATAGGAGAGGTGCTCCAGCCCTCTGATCATCTTCATGGCCTCCTCTAGACTTGCTCCAGCAGGCCCACGTGTTTCTTACGCTGGGCACCCCAGAGCTGGACACGGTACTTGAAGTGGGCTCTCACCAGAGCAGAGAAGAGGAGCAGAATCCCCTCCCTTGCCCTGCTGCCCACACTGCTTTTGATGCAGCTTAGGATGTTTGGCATTCTGGGCTCTGAGCACACATTGCTGGGTCATGTTGAGCTTCTCATCAACCAACTCCTCCAAGTCTTTCTCCTTGGGGCTGCTCTCAATAATGCTAAACAACATCACAGGACCTGAATATCAGAATATGAAATACAGTAAAAATTAAGAGACAGCAATGGGACCTTTACACGTTTGCCTTGCTGGAGCAAGGAAATACTTAATTTAGTGTAAACTTCTTCCTAACAAAGTAGTCATTTCAACACTTTTGTAGTTACTGACATATGCCTGTAGATATAACTACCATCCAAAGGAAATGTAACTTCCCCTTGTACCATCTGTTGGTCAAACACTGAGATCCGTGATATGCTTCCCAAACAGAGCAGTAAATCAAACACCATCTTCTGTTTTTCCTCACAGCAGGTGCTCAGAGGCAGTGCAGTGTCCCCCTGCTCCACCCTTGGCAGTGCACACGAGGTGTTCTGCAAAACTGAGGTCCTGCAGGGATGATGTCACTTATTTTAAAAGATCCATTTGGCCATGTTAAATGAGACATTGCTGGAAAGGCTCAAGGTTAAAAGATGCATTCACAAAACTGGGAAAAAAATTTCACGACTCTTTAGAAGCCCACTTTGGAGAGTAGATGCAGTTGCAACATAGTTGGAGCCATTACTTTCATTCAGAGAGATCCAAGTCTGCTATTCTCACAGCACTGGCAGATGGTAGGTTTCAGTATCTCCACAACTGAGTATCTCAGACTCAACTGAGAATATCTCAGACTGCCTCTCTGACTGTTTGAATTTTTGTGTGTTATGAAGGAATATTACCCACTTGTTAAAAGATATAAACCCAAAATCCACCCACTATGTTACTACTCAAAAGTGTGACAGACTTCAAACAAACTAACAAAAAGTCTTTGCATGAGACCAATGACAATAATTCTGTGAAGCTTCTAGTTGGCTCTCACTTTAGCTACACCACAGAGATCATATGATCGTATCCACCACCCCACAGCGTTTTCACAAAGGAGCAAGTCCAAAAGCAAAGGGAAAATTCCAGAATCCACCTGAAATACCAGGTAGGACAACAAAAGCATTTTATGATGAGCTGATATCCATCTTCCCTTTCAAAATCAAGCCCTAGCAGGGACACAGCTTTAGCATGAAACTAATTGAATATAGCATAACATGTGCTGCAGCTCACTGGGGATCCCTGCCCAGACCCTCAGATCATTGAGGGCCTGTGATCCCAGATCACACTTTACAGGGGCAGGATCCAACATCCATCTGAGAAGGAAAGTGGAGGCCTGTACAGCTGCCATGCCAGTAAGACTTGGATAGGAGCACACACCACACCAGAGGGCTTCAGGCTCTCATGTTCACCTATAAACCTATATCTGATGTGGGAACAACCACTCAAGATAAAAATAATTGTTAAGGGAAGATAGGTTACTTTCAAGTTCTTNCTAGAGCCTTCTCTTCTCCAGGCTGAAAAACCCCAGCTTTATCATCATGTTGCCATAGGAGAGGTGCTCCAGCCCTCTGATCATCTTCATGGCCTCCTCTAGACTTGCTCCAGCAGGCCCACGTGTTTCTTACGCTGGGCACCCCAGAGCTGGACACGGTACTTGAAGTGGGCTCTCACCAGAGCAGAGAAGAGGAGCAGAATCCCCTCCCTTGCCCTGCTGCCCACACTGCTTTTGATGCAGCTTAGGATGTTTGGCATTCTGGGCTCTGAGCACACATTGCTGGGTCATGTTGAGCTTCTCATCAACCAACTCCTCCAAGTCTTTCTCCTTGGGGCTGCTCTCAATAATGCTAAACAACATCACAGGACCTGAATATCAGAATATGAAATACAGTAAAAATTAAGAGACAGCAATGGGACCTTTACACGTTTGCCTTGCTGGAGCAAGGAAATACTTAATTTAGTGTAAACTTCTTCCTAACAAAGTAGTCATTTCAACACTTTTGTAGTTACTGACATATGCCTGTAGATATAACTACCATCCAAAGGAAATGTAACTTCCCCTTGTACCATCTGTTGGTCAAACACTGAGATCCGTGATATGCTTCCCAAACAGAGCAGTAAATCAAACACCATCTTCTGTTTTTCCTCACAGCAGGTGCTCAGAGGCAGTGCAGTGTCCCCCTGCTCCACCCTTGGCAGTGCACACGAGGTGTTCTGCAAAACTGAGGTCCTGCAGGGATGATGTCACTTATTTTAAAAGATCCATTTGGCCATGTTAAATGAGACATTGCTGGAAAGGCTCAAGGTTAAAAGATGCATTCACAAAACTGGGAAAAAAATTTCACGACTCTTTAGAAGCCCACTTTGGAGAGTAGATGCAGTTGCAACATAGTTGGAGCCATTACTTTCATTCAGAGAGATCCAAGTCTGCTATTCTCACAGCACTGGCAGATGGTAGGTTTCAGTATCTCCACAACTGAGTATCTCAGACTCAACTGAGAATATCTCAGACTGCCTCTCTGACTGTTTGAATTTTTGTGTGTTATGAAGGAATATTACCCACTTGTTAAAAGATATAAACCCAAAATCCACCCACTATGTTACTACTCAAAAGTGTGACAGACTTCAAACAAACTAACAAAAAGTCTTTGCATGAGACCAATGACAATAATTCTGTGAAGCTTCTAGTTGGCTCTCACTTTAGCTACACCACAGAGATCATATGATCGTATCCACCACCCCACAGCGTTTTCACAAAGGAGCAAGTCCAAAAGCAAAGGGAAAATTCCAGAATCCACCTGAAATACCAGGTAGGACAACAAAAGCATTTTATGATGAGCTGATATCCATCTTCCCTTTCAAAATCAAGCCCTAGCAGGGACACAGCTTTAGCATGAAACTAATTGAATATAGCATAACATGTGCTGCAGCTCACTGGGGATCCCTGCCCAGACCCTCAGATCTTTGAGGGCCTGTGATCCCAGATCACACTTTACAGGGGCAGGATCCAACATCCATCTGAGAAGGAAAGTGGAGGCCTGTACAGCTGCCATGCCAGTAAGACTTGGATAGGAGCACACACCACACCAGAGGGCTTCAGGCTCTCATGTTCACCTATAAACCTATATCTGATGTGGGAACAACCACTCAAGATAAAAATAATTGTTAAGGGAAGATAGGTTACTTTCAAGTTCTTCAAAGATTTCTGCACATAGCTGCAAGTAATTAAAAGGGTAATCTGTTGGCAGCCCATTAACCAAACGTGTTTCAAAAATGGTTATGACAAAGCTCTCTGCCAACACTTCTGAAAAAAACTGCAAGCTGCTAGAATAAATGTTTTGGTTTTATGAAAAATAGTATGCAAATATGGTACAATTGCAACAAAGATAATAAGTAGAGTTGTGCTTGAACACAGATAGTTTTAATTTAATTTATGCCTAAATACCCTGGCCAAATTCCGTTCACAACTATGCCAGACTGCTAAAGTATAAGGCAAATAATCTTAAACTGTTTAGATTTTATCAGTTTAATGAATGTCTCTACCAGAATCTAAACCACAGCTTCGAACATGTCCAAGTGTAGTGCTTCAAACCAGTCTCAAAGCTACCAGATGTTCAGCAGGTTCATCCTTTGCTAGAAGGCAGAAGAGATGTTACCTGAAAGTCGGACTCAAACATGGATTTATACTGAGATTGCTCAGCAGGAATCACTTAACACTTCTTTTTTTTTTTTTTTAATTTCTAGTGATGTAAATATAGAAGAACAAAATTTTATTATGAAGTAAAACAACCTCAAGTGATAGCATAAGTTCAAAACAAGCAATGGCTTCATCTCTGATAGAAACATTTTAACATTCATGCTTTATTCCTGCAGCAATCTCTTTTCAAGTCAGAACTTGTTTGAAACTGGAAAAACCTTACAACAGATAAAGAATAATTGGCTGGATTAACTTTATAGCTCTCCTTATCTGGGCAGTTGTCCTGCACAATTAAATAAATAGACATTTGGATTATGCTCTTGATGTGGGATAGTGTCAGATAACGCCTATGACAGGCTTTTAGCTCCAGCGCAAGCTTACATAATTGCCATGGAGAATATAATGTCCTGTTACCAAGCCACGAGCTGTGTTTACCAGTGTTTTCCCTGCACTTGAAACTTCAAAGAGTCCTCGCAAGACTGGGGCCTAAATTAGCTACTACAAACAAAAGGGTTGGGAAAGGAAAGCCGGGTTTTATGGCCAGGGAAGCAGACAGGACAATGACTTCCTTTCACATGTATCTGTTGCCTCTCTTGTGCACACAGAGTTTCCAAGTGCAGCTTTCGAAGAGAGGCAAAATGAATGCTTTAGAGCATGGAAGATCCTGTGGGGGTATCCAAAATCTGTTTAGATGGGACAGCTAAACAGTAACTCCCTCAAAGCTGACAGGCCCAGCATGGAGGTCCCCTGCTACCCTACAGCTTGGTCCTTATTCAATGTCCTATCTTGGAAGGGGTCAGAGAACCAAGTGCCCAGCAGTTACACAGCCCATAACCTCTGCTTAGCTGCAGTTCTTAATTGGGATGGCTGCTGCTACCTGTGCAAGGTGAAATGGCACTGCCCAGAGCACGGGCTTCTTTATGAAACCCCGAAGGGTTAAAGCCCATTTTCCTTCAGGGCAGTGGGAATTCTGCCCCTGACAGGAGTGGATACAGTGCTGGGATGTCAGTGCCCAATATCAATGGTAGCTTGGTCTTGCCCTCTTTGAAAGAAACATCTGCTCTCTGTCAGAGACATCTGCTCCATCCTGCACCCACACCTTGGCACTGGGGTTTATTCATGCAGAACTGCCCCCAACTCCCACAAGACTTGTGTCCAGGTGAAGACAGTGCTAAACAAACTCACTACATCTAATCCTACCCTCTATCAGCCCTAAATCATCATCTCACTAATGAAGTGTTACCCTTGCTTTGAATAGCTGAAGGTATTTGCCTCCAGTGTGGTTGAGGCTACTTTTGGGCCCCACTGTGTGCCAGCCTGCTTTCCACAGACACCGTACAAAGCACAGAAAAATTGCCCTTTCTGTTGATGACATCAACATCTAACCACTGTGTTAGCCCACAGTCAGGCTACAAAGATGAGTGAAATAGAATTTACACTGACAAAATTGTGCATAAAATTTAGCCCATCTTCTAACTCTCCCAGCAAACTCTCCAAGTCGTACACTAAGCAGAGTGCCTTCCCATCTTTCTATTGTCTTCCAGATTTTGAAATTCATTATTTAACAGAGGAAACAGATCACATATGTCTCTAGCACAGAGCACAATATATGTTCATTTTACGGCCATGGGTATTTATATCTCCTGATGCATTTACTTCTTATTTTCCTGAAAAAGTTTTGAAATAAAACACTACTATGTAACTAATTTAAGCAACATTGCCAGAGAACTTTTAAAAACATAAAGTTTTGCTCTGAAAAGCCTATCAGTCTTGTTTTCATCATCTTTATTAGTACCATTTCCATGATGCTATCGACTAATTGTTTTAAAGTTTCTAGCTCATTACTTTAACAGTAGCAGAATCAGAAATACACTAAAGTTTTTTTTAGCATCTGTATTTATTAAAAAAAAAATTATGTTTACAAAAGAAAATAGCCAAATTAGTTTTGAATCCACTTGAATGTAGGTCTTATTATGCAGGATTTTTGGAGTTGAATGATCTTAGTGTTTGACATCTGAAACTTCTGTGGCTTTTTGTCTAAGCAAAGAAAACAGTGATAATGGACAACTTCCAGCTGCAAACCTTTCTTCCTTTTTTTTTTTTTTTTTGTGACACTGTACATGTACAGATTTTATTCTGATTAATGAAGACCAGTTTTCCCAAATTTCAACTCAGTGATGTTAAAGTAGGCACTTCTTAATGTAATGAAAGCAGAAGCTTTAGCCTTAACAGGACATTTTAACTTGTATCACAAAGCTTTAAGCCCTAAAAATCCTCAACCACCCACACTCACTCACTCACTTTTAACCCTTAAATTGCCATATGCAACGGAAAAGCAAAAAGAAAACATCGCATGCTGCAAAGAGGCTTAACACTGCAATCCCCTGGGATTGCTGGTTATTCTTACACATTAGCAATTCGGGATAGCCGCTGATTGAAGGATGCTTCTGCGGGCTTTACGGCGTGGAAGGAAAAGCTCTAGACCAAGTTAAAGCCAACAGGGTAAACACATTTCCATGAGCTACATTTCAGTGTATTATATGCCACTGATATAATTTTCAAGTTTGTAAAAGGGCAGTAGTTTCCAAAGTCTTGAAACTCTGATCCAAACCGTGCACTGCTGTGTTACCAAGGTGTTTGTCTTCACATACAAGGCAGCAAGTTGTATCTTTCTACAAGAACTTAGGTTTATGTTATTTGGTTATGTATATATATGTTATCATATATGTTATATATAACTGCAGATGGAAGAAATGGATGACTTTCCTCCATCATCCTCTTTTGGCAGCTGCTGTTTTGATCTGATCACTGGCCCTGATTTGTTTCCTGCTCCAACCAGCATTCAGCTCTGCTCTGTAATTCCAAGCAGATGAGCCAGGGAGTCCAACCCTGCAATTACACCTCCTCTCTTTACCCTCTAACTTCAAGTCTCCCATTTCAACTTTTACATCTCAGATCACAGAGTTTAAAGAACACCTCTGGCGTCCTGTCAGGTCTGGCTCAGCTAAACATGTTTCTACGCTGTCCGGATCTCATAGCTGAGCTGTGAGAAGAGTATAAAACCCCCTCCTGGGGATCAGTCTCCTACTCTTTCTTTCTCAAAACAAAATACACGATCAGAAGCCCATGCTCTTTATTATTTATTAAATACCATAGTGTGTGTTTAGCACTTGTACAAACACACACAGAGACAATCCCTGCTTCACAAAATCAACCCCAGGAATAGCTTTGAAATCTTAACCCCAGTTCACAGATCTCCCACTGAATCCATGTAGGTCACTTGCATCTTAACTGTTAAAAAAATTCCTTTTTTTACAACTATGCTTGGGGTCCGAAGAAATTTAACTGAAGGACGCTTGATGCTACAAAGGACTTCAGAATTAGGAACACTCTTCAAAATGATGCTGTAACTGAGTAGCTTGAGTCACACTTTCAGAAGGATATCATACCCAGATTTTTCAAATCTGGCTGCCAAATGTTAGACATACCTAAGCAGCTCATTAAACTGCCTCCTTTTCAGACGTTTCTCTGGAAGAACAGTGGCTTTCTGAAAAGATGGCTTATCTGTTTAAGGGCCTAAAAATGGATTTACAAGCCAAACTTTTAAGTTTAAATACGCTGACTTTTCTCACTAAAACTTTGCCTACTGTGAAGTTTCAGAGAGATGTCAGTCCAGGGTTAAACTGAGAGACTGTCAAAGCAGGACTGTGTGTAATAACACCCAGAATCTCTGTGCTCTGCTGCAAAACAATTTTAGTTGGGCACAAGATCCGGTGCTGGCACACTCTGCTACCGAAGGCTTCCCAGATAACACATCCACGGCAAAAAACTTTTCCCGAGAAGAGGTGGAACGCGGGCCCCGCAGGGTGTCTCGGCGAAACGCGCCGGAGTTCGGCAGCGCCAGCTCTTGCCCGGAGGTGAGTAAAGAAACTTTTGTGTGAGGTACCCGAACCAACTACTCCATCCAAGCAGTCCCAGGCTGCAACACAATCCGCCGACACATACTCGGGAGCGGGGCGCTTTCGCCGTGGCTTTACCCCCGCCGCCGGCTGCCGCTCCCACGCGTGCTGCGCAGGGGAGTCGCTGACACGGGGGTCAGGCAGAGCCAGCGGGGTCTGTCCGCTTCCCATCCTCTGCCAGACCTCCGTCCCGGGCAGGCGGCAGAGCGCACCCACCCGCGCCCCTCTGCCCCCGCCACGGACGTCCTGCCACCCCCTCGCACCCCAGCCGCTTTTCGGGACTCACCGTGCAGCAGCAGGGCTGGGAACAGGTACCGCACGAGGCTGCCGTGCGGGGCGGACATGTCCCCGGCTCGCAGCGCTCCTCGCCCNCCACCGCGTCCCTGCTCGTCTCCGCGCAGCGCGGCGGCGGCTCCGCTTCATATTTCCCCTTCCAGCAGGAGGAGGAGGAGTGGTCGGGAGGTGGGGACTCCTCCCGGGGCGGGGAGGGGGCGGCCCCGCCGCTGGGCTGGCGGCGGTCAGCGCTCCCACGGCCGGGGAAGGGGCGCTCGGGACCTGCCGGGCGGGTCTGCGGGGGCGGGAGCGGGGCAGAGCGGACACGGCGCCCTGTGGGCACACACCGGGCATGCCGGGGGTGTGCCGTCGGGCGGCGGGGTGCAGATTCGTGGGACAGCGTGCGGGGGTGGTCCGTCCTTCCGCGGCTGCGGGCAGGGAGGTGCCGGCTGGGCTGAATCCCGCTTCCCTGGGGGTGCGAAGCGGGACTTTGCCGTCCCGACCGTAAGCTGTAGAGAAAGAAATTTGGTGTGTGTCCTCTCCTCGAAAAGAAACCTGTGTGTGGTTACTACTTTCCGTGCAAATCTGGCATTTTACAAGCTAAAAATGCGTGTCAAGGATGCATTTGGTGCTGCACTCTCCTGCACGCATTCCCCCATGTCTGTTCTTGATTAGTTTTGCTTTTTTCTCTAGTCTTCGGCTCTGGCCATGCAAACATGCACAGGCTTAATGTACCTGTGAATGACTCCTGCCTGAGTTCAATCACGGGACTTTTCATTTGTGATGTCCTCAGGATAGGGACATCATGTTTTCCAGTTTGTGGTCTCAGCTGTAGGGCCTCATGGCAAAGAATGTGTAACAAATTGGAGGAAATGTTGAGAAAATCAACATAACTGTGTTTTGAACAGCTTAACTGAGCTAAAGTGTTTGCACGCTGCATGCTTAAAAAGAAATACAAACAATGTTGATTCCTTCCAAGTCCCTTGAGAGAGAAGAATAAACTTAATCTTCCTCACTTATATAGGGAGGAAACTGAGAGAGAAGCACGTAAATGGTGAGTCAGAGTTAGTGCTCCAGTGCCTTGGATTCCCAGGGCTACGCTTGTGCCTTCGCACGAATGTCATTCCAGCCAGAAAGGATGGTTTCCAGAGCGCTTGGTGGCGGTCTGTACAAGCCCAGAGTGACCAAAATCCTTTCAGTGACCTGCATAGACATGGACAGAGAAAAGCAACATCCTTCGAGAAACAGGCATCTATGAACATGATCAAGAAACACGGGGTAAGGCTGTAAGAATGCCTTTACCCCACACTGGTTGCTCATTGTCTTCTCTTGTAGTTGCCACAGAGGTATTTGTCAGGCGAACGTGTGAAGGGAGGTGATTCATGCTGTAGATGCAATGCATTTGGAAAAAGTGTTGTGTTTGTCCAGATCAAAATTCTGGTTTTGCTGCTTGTAACAATCCTACAATGGCAGAGACACCCCAGTAGTTTTTCTTTATCTGCAGGTTCAGTAAGCGACTCAGATGCAGTGAGCAAGGAAAACAACAATATCCACTCAAAATACAGAACAAGCATCTGCATTCCTGAACCTTGAGGGCCTGTGATGTACTTCAGATCTGTGCATGCCGATCAGCTCCCCTGGGAGAAGTCCCTGTTGGGGTTGTCAGTAACATAATGCTGGGTGTGCAAATGGGTGTTGGAAGGAGAAGGGAAAGGCGGTGTGTGGGGGAAAGCGAATTGCCCTCTTGTTGGCCGTGAGCACCAGCTTGTTACTAAGGCATCCTGCCCGGTGGAAGAAGCCATCCTGAAGGGTCTCATGTGTTTGGCATGCACAGGGGTAGTAGAGCATGTAGGAAGTCTTCTAATGCAGCTCTCCTGCTATTTCCCTGAATAGAAAAGGCAGGCCCTGTGTGTCACTGTGAGTAGTAATGAAGGATTAGGTGTTTGGAAGTATAATTGTATAAAAGCGGCGAGATCCAAAAGGAGAGGCTTCTTTTAGGCACAACCTCTTTTACCATCCCCAGATCAAGCAACATAATAATCTGCAAAGAGATGAGGCTGAGAATCGCCTGCAAAAAGTTATTTCTTCCTAAAGGCAGTTATCCCGGAAGGTCATGATTTCTCTCCTGGAAAGTGACAACCTCCTATGGCAGCATCACAAACAGCTTTTCATAACAGGAAAGAGCAATGCCTTTACTGCTCCATTGGACAACTTGGTAAATTAGGCTCTGCTTGTGATTTACTATCAATGCAGCTTCAGATGTGGTAATGAAATAAAATGAAATCAGTACCCAGTGGATTCAGATACGGGAGAACTTGCAAAAAATGGCACAAATTATACTTTTTTTCTCTTGTCTTTTTTTTTTTTAAATTTTTTATCTTCTTAAGGCTGTGTGTTTTATCAGCCTGATGCATGTTATTTTTTTAAAATATACCCAGTCCTACTTGTTTCATTACCGTGTCCCTCTTCGAAATGTGCTGTAATGGAAAGCAGTGACAAATAACAGCTCTTTGCACTTTGATCTAGGCAGCATGTCACATCAGTACTCATTAAAAATGGCATTAACCAGTCCAACCATGACTTTCTGAACTGGGGTGCCTGGGGTGTATACCTAATTTAGGTATAATGTAATATCTTTCACAAAGGCATCTCTCACGCATATTCTCAAAAATACCATAGAGGTCAAAGCATTTCAAAAAGGAAGTCATCAGCAGAAGTTTGCACAGAAAGGAGCTGTTTTGAAACAAAAATCCAAATCCCACACCTGATGGGAAATGTACTTTGTGGCTGAGGCCCTCTGCAAAAAGTATTAAAATAGGGGGAAAACGAACTTGTTGGACTTGTTGTGTGACACTTTAAAGATCTAGGCATATCAGCATAGCACTTGTCTAGGTAAAGTGCCGACTGGTTGGCTGGCTGCCAATGCCAATCTGGTGGTGAAAGATACTTGAAAGAGGGAGAGGATGGGAAAGAATGGAGGCAGAGAGTGTGTGGGACACTTTATGCTGTGGAGAAGAATAGGATGGGGCAGCACAGCTATGATTTGCTAGTGGCTATATTATCTTTTTAAAAAGGAGGGACGTAAAGATTTATTGGAAAGGAGTAGAGTGACTAATTCACAAAGAATCAAGCGTCTGTCAGATTTCTGTTGGTGAATTGCCCACAGCAAATTTATCAAAATAAGTAGAGAGAAGTTTTTCTACACATCCAGCTTGAGTTAGAATGCACAAGATGAGCCTGGAGCCTGTTTGATACAGAGAAATATTCACTATGTGGCTTCTTATTTTGGCTTCATCTGCTTGAAGGAGAAGTTAATCTGTTTGATGATGTAAAAGAAATGTTTTCAGTCAATCTGGACTGAAAACTCCAGAGTTTAAAGGATACAGCAGTAATGGGGTTTATCCATTACTTCCTCTATCAGTTTTATATATCTAGAATAAGGTTTTTAACCCACTGACTTTTTTTCTTTGTTAAACGAGTAATGGAAAGAACCTCTGGCAATATTTTCCAAATGTTTGGCTCCCAAATTGTGCAGACTAATTCACCTTCCCCTAACAGAGATTGATCTTCAGTGCAGCTACTGAAGCCAGTGGAATTTTATGGTTCTTTTAAAGGGCGCTGAATACGGGTTTCGTTTTGTCAAACATGTACCTGTGGTAATGCTGTCCTGAAAACTAAGGCTCTGAGATGGTGCAGATTACCACAGAGGTTTCCTTGTTTAGGTAGATAACTAGTCCGAGAAGTATGTTTTGGAAATTAAGTTATTTTAGTCATCAAAGACACAATGCACATGTTGAAGTCCTGCTACCTGGTAACAAACATAGAAAATATAGACCAAGGATAGTAAAATGAAGTTTTTGTGGTCACCATCGGTAAGGCTCTTTTCTCTCTCTTTTTTCCAGATGCCAAAGAAATGTGCATGCACATAAAAACACAGAGCCCTTCTGCTAGAATAGACTTGTTGGTTTCACAAAAAGAAGGTTGGTTATCTGGATAAGGTTTTTTTTTAGTTTTCCTAGAATGGTTTAAGAAGTAGGTGGAAATAAAGGTATAAAACGACGTAAGAGTAGACCTTGCAGAGCTTGGGCCATCCCAGACAAAAAAAAAAAAATCAAAGAAAGATGTAAAGAGCTCAAACATAGCAAAAGGCTTTCCAGAAAATAAGCTCTCTCCTTCTTGTTTCCCCACTCACTTCTGGCGTTTAGAATGTGCTTGTGATTTGATTGTTCAGAGGCAAAGAGGAACTTCTCTGCGTAGAATTACTTTACTACAACCACAAATTTCATGGTCCTGTTGCTGCAACCGGAGCTTGAGGGCCAGGTCCAGCTCCCAGGGAGCTTGGCAGGGGTCTTGCCATTGACCAGAGCAAAGGATGGATCAGGCCTTGGGTGAGGCTGTTGGAAGCACCAGCTGGAACAGCTAGTGCTCATGGGTTGATGACATTTGTCTGGAAGCACAGAAAACAGGGGCCAAAAGTTCTTTTTTTTTCATGCACCATACAGGCAGCCATCCTAGCCCTGTGCAGCACTGCCATCCATTCATGGTACTCAAATACCATGAAAGTGGGTGTGGTAAAAATGTCTTCATAAATATTGTTTAAACCTTCTGTTGTTTGCGCAGTGGCTTTGTGAGGTTGTGACTTATGAAAAAGAAAACCACCTCAAACAGCTAAACCAGCAGATTGAAAATCTGTTGCAATCTGGGCAAAAAATGCCCTTTTTATATCTTCTTGTTCTGAAGTGCTGTGCAACTGGTCAGAGAAATAATGATTACGATTGCTGAAGACAAAAGAAAACTGGAAAAATTTAAATGCATGTACAGTGTTGTTCATACTGCTTGTATTTTGTCAGTCTGAAATGGAACTTTGATTTAGATTAATTTCTTAGAGAAAATGGTAGTTCTGTCAATTATTTATAAACTATCTAGAGAATCAGATTTCATTTCCAAACTGAAAAATGGAGTAATGCGATCTGCCAAGCTTGTGTTTTAGTCTCAAGTAGCATCTAATGCACCTGGGAACTAATTTCTTAGTTTTCATTTGTCTTGTGGCCCTTTTGGGGCCAATGCTTCTCCAGGTTAATAACATCCTTTGGGAAATGGAATTTTCATCCCTTACAGAACACTGCCTGTGGTCTTCCTTTCACTTGGCAAACTTTTGCAGCAGAGGATGGACAAACAGTCCATCCAAACCTGTTGAGTCCAAACTGAACCTGTTCCAGGCAGCCCTGTTAAAAATAGAGCTGTTCCCTAGCAAGGGGAGGAGGAAGCCCTCCTGCCCTCCTGCCCTTCTGACCACATCTGTGCCGAGTGGCCAGCTGGGCTGGGTGGGACTTGAGTGTTGCCTTGAGGGAGCAGGTGGGAAATTTTCTTTCATGGTTTTGTTCAGTGTTTGTATTTGGTGATGGGTCTCTAGCAATGTGCCTTCCATACACAAATGGTCAAACATAAATTGAAAGTATGACCATGTATGTTTTACAGTGCCCCTGGGTTTTTGTAGCAGTCCTTTGGTCAGCTTGTATCCAGTCTCATTCTTGTGCTAAGGTTAGTTATTTCTCAGTGTGGTATGAGAGCAGCCACTTTCAATCTTGATCTTGAATTGCAGGTATGACAGTCCTGGTGTTCTGCAAATATCTCAAACATACCCACACTGCAGGCAATTTTTATTTGTTGATTACAAAGCTGACTTTTGCTCAAAACATTCACTGAATTTTAGACTCAGGTTCTCAAAACCACTCATATGTTCAAGCACAAGTGCATTTTATCAAAGCTCCTTCCCAAAGGGGGCTAGCCAATGCTTTCAGCAATGACATACTGAAGGAGTTGGTATGGCCACCAAGGGCACAGCTGGCTCCAAAAAAATGTAGAAGCATTTTTTTTGCCAAGTGGTTTGCAAATAAGGAGGAGGGAAAAAAGTAAGGAGCAAGAAGTCTTAGAGAGTTATGATTTCTAACCTTGGCAGCTGGTGTGGAACAGAGGCCTGGGGCAAACCTCTGCTCTGGTTTGATGTGCAAAGCCAGCCAGTGCAAGCCATTTGGTTTCTCAGGGCCTCAGTTTCCCTAACAGTGGGAAAAAAGAACTAACCTGTGGATAACATAATGAACTAAAAGGAATGTTTGTACAGTATGAGTTGTAAGTTAGGGTAGGAGTTCACATGCAGATAGAATGGCATTAATATGGCTTTCAATAAGAAATATCACAGAATGGTTGAGGTTGGAAAGGACCTACAGTTCATCTGGTCCAGCTTCTCTGCTCAAGCAGGGACACCCAGAGCCAGCTGTCCAAGACCATGTCCAGATGGCTTTTGAATATCTCCAAGGTGGGAGACTCCATAACCCATACAGGACAGCCTGTATATAATTTGTCTCAGGGTATTCCAAATCAACTGCAGCAAGTTTTGAATTCCTTCCATCATTTCCATCTATTTACCAATGTAAAATGTGTGTTATATACATATATTTGTATGGGTGATGTATGTACATATACAGTATGTATATATATATATAAAATATGTATATTTTCTATATGCATAAAATCTTGAAACATCTGGATAGTGCATTATCCATGCATATGTGCTTCAAGTCCATATGCAGCCAGCCAGCTTGCTGACTCCCTGAATTAAACTGCAGCCTTCCCAGACAATTCTGTTTGCAGCTGTAAGGTGTTCTGTAGGTTACCTAAAAGCTGCCAGGTTCTGTAGTAAAACTCTTTATCTGCTAAGAAAATATTACCACCATCTTCCTGGAGAGAAGCTCAAAGTTTCTCAGAGCAGTGGCTGAATTACAGTTTCAGGTAATAAAAGGAGAAGAGAAGAGAAGAAGGAAAGGAATGACACCAACCAGATGAATTCTCGCTGATTTCTCTCCTGTGTCTGTGCTTGGTACAAGAAGTAGGAATATAACAGCCAGGGTTTTGTAAGATCTGTGTTTTCTGTGGCTGATGCTATTTAGGGTCTAGAAAGTAGCTAGCGAGTAACTGCACAGAATAGCAGAGGGCTGCTCTGTCCCCTTTTGTGTCTTTGCATGTCACAGACAACTGTGCCAAGCAGTTGCATGGTCTCTGTGTCCAGAGGATCACAGAATCACAGAATTAGTTAGGTTGGAAAAGACTTCTGAGGTCATCGAGTCCAACCTTTGACCCATTACTACCTTGTCAACTAGACCCTGGCACCAAATGCCACATCCAGTTGTTCCTTGAATAATTCCAGGGACGGTGACCCCACCATCCCCCCAAGAAGTCTGTTCCAATGCTTAACAACCTTCTCCATGGAGAAGTTCTTCCTGATGTCCAACCTGAAGTTTCCCTGGTGCAGGGTGAGGCTGTGTATGTCCTCTCCCCTGTCTTGGGAGAAGAGGCTGACCCCCTAATTCCAGGGACGGTGACCCCACCATCCCCCCAAGAAGTCTGTTCCAATGCTTAACAATCTTCTCCATGGAGAAGTTCTTCCTGATGTCCAACCTGAAGTTTCCCTGGTGCAGGGTGAGGCTGTGTATGTCCTCTCCCCTGTCTTGGGAGAAGAGGCTGACCCCCACCAGGCTACATCCTCCTTTCAGACAGTTGTAAAGCAAGATGTGGTCTTCCCTGAGCTTTCTTTCCTCCTGGCTCAAGAACACCAGCTCTCTCAACTGCTTCCTGTGGGACTTGCTCTCCAGACCCTTCACTATATTCTCTGGATGTGAACCAGCACCTCAATGTCTTTCTTGTATTGAAGGGCCTGGAATTGGACACAGGACTCGAGTGCCAAGTACAGGGGGACAATCACAGGTCATACCTCCTGCCTCCTCTCCTACTTTTATGTTTGGACAAAGTTGCAATTACCTTGTGGCAAACAGGACACAGAGGTACTTTTTCTTCCTCCAATGGAAGGAATAACAGCAGGGCAGAAGCCCTTTATCCCTATCCCATCCAGTGTTTATGGTCCTGGGAGCTCCAGCACCCCTTTCCCAGCCCTCCTTTCATCCTCTTCCCTTTGCACTGCTTCCTAGCCTCGCACCAGTGGAGATCACAGGCCTGTGGAGAGTTGTAAAATACACCTGGCAGAAGGGACATACTCACACCTGCATAGCCTTGTGTTGTACAGGGCTGTGCGTGTGGGATGCTCCAGGAGGGAAACATAGAGCAAAGGTGTGGACCATGGAGCAGGTAGCCAAGATGTGCTGACCCTTGCACTGCTATTTCTCTGTTGGACACAGGTGTGCACAAATAAACACCCCATGTGCAGGTGACCTGTGGAACTATTTTTCCCATTGGAATAATTGCAGTTACTCCAATTATAACCACACGTGTGTGCGACTTACTCCTGGCAGATAATTCAGTGATTGTAAAACTATCAGGTTACTAAAAATATCCCCTTCAGCCTGCTCTTTAATTACTGAGCTGTTTCCCTTCACATTACAAGAAGAAAAATTAGATTTGGTAGTAATTGTCTGACGTGAAGGAGACTGCTCATCATGCAAGTGGGGTAAACTCCCTGAGATATTTGTAAAGGAGACTTTTACAGAGGATGCCTCCGTTGTGAATCAAAGGGCAGACAGCTGCTGCTGCTGCTTTCACTTTGGTCTCTTCCAGATCTAGAGAAATCTGATGTGGTCAAGGCGAGCAGCCAGTTGGTGAGTCTGCACTGATGCATGTCCTGGGAGTAGAATTTTCTTCTGAGCATTGTTGTGTCTGAAACAGGAGCAAGCTGCCTGTGATGAATGTTTGGAAGGAAGAGGAAGGGGTGAAGTTCATATCCATATATGTCTTGTGGATTTTCCTTCTTCCATAGGGGGCACAGAGAGATGCAAGCAGTGAATGGGACCTAACATTTCACTCAGAGAGTGTGAAACAAAACGTCTTGCTCTAGCTACTCTCTGTTTTTATAATTGTGTATTATGAATATAGACAGTAACATGGCTACTGTTTTCTGGCAATGCCACAGGGTCCACATTCCTATGGGCTAACACCTTCAAGGAGTATGGGAGGAGGGGAAGAGGAGTACAGATGGATGGATGTAAGGGGCCCTCTGCAACTTGCTACACTACTCTCAGGCTCTCTTTCACTTGAATATTATGACTGGGAAACCAAGAACTCCAAAGAAGTGAATTTGATTGCTCATATGCTTTCTTTCATGGTTGGTTGGTCATTACCAAGCTGTTGTTACTCATCTTGTTACTGTCTGACATGAGTCTGTAGCTATTCATGAACTTCCCAAGCCGTATTTGACATGCTTATGCTTGGTTTTGGGCATGTTAACAGCTTAGAAGCTTGCTCTGAAGAGCTACGCATTCCTTATTCACTGGCAAAACACCCTAGATATAAGCACTGGGAATGCTTCCTCGTGTGAAAAGCAGGATAGTTTGTATCTCGGGAACAAAGGGATGCATGGCAGTCCTTAAATAAAGGCTGGCAATTAGCCTACATTTTGCCAACACCAATGACCCACTGCGCTCCCTTCCAACCTTACCCATTCTGTGATTCCACGATTTTTTGATGATAAAAATATTTATCCTTTCACTTGTTATTTTTTCAATTTCCCAGCAAACCTCTATCACCAGTACCAGGTTGTTCCAGTTTATACAGTTCAGAAGTTTTCTACTGCAGTCAGTGGGAGTTTCACCTCTGATTTCAACAGAAGTGGGGTAGGTTTTAGGGCTAGTGACAAACCCTTTATAGTTCAGACAAACCCTGAAAGCAAGTGCAAACAACTAAAAGAAATCTCTTAATAATTTGCATGTTGAAACTTACATTGCATAAATGTGCCATTAATATCATTAATATCTTCCTGGAGATAAGATGCAATGAACTTCTTTGAAGATGAATTGCTCAACTCACCCCTGGCATGACTTCAGTTGAATCTCACCCACTTCTGACAGTGATTGATTTCGTCTGGAGCACTTTCCTCTGGGAGTCCAAGATGTCTATCTTTTCAAATCCACACAACCTAACATCAGAGAACTCAGAAGCAGGACTCTCAAGTTCCAGTACTAGCTCAGCCATGAACGAGGATTATGCTGGTTATCTCATTTAATTTCTGTGGGCCTTGCCTTAATCATAAATCTCACAGGCATACTTATTTCTTGCAAAACTTATCAGAATCTCACTTTGAAAAGTTTACTCATGAAAAATTTAAATATCCACAAATTAAATGCTTCTAAAATAATTTTCAAGCAGAGAAGGAGATTCATTCCCACAAAAAGGAAAGGAGAAGATGTTCCCTGCAGCTGTTGTACAAATTTTTCGTTGTGTCTAATATGGTAGAATAGCAAAGAAATATTCTTGGTGTGTTTGTTTGCAACAGAAGGGAGGCCCTGTCCTCAGCTTTCTCTGTTGTATTGGTGTTTATCTGTGTATATGAAAGTTAAAAGCATTACTTCTGTAGCAGGAACAGTGCAACAGTCCAGGCTTGAGCATGAATTGTGATGGGCTGCATTTAAAATTTGTCACATTTGATGTGGAACGAAAAATTCTCTGTCCAAATGTAAGTTTTAGAAAACAATGCCAACATTGTAATCCTTTATGTTAAGTGAACAACTGTGTTTCTTTAAGCCACTTTTAGGCCTCCTTGATGTTGGCTCAGATCTGGTTTGGGTCTGAAATATCTTCAAGTGTTCATTTTCAAAGTCCAAAGTTTTAATGTTTTGGAGGCTTTGCATCTTGCCTCCAAAAGGTATGAATGAGAATGGGAATGGGCACATTTCTGTAGTCTAAGTGTCAAGGAATTTGCCTGTATTGGAGCAGTTCAACATGGGCTTTAGGAGTGGAGTCCTCTGCTTTTGTACCTCCTCTCTTTTCATACCTTGATTTTATGTTGCAAGTACTCAGGCTCCTTTTTCTCTCTGTGATGGTAGCACCAAGGGACCCATGGTCTAACCTGACCTCTTGTTTAATAGAAGGGCTTTAATTAATAGGGCAGTCACTTGTTGCTGAAGTTGAAGGAACCATGATTTATCTAAACAGACTCAGACACTTGGACAGAGCAAAGACAATTCAAATCATCCACAGGAAAAAAATATTTTATTATAATGACAGAGGGAGTGGCACCTCAGAGATATGGTGGCATTTAACACTTAGAGAGATCTGTTAACAGGAAAAGTTTTATGAGCTGTTTGTAAAGAAATATTTATCTGCTGGTGAAGGACACTTAATAAATTGCTGCAGCTGAAGAAATGTTAGGTAGAGTGGGGAACAGTTTATCACACAAACTACATTGTATTCTCCTGTTACTATTTATCTTCTGCATGTGAATATTAGTGCTAAAATACTCAAAGGATATCTTAAGGTCTACTCGGATATATACATACATACAAACACACACATATATATTCGTATCTATGCAAAATCCTTTTATGTCTGAACTGTAGATTGGGTCACAAGATTAAACAGCTTGGTTTTGTAAAACTAAAATAAAACATCTGTTTGGAAAGGCCCTGGCATTGTATGAATTTTTTTGCAGGCTGGATCTGAATTCAATGAACATTAACCCACATAAGGTTTTGTAATTATTTCAATTCAAATAATCTTATCACATACATTCAGAAACTGAAGGTAAAGGATCTGTTGAATGTAAGCAAAGGCTTCTCCTGAACTGCAGTTGTTAAGTTTGTGTATCTTTCTTTATGGTAGTCTATTGTTTTCACTGACTTCTAATTTTCTGAGCTGCTTTATTCAGCTCCCTACTCAAGGTGAAATATGTTTTTCAAAGATTCAAGCAAGAAATTATTAGTTTTTCACCACTTCTGTGAGATGTAAGAGAAAAATTTTGCCTTACTTACCGCAAAATCATGCCTGTGGACCTGGTGAAGAGGTCTGAGGATAAAACAGGGGACCTGGGGATCAAATACAATGAAACCAAATGTCTTTAAGAAATATTTATTAAATATACAGAAAAATGTGACTCCATCTGAGGAATGAAAATTAGTGAGCATTTAAAAAATAATCTTTACTGTTTATCCCAGGTCTTACAATCAAGTCTTGGTACCCAGCTTTCTGAGGTGCTCAGCAGTGTTTTGTTTAAAAGGCATTGTTGCTTCTCAGACTGAAATGATTCCAGATTCTGTTCAGTTCTGTTTCCTGGTGAGCAGAGGATATATTTACCCATCTAGGACAATCCCTTTACGATCTGCCAGGGAAAAACACTTTGTAATTGCCCTTCTTTCTTACTGCTGTTGATACAGATTGGCTGCCTGATGTACTGCTCAGCAGCAATGGAACAGCACAGCGGGTGGAGTCTTGCTTCTCCTCTGGAAATCAGATCACTTCATGTTACACCATAATTTCTCAGTGCTTTCTGTATTCCCCTCAGATAAGATAGCTCAGATTTGGATGCTTGCTCTGAGAGCAGGGCAAGGACAAAGAAAACTGCTGTCTTTTCATCAACATACCACAATCTGTGTCAGAGCAAAGAAATGTGGACTCTGAAAAGGGAAGTTTTTTTACCTTATCTGCCTGAGTAGAAATGAAAGCAGAAAAATAGCAAATTGCAGTTGCAAAAAATGTCACAGTTCTTCATCTGTAGATGTCCCTCAGTGAAATGCACAAACTGGGAAGCATGAGTGATCCAGCTGTGCGGGCATTTCAGCGTGGAGCAGGCTGGGTGTCAATGCTGTGTGCATCTGCCTTTTGCAGATAGGCTCAGTAGGGTGGAGGAGCTCTTGCAGCCAATTCCCACTTTGTACATCTCCTTTTGCATGGCTTGTGGCACCCTACCTTGGGGCCTTGGAAAGATCGTAATTTATAAGCACCTCTGAGCTCTTGGTGATCTCCTGTGATGCTAGGAGTAAGGCTGTTCAGTCTTCCACACAAGGCTGTGGGTGCAATTATGTTGGACCAGGTCCTGGAGCTTTTAGATGTACAGATACAGAGGAAACAAACATGAATAGAAGCTTTTAGAAGAGCAAAGGTCTAAATGTATACCATATTGGTCCACACATGCAGGTGGGGGTTCTTTAACATCATTATGCATCCGAATAATTGCACCAGACTTCCAGTGTTTGCTCTCCTATCCCTATTCTCGTGTTCCCTCCACCACACAGACTAAACAATCAAAGTACAGAATTGCTGTTTTTAAATTTAAGGCCCCTTTCTTTCCCATATGCTTTGTGTTTTGGTTAGGCGACTGGCTAAGACTTTAGAGGCTGCTTATTAGTATCCATGTGGATGTAATTTAACTGTCTTCTACTCCAGTCATGCTTTTATTTGAAATTTTAAAAGATAGTGGTACAATACTAAAAAAAAACAAAGAAAAAGAATTTAACATGTGATCCTTTTCAGAAAAGACAAATTATTCTATGAAATGGTGAACCACTGTGCAAAATAGATCAGGCTATCAAAGAATAAGAACTAAAAAAGAGAACAAAGGAATAATAAATATCAGTGTCCAACAAGTACTAATCCACAGACAACATTTAGGGTCCATTCTTGTGTGTTCTTAGGTTCCTGAATAATCTAATATTTATGGGAATTGTCTGTACCTGTGTCTGGAGGATGTGGTTCTGTGTGAACAACTCTGCTACTTGGAATAAAATGGTGTATCCATTTCACTGTTAGAGCTGTAGGTAAGTGGCACTAAAGCACTGAATTAAATTCAATCAGATTAAAATGTTCTCATAATAACCTTAAGGAGTAGGTAAGCCTTATCATGTACATTCAGGAAAAGATGAGGCACACCATAAATTTTCATGCACGTACTCTGTAGACCAGGCAGCTAAATTAATTTTGCGTGAGGCCTGTTGCCTATCTTTGTTAAGTGTATTGGATCCAACAGTGGGGCACACGTGCTTTTAATGCGGAATGAAGCAGGATCCCATATCCACATAGTTCATTTCTGGTGAAATCTCATTTTAAAAGTTTGTAAACATTGCTATTTCCCCCCTGGAAGCTCCTAACATTGTGCATAATTTCAGCAATTTCTCACATAACCGTTTCTGACACAGCAGGCACTGGGGCACGCAGCGCACGCACACGTAGCGCTCAGCGGGGCCAGCATCAGCCGTGCTCTCACGGAAGGAGGGATCTGCTTTTGCTAACAGGGATTTTGGGCTGTGGAGTGGTCAGCATACGTGGAAGGGGCAGAGTTGTGCCTGTTGGTGGGATACAGGCAGTCCCCTCAGGGCATCCTCCTGGGGCTGCCTGTCCCTCCTCTGGCACCTCCAGGGCCAGGACGACCCTGCCCTCGTGGTGGGAGCTGGGAAGTTCAGTCCAGCCTTCCTGGAGATGGGGGTCTGTAATTTAACAAACAGGTCTGGAGAGAACTGAGATGGATTTTTTGGTTTTGGATGCTTGTTTCCATCTGGGAGGGCAGGTGCTTCTTCTGGCCAACACCAGCTGCTCTCTGGTTACCTGGTGATCCTGAGCAGGGAAGTGATCTGCCAAAAACACAAGCACTCCACAGCCCAGCCACTTTTTAGCATGAGGAGATCATGCCCAAGCCAGTGTAGTGGTTGGAAGGATTGGCCAAGGATTAGGTGCTATCTCCAGGCACATGGAAGAAGAAGAAAGGGAGATGAAGAAAAAAGAGGGATGCCAAGCACCAGGAGTCCTGGAGTGCAGGGAGTTCCAGGTGAAAAGGACTTACAGTGCATCATGTCAGTTACAGGACAGAAAGGTAAAAATATTGATTGTATTTTTTATCTTTTTTTATGACTTTTTTCTTTTCAGTGCAAAGAAAAACATAAATAAAGATAACAAAGAGAAGGTCAGGACTTGAGCTTTTGAAGTAGCAAATGTCAAAGATTTTAAAAAGCAATAAAAAAAGGAATCAGTTGGGATTGTTTAAAAAACACAAACATCAAAACTCTATGTTTACCAAAATCACATTTTTTTGATAGAAGAAAACCCTACTTAATTGAAAAAATACTTGCCATCACATTGACTGAATTATACAATGGTTTGGTGACAGTTGCAGAAATGAAACCCATAAAATTTAGTTCTTCATGTCAAGCAGGCCACGTTGTCCCAAACTTTTCTAAGCAGAGCTAATTTTTAGTGCAGGATGTCTCACTAGAATGAAAGGCCTATTTTGGGAGCCTTCTGAAAAACTGACATTTGGAATGAGTCCAGGATAAGTGTTACTGACCCTTTTAAGGCTGAATATTTATTAAGTAAGCCCAGAGGATTTTTAGCTTGACCCTGTCAAATTTAGCAACAAGGATTGTTTTTAGACATTCTCTTGTTGCTGCATTGGTGTTTTTGCTTTCAATGTGTATAAATAAATTCAAAAGTATCATTTTTGAACAAATAGTGGAATGTTTGCCTGTAAATAAACAAGACAAAGAGTTCACAAGCCCTGAATTTTTAATCACAGTTGGACAAGCTTGAAAATACCATAGTTCATCTTCACAATCAAGTATATTTTCCTGTTTCCTCCATAATATATGAAACTTTCTCTGAAATAATTTTTTTAATGTCTTTTCCTTGGCGGGACAAAATAATCCAATGTAGCTGTTGAAATATCATGTAGGTATTTATACTGCATGTCAGTAAACAGGATTATTTTATGGATTTGTTTATTTGTTTGTTTCAGTTTTTGTGTTGTTTTTTGTTGGTTTATTTATTTTTTTAAAATGGAAATATTTTGCTTTGGCTTTAAATTTACAGGTTATGTTCAGACCAGCCTATCCCTTGGTCATTCTTCTCTGACAAGTCATGCTGATTAAGTGCCCAAAGCATGGGGCATCAGGTATTCTGTGGATTAATTTATCAATTTTCTTTACACCTTCTGTACTTTGCAATGTAAATGCCAAAGTTTGTTTGTCACCCAGCTTGTGCAGTTCCCCTTGACTTCAATGCGGTTGTGGTTCCTTATCAATTGCTGGGATGTTCCTCAGATGATTCCAGAGCAGATTTACCTCCAGAAAGGTCCTCTTCTGTGGCAAGGAGTAAGGACTGAAATGTTGCAAGCAGTGTGCTGAAAGAAAGCTGTTCTTACAAGAAGAGGTTTGGCAGGTAACTTGGATATGAGGTGGTTTAGAGGCTGACAAAAATCTGTCACTAGAAGTTTCAGCATCAGAGATAGAAAACAGGAGTGTAGGAATGGCAGTGCTGGTCAGACCAGACCCCCATCTAACCTAGGGTCCCCTCTCTGGTGTTGCTGAGCCATGGATGTCCAGGTAAAATAAGAACAGGTGAGCAGTACCTGCCTGGTGTGGTCTCCTGCCAGCCAGAAATTTGGGCTTTCCCTGAGCTGGAAGTTGCATCTGTAAAATGCAGCAGTCCCCTGCAAACCTTTGTTCCGTGAATTTGTCTGGCTGCTTTTTAAAACTGCTGGTATCCTCAGCATCCTGAGGCCAAGTGCTCCAGAGTTTAATAACACGTTGTGTGAAGAGCCTCTGCCTTTCCTTTGTTTTCCACCTGCTACCTTCTCTCTTGGCGCTGTGCCCCAGTTCCTGCCCTGAGGGGACAGTGCTCCCATTGTGCCCAGTTTGCTCCCCCCGTGACACACGTGTGTGATTTATGGACCTCTGTCCTACCCCCACTCCATCATTTCATTCCCAGTCTATTCTGTTTAGTGATTCCTGGTGGGGAAGCTGATCCACACCTTTGATCATCCTTGTGACCTCCTGCTGAACCTTCCCCAGGTCAAATATATCCTTTTTGACATCAGAGGGACAAAACTGCACAGGGTGTTCAAGGTGCAGTCACATGAGGAATAACACAGTGGCATAATAACAACTTTTTGGTCTTTTCTTTAAAAACCCCGCTGTTTTATTTTCCTTACTGATAGCTTCTTGCTACAAAACCTGTATTTATGTGACAATATCCACATAAAGGATTGTACTCTAGAGGGATAACTGTCCTAGAGACCATCATTTTATATCAGTCTGGAGAGCTAGACTAGACCAGCCTGGCTCAATCATAGCAATAAAAAAAATAATAAAAAGGGTTTCATTCAGGATAAACACAACAGGACGATTTTTTAATAATCCACAATGAAAATAAACACTTCTAGGGCAATTCACAAAAATTTTCCTTTCACATTTTTTCCAAAAAGTTTTATTTGAAAGTTTTATTTATTTATCTTTCTTTATTTTGTAAAGAAATATTACAGTGATTTAGAGATGACTCAGAAAGTTTCAGACCAGGAGTCTTACATTCAAGCCTTGCAAAAGGCTTCGAACTAATGAAGTAAAATTAATCTAGAAGATCATAATATGTGTTTGCAGTGGAGATTGTGCTGGGCAAGTCCTTGAACTTTTTTGACTATGTCAATTAAGTGGTCAGTGGATAAATTAAAATGAGTTAATAAAATTTATTTAGACTTTGAAAGACCTTTGACAGCAGCCATTAAAAAATTAAGTAGTCACTGGCTAAAAGTCAAAGATCTGTTATTATTGAAAAAGCAGGAAAGAATCAATTTCTATCAGTGATCAGTTTTCATTATTACAAAATCCCTGAGAGCAGGGTCTGACAAGTTTCCGTATTAGGGCCAATGTTTCGTGTACACAATAATAACTTGGAAAGGATGGTGAGCCCAGAGGCAGTAAGTCAGCAGATGGCCCTCAAATAATTTAGACTAGTCAAGATGAAAGAAGTAGATAGGAAGACAAAAACTGGGAAAAATTTGGTGAAGCTTAAGCAATCCAGATTAATGAACTGCTCACAGAAAATGAAGTGCAGTATTGCTAAATGCAATTTATAAATGAAGTGTTATTCATAAAAACAATGGATAAATACAGTGCAAATGTACAGAAGTGCTCTGTACACTGTAGACAGTACTATGTTACAGCAACTCAAAAAAACATTGAAAAATATCTGCTCAGCATGTTGCTACTAAGCTGCTACAAGTAGCATATGCAGTAGGGAAAAACCTACCCAAAGAAGAAATAGAAATATTCATATAGTCAAATCACTCCTTTTAAATTTAAGAAGTCCCTGAACCACATGGGTTTGGAAGACAAAACATTCATAAAGAACATAATTTTGAAGATGTTACTTCCCTTTGCATAATTATAGTCTCGGTAACTAAGCTAGAAAAGTGTTCTGACTGGTGAAACTTCTGACTTTGACTAAATTAGGTTAATTATCATTATAAGTTGTTTGAAGATTATAAAGATAACTATCTTTTGGTGTACCAATGCTACCTGGAAGTTTGAGAAAGTTCTCACATCACAGGCTTAATTTACTTAAGGCTTGTGGAATTGTTTCTCTTTTTTGACTGACTTGTGTAGTAATATAATCCTGCTGATTGTCAAGTTAGGGGATAAAGCCCATTTAAAATTTGGTTTTCCTCAATATGCAACTTTGTGCATTTCTGCCTTGTACAAGCATTTGAGCTGGTAAAACCCAATATCATAAATATCCAGAAAAAGCAAACATAAAGGAGGAAAAAGCAGCTGGGAAACATTTGTTTAGAAAGTTGATCAAATATTTGCACACTTTTTTTTCTTCTCCCCAGTGTTTGCTTTCCTGTGTAGGCACAGTGGTAGTTTTACTTCTTCATGTAGGCAATACTTTTCATGCAGACAATTCAATCCATTTTGCAAACAACAAGCAACACATAAACTTCAATTACATTGGTGTCAGCCAAATTGCACTTGCCTGTGGTGTGAGGTAGGCACAGCATACCAATTAGAAGCCACCTCCCTTAGTTTTGATAGGGTGCCAATATTGTATCAAAGAGGCAAAATAAATGGCAAAAACGGAATTTGACCAGCAGACTTGGATCAGCACTTTCATTGCAATGAAGACTGTCCTAGACCTTTCTGTGGCTGCAAATGGCGAGGTGCAGCCCTTCAGCCAGACCCTCTGAGGGATTCACTGGTCAGGGAGGGATTGCAGGGCTCAGATCAGAAGTTTGTTAGGAGTCCTGTGGTATCTTACAGATTCCTTCCAGCTTTTCCTAATGCCAAAGGAGGTATGTAAGGCATCAGAGAGCAGTCACTGTGGATGGTACACGGGGCACTCAGAGAACTGCTGCCTCTCTTCTTTCTGTCTTTTTCTTCTGCTCAGGTAGAATTGCTGCAGCTTGAATCAAATGGATTCCATTTGTCAGTTTTCAGGGTTGATGCAGTATCTTGCCTTACATCTTGATTGACTTTTCACTCGGTGCCTTTTGCTCTGCAGCTGCTCACAATTCTTTGCTGTAAGTTGTCACAGATGCAGACTTTGACTCACATGCTTGCAAAGTGAATCAGTGGCAACATCTGTTCCCCCAGAGGGATGGGTGCACCAGCCCCGAACCACCCACAGCGGCAGTGCCTATGGAAGCTGGTATTTCCTGGCTTGCATCCTGGCAGGCATGCTCATTAAGGGGGGAAAAGAAAATCAATCCACACTTCTGTGCTTTTGTGCATAGGTGTGAGGATCTCGCCCGCGTTCAGAAAAACAGTGTCAGGGAGAGGGAGTCATGTGGCATTACTACTAACAGGCATCTGAAATTTTCAGTTGAATCCAAGATTCCCTATATGGTTATTGCAGTCAGAGATGGCATTTTTAATGCGTGGCAGATGTACCAACACACTGTAAGTAGATATTTGTTATTAAAAGAAAAACATTTTGTGGGATGCATTTTCCCCTCTGTTGCTTTAGTGGACCTGCTTGCGTGTACCTTTAGCTGACATGTGTGGATCCTCCTTGGAGAACTGAATGTGGATCCTTGTGGGATTCTACCAATCTGCAGTGACATCTGCAGTCTGACAAATGAAATATTTTGGGCAGTTCAGAAGAGGAGATAGCAAGAAGAGGAGAGCATATATGAGGCTGATTAGGCATTAGTTTCAGTCCTAAACCCTGACCTGGGTCTGAAGTTCCTCTATGATTAGATGTATATTCTCCTTTAAAGATCACCTCTGAGAAAGTTCATGAGATTGAAAACTCTCAGACTTCAATGGTAAAGTGGGAGAAAGCCAGAGATGAGCAGTCACAGAGTCAGGAGCTGAGGCATTGTTTTATGAGGAAGGATTAAAATGAAGGGAGGTTTACCAGGACGGCTTCATTTCCCATTCCCTCCATTAGTAACATAAGGAGCACTGTAAATTGTTGGTGAAGTGATTGTGAAAGGTCACGGCAAGGTGTGGTTTCACATCTTTTTTGTGGTTGTACTCCTCCATGGAGGTCTGGGTGGCCAGTGGAAATGTGCCTTTGACCCTGAGAGATGACAGGGTGGGTGACCTGAGAGACATCTTGGCCTTCTTGTATTTTGAGGCTTTAAACTTCTTATTTCTATAGTTAAAAGACAGGGGTTCATAATGGCAAAACAATTATTCTCCCAGACAAAATCTTGGGTGTAAATGCCTCCAGTCCTGGTGCGAGGAAATATAGGGCAGGTAGCCTGAGATCTCTGTGGTTTGATGGCAGCATCTGTGCTGAGGGAATCGCAAGGGAGTTGCCTCTTTAGCAGGCCCTTAGAACGCTGGTTTACTAACGAGAGGCCGTGGTACTTACGAGGTGGCTTGATGGGAAGTTGATTGCAGGAGCAGGGCTGGCAATCAGAAGTGGGGTCATGAGCCTGGAAGTGCCCTGGGAAGTGAGGTCACGAGTGGGAAAAGTTGAGAAGCTGCCCAAAGATCTGTGTTTATTGCACTGCCGCCCTCAGCCTCTCGTGCATGTTCCCATCGCTGTCCATAATGCTTCTAGTGAGGATTAACAAACCTCTTCCCGGTGCATGAGAATATTCACTTGAATCCCATTTCTTTGGTACAGTTCAAAACAGTTGCCAGCAGGCTAGCAACAATCTCCTTTGTCAGTGCGAGGAAAAACCTGGGAATTCTGTGATCAAGGACTATTTCTCATTTTCATGAGAGCAACAGGAAAGGGCTGAGCCACAGGGGAGACATTTAGAGTCAAAGAATAGAACTTGTCTCAGCAAAGCTGTGATGCATAAACACACACCAACTAGGAGAGCTTAGAAATCAGAGTCTGGTAGCACCAGACCAGATTCACTCTGGGAATGATCTTGCATAAGAAATGAGACTTAATAGCTATTTGTAATTAAAAAAGGCTATTTGTTTATATGTGCGATTCTCATGAAGCCTGTTTTTTCTCAGTCTGAATAGAGGAAGTAAAAGAATCTCTCATATTTTCCTTTGTTTTTCTATGTATTAATAGAGAAACTAAAGTTAAGCATGTAAAAAGGCTAGTGAGATGCTTAATTAATATTAAAGCATTAGAAAGAGATTGTGCTAAGCAAACAACAAAATAATTTTATGTGCTATCCTGCCCAATATTTGTGGCCCTGTAGTTTAAGTTTCATTAGGAACATCTTCCTGAATGTGCAATAAGATCCTTACCTTTACCTATTAACAATGTTCTCTTACAAGGAGGCCTTAGAGGGGGTTTTGTGATCTTTAGGAGAAGCAAGCGAGATGCAGGAGTTCTTGAGAACTGCATTGATCTATAAACAAAGTTTCTCTCTATATCTCTGGAAGTTTAAATGGCACCTCTTAAGCAAGAAACTATAGAAGTATCTCAGAGTTTGCTAATTTTGAATAATAATTTTAATTGAAATGTTGGATTGTGTTCTAATTCCTACACCAAAATGTCTTGCAGGCACAGAGAAGAGGAATTATTTGTGGAATGCAGCATCAGCCATGTCTCAACACACACGCTGAAAAGAATTGGCGTAGGCTCACCTGGTTTTGCGTGCAGAGGAGTCTTGAAGTGCAGGAGTTTGGACTGGTTTTTCTTTTTAAGTCTTTTCATTAATACTACAAAACAACAGATGCAAATTTCCCATTGCCTGCTTGCTTTTCACATTTCTCAAAGTCAGAATAACTGCAGATGTCAGTGGAACTTATCTTGTTGGAAACGGTATCAGACAACTCTTCTCTTCTCTTCTCTTCTCTTCTCTTCTCTTCTCTTCTCTTCTCTTCTCTTCTCTTCTCTTCTCTTCTCTTCTCTTCTCTTCTCTTCTCTTCTCTTCTCTTTTCTTCTCTTCTCTTCTCTTCTCTTCTCTTCTCTTCTCTTCTCTTCTCTTCTCTTCTCTTCTCTTCTCTTCTCTTCTCTTCTCTTCTCTTCTCTTCTCTTCTCTTCTCTTCTCTTCTCTTCTCTTCTCTTCTCTTCTCTTCTCTTCTCTTCTCTTCTCTTCTCTTCTCTTCTCTTCTCTTCTCTTCTCTTCTCTTCTCTTCTCTTCTCTTCTCTTCTCTTCTCTTCTCTTCTCTTCTCTTCTCTTCTCTTCTCTTCTCTTCTCTTCTCTTCTCTTCTCTTCTCTTCTCTTCTCTTCTCTTCTCTTCTCTTCTCTTCTCTTCTCTTCTCTTCTCTTCTCTTCTCTTCTCTTCTCTTCTCTTCTCTTCTCTTCTCTTCTCTTCTCTTCTCTTCTCTTCTCTTCTCTTCTCTTCTCTTCTCTTCTCTTCTCTTCTCTTCTCTTCTCTTCTCTTCTCTTCTCTTCTCTTCTCTTCTCTTCTCTTCTCTTCTCTTCTCTTCTCTTCTCTTCTCTTCTCTTCTCTTCTCTTCTCTTCTCTTCTCTTCTCTTCTCTTCTCTTCTCTTCTCTTCTCTTCTCTTCTCTTCTCTTCTCTTCTCTTCTCCCTTTTCCTTTTTCACCTGTCTTACAATAATCATATTGTCTTCTACTTAGATTTGCTTACGACACTTTTTCCAGTTGCAGCAATTTCTTTTGTAGTCGAGTTTGTACAGAGGCCATGGAAAAGAGAACTAACAGTTGCAATTGATTGAATGTATCACTAATGGTATGTGAAGAATTGATTTTTTTTTCCCCTCTGGTGATGAGGTTAGCAAAATAAAAAATCAAGATTTTGGTTTGGGTTAAAATAAATCTAGACTTTTAAACATTTTTTTTCTTCCCAAAGAAGAATGAAAACTCCCAAAATTACCTTTTGTGTTGAATTAAGCATTCTGTTCAACCTCAAATGAAACATTTATTTTCCCAAGTATTTGTAAGGAAAGCAAAGGAAATGAAGGGATAGATTCACAAAACTGGAAAAAGAAATGGAGGAGTCAGACACTTTTAACTTGTTGCCAGAGAACTCTTCTGTTTTGTCACTTTTCAACTTTGTTTAAATATTTACTGGAAAACAGAAATGAGCCCAGAGGACTGTTCCAACTTGCAGGCTACCTACACACCCTCCTATGTCTATTTGCCTTGAAGATTTTTAAAAATATTCAACAAAATGTAGACCAGAAGGCAGCACCTTTACTCCCATCCTGCTCTGAAGCACAGCAGTGGTAAAGACGAAGGGTGAGTTCACACACACCTTCTTTGCATGGTGCAGCATTTAACCACTCCTGACACGTTCAGCTCATGTGTCCTGTGCTACCAAGCCACTGGAGCACAAAGCAGTGAATTTTAAGTTAGATTTCTGTAGCAAACACCCAAACCATCAGGTTTTAGTGGGACTCCCTCAGCTGCTTCTGTTGAAGCTTTTCTACCCTCTTTTTTAGATTTTTAGGAACTGAGACAACTGGAGGAAGTGAATGTGGCTTCTTACCCCAAGGGGTGGAATGCTCAGCTGAAAGGTGAAAAAAACTGAAGTTCAGGTGTTTTTAAGTTATTGATTGCTAGTGAAACAAGATAGCAGGGCAGATTGAGGTAGATGCCCTGCCCTGAATATGCAAAGTTGATATCATGTGTGAACTTCTGGGAGCTGAGGGCCATTGGCTACATCTCCTCTGGCAGAGGAAGGGTACTAGTGTTTTCCCACATCCAGGTATGTTTTCCCACTGATATAATACCAGTGAAAAGTATACCACAACTAATACTCTCCCAAGTCTGCCTTTTTAAACTTTTCTTCAAGCCAAAATGATTTGATGAATTTGACCAGCCTGCCCTTTGCTACATATATTTCATGGCAGATATCCCACCAAATAAAAAATGTCCTCAAATGTGTGAATTTACTGTACAAGTCCAGAGTAAACAGTGGGCTGCATTAAGCCTTTAAGGTGAAATTCACCTTTTCTTTCAGAAGGCTCTAGAAATCAAGAATATACATGGAATTTCTCTCAACACAAATAGTTATAGCAGAATAGTCTATATAGTCTATTTGCTAGGCAGCAAAACTGCATATGTGGTAGATTTTATAGGGTAGATACCATATCTTCGAGGTATAGTTTTATGCTTGGACTAAGACCTAGGCTGAATAATCTTTGTTGAAGCTTCCTGTAGCACTTGGGTGTCTGTAGAGAGAATATTAATGAAGAGGAAGAGGAAACAGTCACTTCAAACTATTTAACCTGTGAAGATGAGCTGAGAGAATCCTGGTTTAGCCTTGAATAGGTTTTCCAGAATTGTACATTTCTGTGGTGGCATATTCATGAACACAGCACCTTCTTGTGTTTTCCTGATACAAACAAGGGAAAAGGCTGAGACCAAGCCAATTGCTCTGTATGGAATCATGTTACTTATCCCTTAGGTTGTGGAAGATTGCAGTCTACTTCCAACTCAGTTTAAATTTTCCAATTTACTGCATGCTTATAGAAAATAGTACCTGCATATGTGACTTTGTGCTGGTGAAGAACTTTTGTGGGCAACCTCAGCTTATGGTCAGAAAGTCTATTTAATTGAGCAAGCTGCATTAATAGCACTCAAGTAATAGTGTCCATAGCTTGAGGGTAAGCAAAGGGAGAGAGTGAAAAATGAGATTTTTTTTCTTTCCAATTATTTACTAGAGCTATAAAATGAAAAGTAATTTTGAAAAAAATCAGAAAGTTTCATTTTGTCTACAAAACATCAGGAAAAACAGACAAAAATGAAAAGGGAGAAGCAAGCCCTGACCCAAGTGTTCCATACAAGGTCTCCACTGAATTTTCACTTGGGTGTCTGAATTGAGGACACTGAAATAAACTCTTTCTATATTGGTGACACCTAAGTCACCAATACTTGTTTGTATTTGTACTTGTTCTGTTTTGCAAGGACTCAACATCAGGATTTTCTTGTGGCATTAAAATACAAAATTTGAGTTTATTTCAGAACAGATAAAGAAGAAAATGGTCTTATCTGCATTTTACCACAGTGGCTGAATAAGTAGATACACATAATTTACTTTATGTTTTATATAGTATTTATGTGTACAAAATATGAACATTTATGCTAAAAGTCACATGCCCATTTGTAACTATACTATAAAACCAAAGATAATTTAGGATTGATCAAAAACTTTCATTTGACTTAAAGTCAAATATCCAGTTTCCTTCATAATGTTTTAAACTCTTTTTTAAACCCCTTCAAAGTAATTTGACAACTTTAAAGTAAAAATGCCATTTTAAAACAAGAAAGGGAAAGAACACTGAAAATACAAAATGAAACACTTTGCCCTGTCATTCATCTTTCTAAGATCTCACTGTCAAAACTGTTAATTAAATTTTATCTATCCTTCCGCTGCCCCCTTGCAAAAAGTGTTTTTTGGCATGTAAAATACTCAATGAGGATAAATAACCGAATCTACCCCCTCACGGTGCGCTCCTTTCTCTAGTTTGCACGTTTCATTTGCCATTATTTGCATGCTCAAATAACCACCCTGATGTTCACTTACCCACTGAGCTGTGCACAGAAACGTGCAAGACACACTCTTTGGAAATTTAAACGGAAAGACCTATGATAACAACATGCCATGATTGCTGCAGAACTTGAACAGCTTCCCTAAAAAATTTCCAAAAGTGCAGTGGGAAGTGTTAACTGAAACTCCAGTAATGCCATGCTATCCTGCCTTCAGTGACCTGCCTCCCATGAGTCTTTCTTTTCTGCCTCCTCATGGTCAGCCATCCTGGTGCTGCTGGATCTGCTGAACTTCAAGATGAGCTCTGTGTGCTTGCAGAGGAAATTGGATTATTTTTTGCACATTTGCATGCTTGTTTTGCTTTTTTCTGTCAAAAACATTTTTTTCACCTGAGAAAGAAGGAGTTAATAAAAATAGGCATTTTGCTCTTGAAATGTCAGCCACAGCTTCTCATCACCCCATGAAAAGCCCTCTTGTTTCCTTGCTCAGCTCCTCCTGAACTTCAAACAGTCCTATAATCCCTTTGACCTTAGAAGGTCAAAGATATATAAAAAGTATCATTCTTTGTGTAAAAGCACATTAATCATTCTTACCTAGCTTTTTATTCTCTTTTGAGGGCCCTGTGATATTTTAATTCATGAACCACCTTCTAGCATTAACATATATAATTTCAAATCTTTTCTTAAGCAGATAAAAGAGGAGAAATCCTTTCTGTCCCTGCTTTTGCTGACTCCTTGAGTACAGGCATCTAATTTATTTTCATGATTAATTTAATTGCATAATTTAAAACATTAATATTCACTCAAAATGCACATACATATGTCCAATTGTACTATAAATAATGTTAAATTAAAATAAAGAGTGGAAACAGATTTTTAACTATACTGCTCTCAATTTCTATGAATTTGGCAGGACTTGAAAGTCCTAGGACTAAATTCTGATGTCAATGTAAATCTGAGGTTTAATTTAGGTCAATGAAAAAAACCCTCTGGACTTTCAGCTGAAGACAGAACTTGTTTTCTTTGAGGAGCTGTATCCTGCAGTGTGGGGGGAAAGGGAACAGGCAAAATGAAACCCCCTCTAAAAATGAAGCAACTTCAGACAAACTTAATTAACTGTGTGGAGCCTGTCTAAGGTCAGGGTGGGATCACTGTGGGAAATGCAAGTGCGAGACTGAAACACCGGCAAGGGGAGAGCGAGGGCAGAGGCAGGGATGAGCCTTTCGGGCAGGCAAGGCTCCGTGCTGGAGAGCCAAGCCACCCGTGGGTGAGGTCAGGGAGGAGCTCCTGCCTCCTCGGCTCCTGCCTCTCTGACCAGCAGCTCGGTATGTATTGATGCCAGCAGGCAGAAATTGTCACGGGATGAAATCACACATCACTCCTGTCATCATGCACGTGTTCGGTGCACTCCTGCACCAGGCAGTTCAGAGCCAGGTGGAGGAATGGACTGGATGGAGGAAGTTGGGGAGAACTGGGCTGGCACTGGAGTTGTTTTGAGCTTGTGCTTACTCAGCTACCCATGCTTGATTCTCTTGGGGGGGGCAGTAGCTTTTTTGAACTGAAATACCTGTTCACTAGTACTTTAGTTTTATTTTCTTTTTTTTTCTTTCTTTCTTTTTTCTAAATAAGATTGTTTGCCAGTGGATTGGCTGAACAGTTTCTGACTGTTGCATAGGCAATGTTGTGGCTGTCGCATTATTTGGAGCTACTCTGCGTGAGATGCTTGGAAAGAGAGTGCACAGAAGCATTTTGGAATGGTGTGGTTGGAAGGAAAACCACAGGCTGCAGAACTGCATCGAAGTCTCACAGCTAGGGAAAGCTCCTCGAGGTGATATATATTACCTTTTGTACTGATTTTTTTCCTGGGTAAACAACATTTTGTTCACCCAGTGTTTAGTGCCTTGTGCTAGAAGAATATAACCAGCCAACAGATTTTGTGTAGATAAGCCAGGGAGGTTATGTTGATGGGTCCACCTTATCTGTCCACCTTTTTCTTGACTCTTCTCTTTTAGGACTGGAAAACAGTCTTGGGGACATACAGGGGCACAACAGTGTCCTGAAATTTGGGTATCTTACACAGCTGTTCTCAGCTTCCTTCAGCCTTCCTGGCATTATTCTGGACTCAGCATAAAGCACTCACTAATCCCCTTAAACCTTTGGAACAGAACAGTAAGATGATGAGAGAAGGACAACTCAAAGTAGATGAGCAATCCAGGGAAAAAAGTGCATTTTTAATGTGCTGTGTTTCCCTACAGGGAGAGACAAAATGCCTCTCTCACTGATGGTTGTCTCCCGCTGTCTACAGAAAGGCTGCTTCTGACAGTTGTACAGTTCCCTGGTATTTTTATCTTTCCTCCTCTGCTCTCCTTGCCAGGAAGCAAAGGGAGCTGCAGCAGCTCTGGCTTTTTACCAGTAAGTTCTCTAAGCTGAAAATGAAACAAAATTATGGATTGATGCTGGGAGGGCAAGGGTGCACTACAAACAAAATGTACTCTCTATTGGTAGAGTGAACTGATGAGGCATTGGGCTGCTCATGCCAGGGGAAAGCATGTCGTAAACCAGAGAACTGAAATGCTCTTGTACCTGTAAGAGTGTTTCATGACTGTAAAATTCTCCTGCTTTTTAACATGGGATCCTGCTGTCATATGTTTTTTAGACCGTCAGCCCTCGATCCGATCACTTGTCTTCCCAGTCCCTTTGCACTCGCCGCCCTTGCAGCAGAGCAGCTTCCTGGCGCTGTGATGGGTGCACTGAGCTCCGACTGACAGCTGCCTTTCCCCCTGAGCTTCCCTATTTCTTCCCCACAGTGTGGTGAGGCCCAGCCTCCTTTCTGCTGCTGCCTCCTTTCTGTTCCCAGTATCAAAACTCAAAAATCCCATCACTGCTATCCACCAGGACAAATAACCTCAATGAGTTCCCTGGCTTCCCTGGGTCCTCGCAAGAGTGTAGGCAGCACTGTGCCCTTGGGCTGTCTCTCAGAGGTTTTTTTTGTTTGTTTGTTTTTATTTTCATCTTCTATTACATTTAATTTTATTTTATTTTATGAAGTTTTAGCTACTTTTTTCCTGAAAGAGCTCAGGCACTTCTCTGCCCCCCAGGGATGTGATCCATTTTAACCTCCTACCTTCTGCGCTGATCCAGGCTTTTATCTGCCCCCTGCTATGCACGACTTTGGCCACTGAGCCAACAGACTGTACAGGAGGTCTGCTTTCCCCAGACCATTTCCCATATATGAGGACTCAAAATCACACCATGAGAGATGTGTATGTACTGTTCTTGGTCAGTAACTATTTCTTTGCCTGAGCCATGAAGATTGTTGTGCCAATCCTGCTAAGGGTACCATCTGAGCTGGCCCAGCCATTATGGATCCCCACCTGGCTCAGACATTTGATATTCTGCAGGAGTTTCACTAACTTACCTCCCAGAATTTGAGAGAGGTGGGTCAGTAGTTCAAGCCTGATTTGTGATTCCAGCCCAGCTTGGAAAACAATTGAAATCAAACCCTCCCTTAAGGTAGAGGGGACAGAACTCTCTCCCAGACACTTGCCGAGGAAAGTACGCAGTTGCCTGCAGGTTTATGGTGTGTGTGTCTGTGTGTGTGTGAGAGAGAGAGAAAAATCATAAAACTTAACCTAGGAACCATCAGGCCAGGTGTTTTACTCAGTGTTATGGGTTTCAGGGTATTGGCAAGCTATGATGCTCTTAATGGACGTCCCAGGTTTCCTGCTGGGACAGAGAACTGGGGCACTTAGATATTAGCAAAGAGCATTTCCAGATACATGTGAAGGAAAGAATTGAAATTGTGAGGGCTTTGGTGAAAGCTAAAGAATCTCTTGTTTATATATTTGGGAACAATGAACAGTTTATTCTGGGTACTTCGATGTGCAGGAGGGGTTTTGCCTAAGCCCTCTTGTTTCAGTGGAAACCCTGATGCACTGCCTGCCTTGTCCTTGCTCAGATCCTTCCCAAAACTCAGAGGAGTAAACACAACCTGAGATGAGCACCATATACCGAGCTCCTGCCTGTTTCTGGTGAATATAAGGAGGAGCTCAAGAGAAGGATTAGAGGCATCCTCGTCATCCAACCTCTTTGCTTTCTTTTCCTTTTATAGGGGAGCAAGGCTAGTAAGCCTGCCTATGAGAAAGACTTTTCATGTGTTACAAGCGGGCTGGAGGAAGCTGACAGTTCATTGGTATCCAGGAAGAGGTTGTTTTCCTTCTTTATAAACATATCAGGATACAGCTATAGAAGTAATAAAATATTAAACCTCTACCTATTTAGTTTTTTGGACACTCCATCAGAAGTAAAAAAGTCATCAGTATGCTAGTGCATACAGATTGGATTATTTCTCCAGAAAAGAAAGAAAAAAAGTCAGTCTGTGAGTATCTTTTGCAGGGAAGGAGGAAAATCACATAACTTCTAGCTGTTAGATTCACAAACATCCACCCAGCCCACCTTCCTTTACTGGGAAGGCCAACGACTTTCTGGATCACAGTGCTTCGCAGGTCTTAGGAGATGATTAAAGAAAAGATCTAGTACAGGATGTAGAACTTGTTAAAATTGTCTGTGATTGAGAAAACCTGCCTTTGTGTAGCCAGGAGAAGAATCTGTGCATAATATCTGCCTTGTTCTTATTTGGTTTCCTATTATTAGTGAGAAAGATTTTTCACCTGTTTTTGAGTACCCTGTTGTGGGAAAATTATTCTGAAAAATCATGACTTAACTAACAGCAGCTATAGCCAATTTTGCTTGAGTAGCTTTGAGGTGATTCAGATTGTGGCGGTAAGGAAGAGGACAATACTTTTCCACCAGCCCTACACCCAGTTTACAGATCTCTGATTTAAGCTCTTTGGGGGTGTTGTAGCACCCACAGCTTGTATGCTTCCAAAGAGCTTGGGCATGGAGGCAGGAAGCATCTTGCCCTCTTCACCCCAAGCCACTGGAAAGAGCCAGCAGACCCAGCCAGGGTGTGGACAGGGGAGCTACATTTGTAAGTGGGGCTGGGCTTCTCTTGCTCAAGAAGAAGTGGTTCACCATGAGAAAAAGGACTTTTGGTTCAGGAGATGCAGACAAAAGAAAAGGCGATGCCCTCATGACTCCTCAGTGTACAGTCCCTCTGTGATATTGATGAATATTCAGATGTGTGACAGTGACAATATGCTGTGCAAGATGGGATCGATAAGAAGATGGGACTTGCAGGAATCCTCTCTTGGTCAAAACACTTGTTGGACTATGGAGATCAGGATGCAATTGGGAAGGAGAGGCAAGGTAGCACAGGGAAGTATCGTAGAAGATGTGGTAAAACTGGAAGGGTAATGTGAGATTTGGACATTTAAATGGTTAGCACTGACTTGGGCTGATGCTATCTGTTGCCTTTTGTAACAAAACAGAAAAAGGCATCTTTTACTTGGAGTGTGCAAAGTGGATCCAGGATATGTACTGACAGTTCAGGGCCTCTACTGAATTCAAACACTTAAGTACAGGAATGTGAAAAAAAAAAGCAAAAAATTTCAGCCCAAAAAACCTGCCCAAAAGGGAGATAATTTCTAATATAAAAGGAATGGGTGGCTTAGCAGTGAATGTAGGCTAGATATTGGTAGTCCTCAGAGATGACTCCAGAGCTACTCTGCCATGTTCCTCTGCCCTGGCAGATAAAACACATACAGGGTTTGGATAATTAGGCTCCCCAATGAGAGTCAAACTGGAATGAGGTTTAGAGATGGGATGAGAGTCAGTCACCATCTGGGAAATAAGCTGCACTTTGCCAGAATATCTGGTCAAGAAGGTCCTTAGGGGCTTAGCCACAAACTTAGGGACTATAAACTGCAGAGCAGATTCTGGGATAGCAGATGAGATAAGGTTTAAGCAATAGGTCAGGATTAGGAGAAAGAGAATTAGCAAAGGTTAAATCAGAAGGGTGTGAAGAAGGGTCAGGAGCTAAGTAGGGAATTACAAGTGAGGTTCAAAGGCCAAAGCAAAAATTGAGGAGACAAGGAACACTGTATGCTGAAAACATGCATATACCCCATAGCAGAGTCTACCTGTACTGGATTAACTAGGACCACAAACTCTGATTTTGTGCGGTGTCTCAAATACTTACAGGGACCCATCTTGGAGGCTGCACTTGTCTTTCTTCAAAGAAAGCAGTTTTATCACAGACAGAATCCTCAGAGATTTTCCTTTTTCTAGATTCTATGAAGATTTTCAAAAAAAAAGAATTGAGGCACATGAAGGTAGTTCTTTCTTCTTGTTTGAGACAAATATTCAAAATTATTTTCAGCATCCAAACCTTTCTAATCTAGACCTTTCAAGTCACCCAAGTCTGTATGCAGGAGTTTCTGAACGACTTCTGTGGTCTATGTGCCATATGCTGTGATCACAATAGCCCCTCTTGTCAGCAAGTATCAGGATGCTTTGGAGGACGTCACACCTTGTGGCACCTACAAGGGCTCCTTACCTGTTGCTGTTGATTATTTTACTTAGTACTCTTTTCTCTGAGTCAAAAACTGGCAAGCTGAGAGAAGAGAGTAAAGTCATTACCATTTTTCTTGGCCTCAACAGGCTACAGACCCATATTATCAACTGCAATAAAATGATGCTGGAAAGGAATTAAATATTTTGGTGCAGAGTACTTGAACGAGCTTCAAAATCTTGTGTGTTCCAGCTGAAAGATCAACATAATTTTGGTTTTAAAATGCTGACTCTGCTCTGGACGGCTGCTGCTGTTATGACTTCATTAGTGTGGCACAGATTCTTGTATCCCTTGCCCTGGCTTTACTCTCAAGTAGCTCTGTCAGCTCACTGGAGATATATCTGACTTAACTCAAGTTGAGAAGAGAATCAGGCCACAAATGTCATCTGCCTAACTCTTTCAGACAGGAAGGAACTTCTGGTTTGGATCCCTTCGGGTTAAGAGAAAAAAAAGAAAAGAAAATAAAGGCTTTAAAACCTCAAAAACAAACATAACCTTTCCTTCCCCTCAGCAGCAGGTTTTGCTTATAGAGTGATAGTATATGACTCTGTTCAGCATGCTGGAGCTGCCCCACAATGAGGCAGTGAGATTTCTATTTTTCCTTCTGGGAAGCAGCCGGCTCCCCAGCAGTGACGTGTGGACACAGCTCGGTTTGCTGCTGGAGCAGGAAGCAGTGGCTTTGCAGAGCTGACGCACTTCGGCTGCCTCTGCCACCTTCATCCTCTGATGGCACAGGCCAAGTTCATCCAGACAGATATGACCTAGAAGGATGTTTATGCAATATAACAGTGAAGTATTTGTTTCAGACAGCTCTCATGACATTGAAATTATATCACTAGAAAAGCATATTTTCTGATGGTAATTGCAGCCTACAACTAGATCTAGATTTTGACAGAATTTTTTTGTTTTACTGCCAATGTGGGTGTAGTGCACAACATCAAGTTAAGAAGAGATGATGAGAATGAATAAAGTCCCAATGCAGAACAATGGCAGACCTGGGAGTTTGTTCTGGGTTTTCTAAGTCACAGAATCTGAGGTCTCCTTTGTACATGAAACAGTCCTGTGGTGGGTTGTCCCTGACTGGATGTCACTCTATGTCACCCAAGCTGTTCAATCACTCCCCTCCTCAGCTGGACAGGAAATGTAGCAGAAGGCTCATGGGTCAAGATAAAGACAGGGAGAGATCACTCAGTATGAACTGCCATGAGCAAAACACACTTGATTTGGGTGAATTAGTTATTTATTAATAGTCAAATCAGAGTAGGGTGGTGAGAAATAAACTCAAATTCTAAAATACCTTTCCCCTACCCCTCTCTTTTTTCCAGGCTTATGAATTCTTCACCTCTGTCCCCCCAGCAGCACAGGGAGATGGGGAACGGGGGTTGCAGTCAGTTCATCACATGTCTCTGCTGCTCTTTCCTCCTTAAGGGGAGGACTCCTTACAATCTTGCCCTGCTCCAGCATGGGGTCCCTCCCAAGGGAGACAGTCCTCCACCAAATTCTCCTAGGCTGTTGCATGGACTGCAGTTCTTCACAAACTGCTCCAGTGTGTGTCTCTCTCACAGGGTGCAATCCTTCAGGAACAGATTGCTGCAATGTGGGTCCCCTGTGGAGTCACAAGTCCTGACAGAAAACCTGCTCCAGCACAGGCTTCTCATGAGGTCACAGCCTTCTTCAGGGATCCACCTGCTCCAGTGTGGGGTCCTCCAGGATCTCTGCTCCATTATGGACCTGTGTCTGCAGGGAGAAAACCTGCTTCACCATGGTTTTCACTGTGGGTTGTAGGGGAACTAGTGCCTGGAGCATCTCCTGCCCCTCTTTCTTCACAAACCTTGTTGTCTGCAGAATTCTTGATCTAACATAAATTCTTGCTTCTCTCTCTGGCTGCAATTTGCTCTTGTGTAGTAGCTTTCCCCCCTTTTAACTGCGTTTTCCCAGAGGCTCTACCACTGCTGCTGATGGGTTGAACCCTGGCCACAAAAGTCTTGCCATGCAAACCCAATACAAGCATACAGGTCTGGTGGTTTGCCGGAGAAAAACAGATTGGAAATTTCTCCTCCAGTGCAAGATCTTTTCTTGTGAGTGCAGCTGAAGATGCTGATACACAATTCTGTGTGACAACCTGATACAAAGCCTGTTGGACTCTAGGATTTTTGATTCCTTACACAGGTCAGAAGAAGACCTTTTGAACTGCTACTTGTTTTGCCAGGACAAGTGACATGAGTGGATTTTTAGCATAAACAGTGGTTTATTAGTATTAACTGTTTACGACCAATTAATGGCAGATCTAATTGTAGATACCAATTATTCTTAAGGAAAAATATTACCCCTGCAACATTTCTCCCATTGATCTAGGAGAATTTGACACTCCTGATCTTCTTAAGATGGTACGAGGCCCAAGGTCACTCCTTGACTTCTGTCTGGTGAATGGGAGTTGTCTGGATGTCGTTTTTATTCAGTAGTTTGGTTAAAACCAACAGACGACGTTGTCTACACACTGTCAGAGGCTTTGGAAGTAGAGGCACCTACGAACCAGTCATCACAGTACGTTGCAGACTGTGCTGTAGCTCATGCAAACCAGCACGTTACTACATAAAACAATAGGCTGAATTCATCAAAGTGATAGCGGGGTCAAAAGGGTAGAGTTGCCAAGGCATAACCGACTGTAGTTAAAGGTAGTTTTAGTTTTATTTCCTTTTTGATTAATGTTTAATCTTTGATTAAGATTTTTCCAGGGGAGAACAATAGAGCTGTGGGATAGATGTTTAAGTTCAACTGATAATGCAAAACAATTAAAAATAAAAAGTCTCCCTAAACCTCTCAGCAGAACTTTTTCCAAGAGAAGTCCTTCACGTCAAAGCTAAACAGGCAGTTCCCTTTCCACCTCTGTTGTTCTGAGAATGAGGGCTGTCCGTAAATAAAGCTAAAATGTTGCCCATCTGTTATGCACAGCTAAAGGAAATTTAAAGACAATACTACCAGAACTCCCAAAGATACCATCTAACCCCATAAATAATTTATTTTTGCAGCTCAGATCAAAGAGCTCATGGATACTGGACTCATTCCGTCATGGCGTGCCCTTTGGAAGAAACTCCCAAAGTCATGTGATTGTTTTTCCACTGCTCTCTGAAAAAGTCCTCAGGCTCAGAAGTTCCCTTTGCTCTGACTCCCTCTCCTGTCCCCTGGATTATGTTTCATATCACTTATGCTGTGGCTGTTCAAACCATCACCTCTAGATTAGCAAGGATTTTTACTTTTCCTGGATGGTGCTGAGATCTCCTGTAGCCCCAAAGAGGGTGTTGGGTAAGAGTATGAATGGTGGACTGTCAGAAATACCTTGAACTTGAAGAAGGAATTTTTCACCCCAAAGTGTGAGGCTTTAAGAAAATGTTGGTGCAATTCATACTTCTAGATAAAGAAAGGAAGGATTAGGCTCTCTTTGTGGACCATGCCGCTGCCCAGGGGTTCAGCTGTGGTATAGTGGATTAGATGTGGTATCATGGTGTTATCACACATGGGAGACTAGCACCTGTTGCAATATTTTTAAAGCAGGCCAGAGCATGCAGGGTTATGTGTCATGTTGGGTTATGTGTCTGGTGCATCAAACCACACAACGTGGAAAACAGGCTGCATGGAGGGGCAGACAAATGTCAGCTGAGACGTACTCATGAAAGCAAGTGAGCAACCAAGATATTGGCTTTACAGTGCTGACTGTGAGCTCTGTGGCTGCTCTGTATCTATGGACAACTTAGAGTTCACAACCAGATGCAGAATAATGCAGAGAAGCCAGACAAAATCAATCTTCTCATTTCTAGTGAAATGATCACTACTGATTTTTCTCATGAAATAAGCCATATGGCTTCATCTATATGGCAGCCATGGATAATGACTGTCATACTGCCCCCAAGGAATACTTTTTGGAAACTGGTCCTTTAAATTTGGCAGAGCAAAACGTCTTTGATTCTAACATAATAATTTTGAGATTTGATTTTCCTCTCAGGCTGATAAGTGTTCTTTTCTTTTTCTTCCTTCTTTTACTTTTGAAGCGTTGCTGAGGAAACTTGATGACTTTGATACACTGACTGTGATAACACTGATAAAAATATTCTCTGGAGCAGTCTGGAGTCCTCTGAGAAGCAGACTGCACGCACATCTCAGGCAGCCTACAAAGCTCTGACAGTAGGAAAGCATGGCCATGGCCCGAGACGTGTGGCAAAACAAGCCGTGTTTCTTGTAGCCTGCTAAAAACAGGAGGGGCTGGGGAGAATGGTCACACTCAGATTACTTTTGCAGCTACTTAAGTTTCCCTGTTCTTGCTGCACTTTTCATGCTCTGGAGGTTGAGGTTCTGGTTTGCTGTACTGGACAAATCTGTTTTGAATTGCCTTTCAGCGTATGTCTGAGCAGTGAGAGGAACAGTAGGGCTGCTTGTAGTGCAGATCAACATACATTATGTTAGCTCTCAAAGTGCCAGGAATGGGACCACTTATTTTTGAGAAACCTCTGATATACCCTCCTCTAAGTCCTAATTATTTACACATACACAGGCAAAGAGACTTTTCTTAACTTTATATACTAAATCAGTAGCTAACTATCTAAAGATCTCATTACTTTAACATACTTATTGCTTTAATTAACCTGCTTTAATTTATTTATTGTGTTGGATCCATATCTTTCAAAAGGACAAAAGGAAATATGAATAATTATAGAGTAGCAACATCTGCATTGAATGATTCTTCTTGCTTAATAGAGAACATTGAA
Organism: Vireo altiloquus; assembly: GCA_013396875.1. Lineage (NCBI taxonomy): Eukaryota > Metazoa > Chordata > Aves > Passeriformes > Vireonidae > Vireo > Vireo altiloquus. Next base: position 1,705,780 of record VZRF01009670.1, read on the forward strand.
AGTGAAATAAAAGATTAAGAATATCATGATATACCTGAATGTAACTGGCATAGCTTTTGCAGCCTATTAATAAACTTCAATTAGATCAGAGTAAAATAAAATAACAGATAAAAGAAAGTTGGTTGATACATTTAATTTATTTGCTCATCTTGGTAAAAACGTTTAGGCAGTTATGGTGTGAGAAACAAAGCCTTTTGAGAAATACCCCTCCTGCCTTGGCAAACTCCAAGAATATTATAGCAAAATAGTTCCAAAAAGGGAGCTGGATTCATATCTTGTGATAGAAGTTGCTTTATTTGCTAATGATATGCAATAGGAGACAAAAAGCACCATGTAATAGCACAAAATTATTTCAATGAGTGTGACTGAGGAGAAAGTCAGATGGACTTAAATTACTTGAGTGAATGACAGATAAAATTCAGAGAAAGCTAGAAAGTAACATGCTTGTGGAAGAAACATCTGGAACTCTGAATTACCCTGTCACCACAGAGAAAGATCTCAAACAAAAGCCAACCAGCAGACATAAGGCAGATCTCCAGAATGGGAGAAGATCCTCTCAGTTACTTGCTGTAGGTCTCATGTGTCTCCCACTGAATCACCTCGACATGGTTGGAAACCAGACTGCACCCTGAGAGTTTGATTCTGAGGGGTTTTTTTAATACACTGAATGCAAAGCTTTCACACCACCCAAACACTGATTTTCAGGATATAAAAAATGCCATACTGGGTCAGAGCCAAACTTATTAGTCAAATGCCTAAGAAATAGGATGTCAAACAATTCAATGCTCGGGTATATTCACAGTGATGTGGCCCCATCAGAAATGCTGTTCTCACTTTAATCAGCCAATCTTAAGATCAGTTTTAGAGGTTGTTCTAGAGAGGAAATAAATGCCTCTGGAGATGCTGAAGTGGCCAGACTTGAATACAAGCCTGTGGACTAGCTGGGGTGATTCCTCTGACACAGTGGTGCATTTCCGTTGTCTTTCCCATGTTAAATATTTAGGCAATGCCTGTTTCATTTCCTGAACTTGCATTCATCTTATTTAAAGATGCACTTAACTGATGCTTAATAAAATATCATGGATACTCTTGAATTTAATGAGTTGCCATGTCAGATTTAATTTATATCCTTTGATTTTTGTCTTGCATTTATAGCCTAAAGCTCTGTGTTTCATTTTGACCAGAATTATTGCTCTAGCTATTGGCACTGGATTCCCTGTATTTACATACCTGCAAAATAAAGATTGAGCCAAACTAAATTAAAACTTAATAATAATAAAACCCCCTCAGAAAATGAAAACAACAACTTAGCTCCATACTTCACCTCCTCAGAAATCCTAAACCACAACACATCAGCAAAAAGTACCTTTTTTGCTTTATTACTCAAGGCATGTTTATGTATTTTGGGCCTGAAATGAATGGGCCCTTCTTAAATATGACATCTGTGAATTTTAAAGCAGGCTAAACCTTTCTGTGGGGATTATGCTAAATTGACACCCACAGAGATTACAGACTCCTCTTTTCATGTGGAGAGGATGTCACCCCACGTGTTTGTTTTTGTATGTGAGCATAACCCATGCTCCTGCAGTGCCTAAAATAGGTGGTTTGCTGGGGTTGATTGAAGGATAATGTAGCCTGTGTTGCTGGAACTCCAGGTCTTCTGGTATTTTCGTGCATGCCTCTGCACCTAAGCAGTCCCAGACACTTGTGTGTGTTACGTGCCGTACTTATCTGTGGCCCTGTTATCATGATCTGCGGCCGCAGGTATCCCTTTGTTGCATCCCCATGGGAGCTGGAGTGCCATACTCTGACTTGATGACCCTTGGGGGTCCCTTCCAACCCAGAATATTTTATGATTCTATATAAAGAGCAGGCACAGTGCTATGTCACCTCACCAGAACCCATGAAGCCTTCTGATAACACAGAGCAAAACATGTGCTGCCCTTGCTGCTAAAGGATTTGTCATGGAACAAAATGTCTCTTTTCTCTAAGTGACTGGCATTTACTTTTTAAAAACTGTTTCTGTTTGAAAACAATTTGTGCAACAAATTGTAAGTTTTAAAAAAATGCTTGAGGTGATTAATTTTTTTTCATTAGGAAAATTTTTGAGATGTGTTCTGATGTTCCAAATTTCCAGGGAAGAAAAACTTGTGGTTCTGACCTTTGAATTATGCTTTTGCTCTGTTTGGTAATGCCCCTGTTTTGCAGGTCTGTATACACAGGTATGTAAACAGAGTAGTCACCAGATAGATGAGCTGGAACTCCAGAGTTCCCCATCTGAAGTCCCAGTCTCCAAGACCACCCTTTATTTTGTATTACACAGTGTTACCTGAAAAACAGAAGGAGGCATTGGATATAGCTGTGATGAAGATGAGCAATTGATACTAGAGTGCCTTTTGGAGACTAAGTTTTGGCATTTCCAATGCTCATATTTGCCTTTTTCTTAAATCATAAACCTGGATCTTCTACTGAATTAAATTTATAATAAGAAAGTTGTTTACAAGCTTGTTGCTGATTTAAAGTAATGACTTCGTGAGTGTATTTTTGGCCCTTTGTATGATGCCTTTAAAGTACTGCCTGACAGGCAAACAGCTATTGCAACCATATTCTTAAGAAGCAGATGCTCAGGTGTGCTCTGGTCCGGTGGAAGCAGTCCATGAAAATAATTGGTGCATTTAACTATTCATGCCACATTCATTGTAAGATGTATTATCTTCTCTTTTCTTTATTGTTGATGTAATCTTTTGAGAAAAAAGGTCTGCTAGCATTATTAATCTCCTAGCTAAATCAAGAGCCACGTTAAAATTGTAATCAAGTGTTTCCCCAGCACCAGACTCTGTTTAACTAAGTAGCTCATGGGAGTGGTTTATTCCCCTTTTATAGTGAGTTCAATTGAGACAAAGGATTTGTGTGGCCAAGGACTAAGTGGAAAAGGCCAAGCTAGTCTTTTTATTTTTGTGCCCCTCTCTAAACCAAAACCCCAAATGGTATATAAAATATTTCCCCTCTTGAATTCCAGTAAATCAGAAAGTTATTTCCCCAGTTTTCCTTTACCTCAGCACAAGGCATTTTACTTTTAAAGCAGAAAGTGTTGTTTATATACTTCTATGCTTTCCCTTCCTTTTGTCTAATGTTTTTCCAGGGATTACAGAATAAGCAAACTCTACAAAAGTAGTTTTGGAAAGTTCAAAGTGCGTTAAACTTCCCCTCATTTATGAAGCAGAAGTGATTGAAGTGAAACATAGATATGTCTGGGGCTTACTCTTTCAGGGTTGATAATGAGACTTAAAATAAGAGTAAGTAAATGCTCCTTAATTAGGCACCTGTTATGTTCCATCGTGATCAGTGCTTTAAGGGACAAAAATGCCAAGCGCCAGTGACATTTTGTGCAGTTTTGAAAAGAACATTTCTGCTCACCCTTTGCATAAAAAATACAATGAGCCTGGCTTTAGTTTGCTAATAGATATTTTAAAATCAGTTTGGGAAAAGTTATTCCATGAGGTAAAGATCCTGTTTGAAGTCGAAGCTGTTCATCTGAAGAAACATCCGTCACAAGACAAGAAAAGAATGATTTCTTTGTGACTGGGAAATCAATGAGACATCTGTTTTAATGTACAGGCCAGAAATAATGCAGTGAGTTCAAAAGGGAATCATAAAGAAGGCTGCTTCTTGTCTCTTCTCTCCAGAGTCTGTAGGATGGGATTCAGCACAGTATTTTGCATTAGCAGGACTTCTTGAGTTTGTGTCCTTAACTAAGTGGCTGAGGTAGACCTTTTGAGGACGCTGATGTTTAGGGTTATATGAGCTACTGGGGATTTGTGTTTACTGACCTCATAAAAGGACTCCATTTGGGCCTTGATTTTGTCCCTGTTTCCCAGACACAGATTGCTCATGTGGCTGATCCTGCCCCGTTCTTGGTGGGGAGCAGGAGCTGGAGGCTGTACAGTCTCTGGGATGCTTGGCAGGAGGTTGAAACACCGACTCAGTGTGAGCTTGCCACACTGGAAGTACTGTGCCTGGGCTGCAGGCTCCCTGTTTGGAGGGGCAGTGGGACATGTGCAGACATCACTGCATGTGGTTTGATTGTGTCCATTTGTCCTACTTGCTTCCTTTCTCTCCTCTGAAGCCCCTGCAAAATTTGTTGGGTCCCTGTCTCCTGTCTTTCAAGTGCATAAGTAATGAACTTAGGTTTTCCCTTGCAGGCTCTTCCTTGAAGTCCCTTTGGATTTCCTGAATTGTAATGAGGTGGGAAGCAGCCAAAAAAGGGTTACAACCACTCTACCTCTGCTTACACTGGAAAGACCCCCTCCACAAAACCCAGATACCCCGAATGAGACCTAACCCCTTACTTGTAAGGTTTTTTGAGGACGAGAAGAAAGTGAACATTGAGGACTCAATTACCCCAAGGTACATTGGGTTGGCAGTGTTTTATAGTTCCTTGGTGTGTGTAAACTGCAAGACCAAGAGGAACCCCCAGGCATTAGGTAATGGGCTTGCTGGAGTCCCACTGGTATCTGCTCTGTGGAGTCTCCTTATGGCAAAATTGGGCTAGCAGATGTCTTTTTCCAAAGGGAGGAGAGAATAGCAAGAGGATATGCAGCTCTGGCAATGTTTGAAATTTGAGATCAATGGTCGCCCTGGAAACAGTATGTTGAAAGCCTGAAAAACCTCCTGGCAGTGTGTGGGTGGAGTAAAAAAAGCCCTTGGGTTTGTGTGTTCAATTCCAACAAGTTGTGCTCGGCAGGAGGGAAAACAGCTACTGAGGGGACACACGCACACGTTCTCTGGGGAGCCATCTTATCACCCCTTCACATAGAAAGCTGCTAAAAATGATGACGTTTAGGACATGCTTTCCCTTGAGAAGTGTCAGTGAAATGAATGTATTTTTGTTTCTGTCAGCACGGTCCCACGGAAAAGAGTCTGTGGAGAGATGCACAGAACAATAAAACAAATAGTCAAAGGTGGGAGAGCTGTGCCCTACCAAAGGTGGCAAAAAAGCCGTGCTGTTCCCACTGAAGAAGATGTTTGCATTGCAAATTCCATCCTGGCTGGTGGCAGATCGGGGTCCCAAAACTCCTCATTCCCTGATGTCATGTGTGGAGGAATGATGCAAGCTGAAGTTTGTGGATTGACTGTGGAAGCAGACCCCTGGGAGCAGGAGTGTCTTGGCTGTGCCACGGGTGTGCACAGCTCGACGGCCTGACTTCTGCTCCCCGTGGGACAGATGGTGGTGGCAGCTCCCTGCTCCAGTTCAGTTCACTCTTCCAGCTTCAGTGAGATGTAGTTCAGTGGTTCCCTGAGCTAGCAATGGGTGTCTTGACATCTGACAGCCCATGGAACAGTTTTCTTCTATGAATTGGCCTAATTATGTCTTTTGACAATGACATCCACAGTGTTGTCTGACTATGATTCCCCATTTTAAGCACATGATGCTTTAAAATATAGCCTTCCTTTATTTACTTTGACATTACCACCTGGCAACTCCTTTTGACGCTTTTATATCCTATATCATTTGGTAAAATGAAGTCTTTGTTCATATTCTTCTCCCTCACTAGGTGAAGAGTCCTAGTCTTTTAAATCGCCTTTTTTACAGAAGTTGCTTCATGAATTTTGTCATCCCTCTTGTCTTTTTGTAGGCCTTTTCTAGCTATTTTGTATCCATTTTGTGATGGTGGAATGAAAACTTTATTCAGCAGGTAGGTGCACACAGACTTATGCAATTGTTTTGATGTCTACTCCTTAATTGACAAATTCTGGCATTTGATTTGCTTTTTTTGATGGCTATGGGGCAGTCAGGTAAATGGAATTACCTAGTGTGATCCTAAAATCTTGTCTCTAGCGGGAAATGGTGAAGTTTAAGTTAGGATTTGTTTAGTGCATACACATTTATTTACACTGTACTCCTTTTGCCATTCTGCCTCTGGTGAAACACTTCCTGGAAATCCAAAATTACTAGATCCATTTGATTTCCTCTGGTCCACACTTGTCAAATCCTTCCAGGAGCTCCATCATCATCGTAATGCGACTTCCACCTACAAAATCTGCATGGAGTCTTCCCAGCACATTGTGTTTATTTCTGTACTCCCCTAATTATATAATTTAGAATAATTTTCACCAATTTACATGTACTGCTGTGCAAAGGACATCCCCCAGCATTAAAATGTAGTGACTTTCCTTCCCAGGACTTAAAGGACACTTTTAATGACACTTTTTAATGTCTTTTAAAAGACACTTTTAAATCCTTTCCAGGATTTAAAGGACACTGCTGAATTTCTATGTGTGTAAAGCAAATCACATTTTTCCAATTTTTAGTCTTCATTCCCCATTACTATTAGATGGGGTGGGAGTGGACCTTAATATAATTTTTCTATTTTTATTGTACTGATGAGCAGCCTCACTGTAGCAAGCACTGAAGATTGGAGTTCTGTGTATGTTACTTCTGAATGCATCCCAGGAAGCTTTTCTTTTACTTCTTTTCAGGCTTTAGCAGAAGTAAAGACTGGAAGTGAGGCCAGTGCTGAAATATTAGCTGAAAAATGCAAGACTTGAGGGGAGATTTAAGTCTTGGAGAACAAACTTGCGATTTCTAATGTTCACTGGGTTGTTTCCTGCAGGGACTTACTAAAGAAATAGAAAAAAAAATATTCCTCTGCAAAATTAAAACCAGTTACTGTTTCTTGTTTCGTCATTTCCATACCATACGATGGTTAAAAAGTAGCATCTTGCCTTGATTTTCCATCTTTTTGGAATAAAATATTTAACCAAAAAATTTTCCCAGACTTGTGGACTCCCTTAAAACATAATCTTTATTTGGCTTTGCTTTTTCCATGGACCTGGATAAAATATAGACTTCACTAAGAAGAGTCTGTTTATTTGGTACCTCAGAGACTTCTTTGACATGTGTGAAAATGACCTCTGTGCCAAGGATGTACAAGCCTATGTGGAGATGAAATAAACAGGGGGAAAAATAGTGATCTGAGTGCTTTAAACCAGTGAGAAAGAATGATGTGCACAGGAACATTAGCACTGTGTTTCATATACCAGCTCGTGCTCTGAACATTACAGTATAGGTATAATGCAATTTATTTTCCTGCTATTTGTTTATCGCTTGGTGAATCTGTCAGCTAGGAAAGATAGAATAAATCTGATATTAAATTTACAATGTATGGAACACCCTCTCTTTCACGTTTTATGGAAATATATATATCAAGACTTTCTTTTATTTATGCATACAACTAATCCCACTGAATTCCAAGTAGCTCATGTGAGTAAAGATATACATATATATATATATATATATGTACATTTGCAAAATCCAGACTTAAGGGCTAACTTTGTTCTGTGGAAGCTAATATTTTCATGTGTGTCCTGTTTGTGTTGTTTCTTTTTGTTTAACAAATCATAATCTATTATTTATATTCTGTGAGGAACTATATTTGCATTCCCCCACAGCACGTTTTATTGACTGTGGTGATTGTTTTAAGGAAAGCGTATGTTCCCTTATTTTTCTATGGAATTTGGCTTAGCTGGAGCATCTGGTTTCAAGTGAAGTGTTTTCCTACCTACTTTTCCATCTGAGCTGACCAAGGTGTAAGAAAGTCAAATGCTAGGCTCAATCATACAATGAGTCAAAGCCTTGAAGAGGACAAAAGTTGTAACTTTTGACCATGGAGTCTTTTGTTTAAGCCTTAGTTGGCAAAATGTATCTGAAAACCTTTGATCCGAGGTGAATCCAAAGTAGTTTTGAGCACAGGTCTGGGTCACTTTGATTAGATGCCTATAACTGTCTCTAAGCCAGTAGGTTTTGATCCCTACTCAAAATAATGGTGATTAAATCTGTATCTAATTCAAACGTGGTACTTCTGGGCGCATTGTGTTTTATTTGAGAAAAAAATCCCCCATGGGTAAAAGTAAAGGTAAACTTCACATGGACTTTTCTTAGGGTTTCTTGGCAGAGATCTCAGGAAGGAATTCTTTCTACAGAAACGTTCTCACCTGCCTTCCTAAGTTACAGGCTTAATAGGATGTGTGAGCTCTGTGGGGAGTACAAGATCTTCATATTTGGGTATGGAGTGTTTCACTAGGATTGTGGTGGCATCCTCTTTTATATGACAGAGTTAGAACTCTTTATTCAATAGGAAGGTTTTACAGAACTAAGCAGCAGTTAAACTCGTGGGATTCTGCTGAAACTTTGTTTGCATTCAAATTTACAAAAAAGCTAGAAAAAATCCCCCACTCTAACTGTAGAAACAAACAAAGACATGAAAACAACTTACAGTAAAATTCACTTTCTGGATTAACTTTCTAGGCCTTTAGAATCATTAAGCATCCTTTACAGTAAGAAAAAGTCAATTTTCTGATCTGTGTAAGGGCGTGCAGCTTCTTAGTTTTGAGAACTGAATGTTTCAGTTGAACACCTACAGAAACATAGAATCACAGAATGCTGGTATTGGAAGAGCCCTTTAAAGATCATCCAGTCCAACCTCCTTGCTGTGGGTATGAACACTTTTCATTCAATCAGGTTTGTTCAAGATTGCCCATCCACAACTTCTCTGAGCTACCAGTTCCAGGGCCTCGACACCCTCATAATAAAGAATTTCTTCCTTACATTGAATGCCAATCTACCTTTTTCTGATTTAAAACCATTTCCCCTTGCCCTGCTGTTACAGATCCTCTCCATCTTTCTTGAAAGGCTACAACAGTTGGTTCCTCTCTACTCATGTCCAATCTTTCTGTGCTGTTTATGATTGTTCCTTCTGTGGGAGTTGCTGTTTTCCCTTCTCCAGGCTTTGCTGTCAGAATTGCCATGTACACAATGGGGTGTGGTGCCATGTGCTCCCCAAACAGCCCAAACCCAACAAGGTACATTTCCCTCCACTAATTTTTGTCTCTGTTGGATGCCAGCATGTGCACATAACATGAGAGCACTTTCCAAGTTCTCAAATGAACCCTGGTATAGGGGTTTGTTTTAAGCCCATGTGTTTAGTCGTAGGAGTGGAGTCTCCTAAGGAGCTTGACAGTAATTCCTTCTGGTCTTTATTGGATAGAAAAACATTTGCAACAAATGAACTTTTACTCTTGGAAAACATACATTTTTCTATCTTCAGTCTATCCTATTCTTGCTATGCACACCCTTCTGCCTCTATAGGGAAGATGTCTTTCAGTCGGTGGAAAATAGTATTAATAAATGAATGATCTATAAATAAACAAATGGAGACTGCCTAAAGAGGAGTGAAGTTGTTTAAATTAGTTCATCACCAGAGCAGCAGAATTGTTTCTGGGAATAACCCCTTATTACAAAACTCTTAACTTTTTCCACATTTCAACTTCTGGGTACAATTGTCCTTTAACACAAATTTTAGTCCAGAATACAGCGTGAACTCATGCGGCTTCATCTAAAGTGCTGTGGAATTCAAGTGCTTCACGATTTTTCTTTTTGTAAATTGTTATTTCTTACCATGTGGGCACTATAGAATGCATTTCAAATTTATTTATTCAAACTGAAAAAAAAGTGGAAAATTCCTCCCAGCAGAGACCTAACGCCGGAGTTTCACAGAGAAAGTCTTGATCATGTTGAATTAATGTCTTGTGGATTTTTTGAAAAATTACTTCAGGTGACTGACCTAGTATGTATGTAATTCTGGCTGAAGTTAGTAATTTTGAAAGATTAGTGAATATATAGTCGAGCCTGCAGGTCTTAAGAAAAATTCTTGGCATGAAATGCAGAAAAACAACTTTATAGATTACATGTCTCCCTTATACATACTGTACCACATAAGAAAAAATCAATTCTGTACCTATTAATTTGACCTGAGGTAGGCCTCAGTTTGGCAGCTTACCCAATCTAATTTGCCAGCTTTATACCTGCTGGGTTTAGTTATAAAAACCAGTGATGAGGATGTCTATATATTAGGAGGAATAGAAAAGTACTGGACTAGAATAGACTTTCTATGTCCATTGCCTCTTGTAATCCATTATTAACAGGTTTGGGATTACGGTCAGGGTACTCTTTCTCTGTTTTATAAAAATACTTCTAATTTACAGCTAAAATGTATTAGTAATTATTTATACCTTTTGCTGTTATGCTGATCTTGTCTGGCAGTGTGTAAGTAAGATTTATCAGGATCTGCATTTGGTGTTCCCTGCTGTTTCTTAGAGATAGCATTATATCTGCTTTCAACCTCCTTTTTGTAGGATGTGTAAGTCAAATTGGTTTAGCTTCATCCATTTTAGGAATCCACACCTGTTCCAGTTTGTGTTTTCATGCATGCCTGCGTCTGTATGATATTAAATGTGGTTTCATAACGAAATCTATATTCCTGTGGAATAGGAAAATAATTTTGTCTCCATATATATCAGGACAACATTTTTCTTTTACAGTGACATCATAGGTGTGGTTCTTGCTCTTCCTGTTACTGATTGACTCATTGTTTTTTCTGCTCCTCAACAAGCTACTGAAATCCCAGACATGACAAAAAAACTTAGAGATTTCTAGCTCCCTGACCTTATGCTTGGCACTGCTGAAAGCTGACTGATTTCCAGAGCTCCATGCCCCAAGGTCATCTGGTTCTTCTCAATGTCCAGACAGACAAAAACTAAGAAATCCCTTCCCTGTGCCCTGTTCTCCCAACCCCAAAAAAGTGCCATCCCCTTCAGGGGTGGGTGTCCAGCAGACCTGCCTTTTCTGCCAGTGACAACTTCCAGTAGCACACCAGGACACACATTACCTACTGAAATATGTACACTGCAGGTGGTGCACAAGCCAGTTTCTAGGTAACCCACTCTAAGGCACTCTGTTCTCTTGATTCTGATTATGATTTTTAAGTCAGGGGCATGAGCAAAAATATATAGTTTCTTGAAGAGCTCCAAGGAAACCTCCCCCCTCAGACCAATTGTTTTGCTGTCAGCACATCCTTCTCTGTAGTTACTTTGTTACCATCTTACAATTGTTGAATTCAATTCCCATTTTCTACATCATAGTCTTTTCCCATATAACACTGTAGAAAGAACTTTAATGAAGTCCAGATATAGGAAAACTGGTTCAATTCTCTTGTCTGTAAACCTATTATTCTGAAAAGTTCAACTTTTAGTAAACCCATCTCACTTTATACACACAGTTTTCCTCTTTCTTCCCTGTTTTTAATGTCTGTGTTGACTTCAAATTGTATTTTAAAGGTCTGGATTAAGATCTTCAGTTCAATGGATTTAATTTTAAAAATTATTATTTCTCTTTTCTTATAGACAAGGTTGTATGTCTGGTATTTGCCAAAAAAGTAGACTTAGTATGTCTTGTTTTGAATTAAATGGCAAATAGAACAAAATGGAAAAATAACCACAGAATCTCAAAGCAGAATGATCCTGCCCCAGTGCAGAAACCATGAATAGAGAAGGGAATTCTGGTCTTAGGAGGGGACTTGGAGAGGCTCACAACATTGAGTATTCCTGTAATAATCCATATGCAGACATACACTTGTTAAATTGAGGCCTAACAACAATCTAATTCTGTGCAAACCTTATATGATAAATGAAACAAAGAGTGAGTAGGCAGGCATTGTGAAGCCTGGGAGATGACATCCTTCAGCAAACTTCCTGCTGATATCAATGAAGTTGAGTTTGACACAAGTCAGAAAGCACTCATCAACCCTGAGGAATTGTTATCTGTGTAGTCAGGAGATCTCTGTGTCCTGTTGTATGTTCCTTTAATATTCCCACCCTCTTCTAAGCCTGTTTCAACCAAGCTTGGAAGGGCAGTAGTAGTCAGAAAGCTTTTACAACTCTTAACGTTTAAACAGATGGAGGAGAGAGAAATGGTAATTTTGAGACTTAGAGAGAGGCCAGAGTATAAGCACTGGTACCATAGGGAAAGATGTCTTAAATCCCCAGCACTGGGAAGAGTTTCAAGAGGACTTTGAATCTGGACAAAGGGGAATAAAAAAGTGAGCTCATGTGTCATTAGTCTGGTTTAAAACTTCTGACAGGCCTGACTTTCGCTTTTAGCTTTGAGCGTTCCCCATCCTGTACAGATACCTCCTGTCAAGTGACCATGTTTAGAAAGACCCTATTCAGAGTCATGGGATTGCAGGCCTTTGCACAGGAAGTGTCTCAAGCTTTTCTGACATGGCTGAGAGCAACAGCTCAGATGGCAGCTGAACTATGATTAAAAAACCAAAAAAGATCATCTTATGGCTTTCAAATGGTCCAGATAATTCAACTGGTTAATTTAATTCTGCTGTTTTTCCAAGTGCAGCTATGCACTAGACCACTTGTCTCACAGATAAAATCATTAATATCTTTACCAGCTGCCAAGTTTTCCTCCATGCTTGAGTGATCATATTGACAACAGATTATGGGGTCAAATTTTCTGATTTACACTGCTTTATAATTAAAATATGCAAGACATTTAGAAAAAAAAAAAGTGATTTTCTTCATTGTGATATTGAGATAGAATTTTTCTTTTCTTATTCTTCCTGAAGATGGATAGATTTTCCACCTCTGTTGTCTCTGTAAATGGCACTTATTATTGAGAATTTAATATCTTCTTTTCCTACCTAGCATGTCATAATCCATACTATCAGACATTATTCAGGAGTGTGGATTGGTCAAACAGGCCTGCCCGTAAGCTCCTTATCTTCCTCCTCATTCATTTTTTTTTCATTTGCGTTTTGCTTAAATATTTCCTTATTGTAGTCAAAAACTCTATAATAACTGTGATTTGTGGCTGAGAGATCTCCGCCGTTACTTTTGAATGAGCAAGTCTGTAGAACTGTAGTTATGATTGTAGGAAGGGAAGTAAAGGACTGAATGATTAAGGGATGCTTGGAGAATGGGTTCAGAGAAATGGCCTGAGGAAATGGGATTGAATTAATTAGTTTCAAGTTCAGTACAGTTGTATTTGCTATTATAAATCTGGAGTAGTACAGTTATGCAAGAGCTACACAAACAGAAAAGAACAACATTTCTTGCTGAAAAGCATCTAAGGATTGTTTTGTGTCGTGATTTGAATAGAAAGTTGTGATTGCCATGTTTAAAAAAAAAAAAAAAAGATGTACCGATTTGTAAACTAGTTTTTGCCTGCAAGATGTGTGAAGAAAGTTTCTCTCTGTTCTAAAATGGTTAGGATTCAGCTGAAGTACAGTGCCTGGCTTGGGGAATTTCAACTAAACAAAAATGACAGGGGTTCAGAAAAATAGAAACAGTTTAAGAATGGCTGAACTAAGAGAAATACCGTAATATAGGAACCAAAAAGAAAGTTCAAACACTGGGGTTACTTAGCTGAAGGAAATGGAGACTGAGAGGAGCTGGGATTACAGTTTCCAAGTGTTTAAGTGACTAGTGCAAAAGAAAAAGTGTCTTTCTCCAGGTCTCTGGTGAATAAGGATGATCTCCAAAGGTTTTAAAACTACAGCAAAGAGGTGCAGGGCAGATACTAGAAAAAACTTCTAGTAGAAAGGACAGTGAAGTACTAGAGTTAATTGGCCAGGGAGCACTAGGCTAAAGTCTGGAGCAAGAATAGCTCAGACAAACAGTAAGGAATGACAGCAAAAGGGTCTTGGGGAGAGAAGGTGAACCTGATTATCTCCTGAGGTGCCTTTTGGGACTGTTTTCTCAGTCATTGTGGTACTTCTGTCTTATAAATCATTACTAGCTCTTAATATAGCCCTCTGTTACTGTCTTAAGAAGACAGCTGGTCTAGTTAAATATGCCTCCAATTCTGGCTTAAAAGTTGCAGTTCACAGAAAGAGTATAATCTTGACAAACATTATATGAGCTGAGTAGAAAATGCATTTTGATGCTGAAGCACGTAAGAGTTGAGTGGCATCTTCTGACTGATCTGCACATGACATACAGTGCTTGTGGTTGAGTTACAGTCCGGGTCGTTGTTCTTGCCAATTTGATCATCTGAAGAAAGACCTGGGGAGTACCATTCCTGGTTCCCCAGAGACTGCAAGCAGTGTTTGAGGGCTCCCAAAATTTTGATTACTGATCGATATGTTAAACAAGAGAGCTGACTGAAGAAACCTCTAATATTTGCCTTTTAGTGAGGGACTTCTGACTAGCTCAACATTTAGTATCAAGTCAGGAAAAAAAATTGATCCTTCTCTAGATATGAGGATATTGCAAAAACCAGAATAATCTTGCTTTGACCTTAACATACAAAGGAATTTTCTCTTTCTATTCTGTCTCAATTAAATATGCATTTAGAGAAACAGTGCTGTATTAATCTTCTTTATTTTAAGTCATCAGGCATAATTGCTTATACAGCTGCTGTCTGATGAGGATGTAGTTACAAACCTGCATTTATTAACAGAATCAATAAATGATGTAAACCAGCTACATGACTGTAGTACTATTCCTACAAAGCAGCAAGATCAGATTTTAATATCTTAAAATGCTCTGCTCTTGCTGTGTTAGATTTCCAGAGGCTGTAGATACTTTCTCCCTGTGGTGAGAATTACCATTGTCCTGTGTGCAAGCAAAAGTCTCTGTGTTTGAATCAGCTCTAACTTGCCCTGGTGTATGGGAAACTGATTTCGGGTCACAAAATGAAGTTGAAAGGGGATAGACAGAACAACACTGCATCTTTCTGAATATGATTGACTTTTCAGAGCTCATGTGCCATTTCACAGTGTACAGTTTTTGGGAGTGAGAGAGTGCTACTGGATGGCTTGTTTGTATGGGTTTTAGTGGAAAAGCCTTTGTGTACAGCAGCCTCACTATAAACTCTGGAGGAACCTTGGCTGTAGCAATCAGCCAGACCCAATAGTGGGTTGCCAGATAGTGGTAGACCAATTCCACAAAGCTGGTTAGTAGAAGAATGATCCTTTCCATCTTTCTGTTTGCCACCTCTGCACTAATACACATTATTTCTCTTCTAGCCCCAAAAAGAATTTTTTTCACTCCTGAGTGATTTCTGTCCTGAGGGCACCACTTCTGTGAATTATTTGCTTCCTGTTGTGCTCTCTTCTTTACATCTCATGACAGATTCATTCAGTAAATCCTCTGATTCCCTTTCACCTTCATTTATAGTGATATGTGCACCAAGACTTTCTAAGGCTCCTTTTTCCATGGTAAAAAAGATCACAACTCCTTCTCTACTAGAGTCAGCAGTTTTATTTTCATGGGGCTGAAACAGTCTTCACATGGAGCCGGCACACCTGGAGGGACAAGCTGGGAAGTACCTAATGCCGTCAGGTGGAATTCCAGTGGTGGCTTGGGCTGTTGGGCTCCACAGTGGGAGAAAGGTCCAACAGGAGCATCTAACACACTGCCTTAAAGCAGGTTTGGCAAGGACTTGGCTGGGTAAATTTAGGTGGGGACACTGTCTCTTCTCTCTGTCTCTATGGGCTGTAAAGGTGTCAAACACAGTTGATTAGCTGAGTTACAGCCAAGCTGGAGGTGCTTGCAGGGTGGATTAGTTTTATTGCAAGGTCCTCAAACCTGGATACTAGGGGGAAAGGATTAAAGATGTTCTGAGCTGGGGGTTAGGGAAGCAAGTAGGAGCAGGGTGAAATTTAGGGTTAAGGAAGAGTGCTTTCTAGACAAAAGGTTATGAAAGTCACAGCTAACTTAAGAGCAAAACCAAAGTTAAAGGCTCTAAAGAGAAATTCAAGCAAGTCGGTATGGATGTTTTTAATAATACTTATGGCTTTACCAAACCTGTTCAGTTTAGTACAAAATAGCAGCTGAAACGCTCTAAAACCTGATATTGGTGATTAGAGAGGAGTCCTCGGGCTAAAGGGAAGGATGAGTTTGTGCATTCTACTAGGTTTTAGGAAGATAGAAGGTAAATTTGGAGCCTTAGAAAATGATGAGGGGTCACAGGGTAGGTGGCTCCTTGAGGAGTTTATTATTTCTTCAGAACAGGCAACATATTGGCTTTGATATGTAATGTAAAGAGAAGCCTAAAGCTGACTTAGCTGGCTTAGACATATGTAGGTAGGGCTGGGAGACACAGAGAAGACAAATGTGTCTGGCAAATATGTGTGAAGAGTGCTTATTTGTCTGCAAAACGGGTGAGTTGATTGTTGTTGCAGAACTTTTTTAGAGGAAAAAACTACGTTGCTTTCATGTTATTCTTTGAAATCTGCTACTGCCCCCTTGCTCTTCACTCTGACCTTGTTGCTTGTGAGAATCACGGAATGACCTCCTCCCTGCAGCAAGCACGTGTTCAAAGGCCACAAGGCTCCTTGTGACTTAGCAGTGCTCTGCTTGTCTGGACATGTGTTTAGCTCTCCCACAGTCCAAAAAAGATTTAAACACCCATCTTAGCTCTCCCAAAGAGCCAGCCTCCATTTTCTGCATTTCCTCACACTTCAAGCATCCTTTGCCTGTCAGGCCTCTCAAGAGAAACAAATCTGTCCATCTGCAGCTCTTCCATTACCTTGGATGTATAATAATGAGAAGGTTCCTCAGTGAGAGGCTGAATGGTGCTTGAAGTAAATCTCTACCATGGGGTCCACATTGC
This sequence comes from Vireo altiloquus, assembly GCA_013396875.1. Lineage (NCBI taxonomy): Eukaryota > Metazoa > Chordata > Aves > Passeriformes > Vireonidae > Vireo > Vireo altiloquus. The sequence continues at coordinate 1,722,245 of VZRF01009670.1, forward strand.
ATCACTGATTTGTGTGCTGCCTTTTGCTTCTCCCTGCCTACTCTCCTACATTTATTCTGTGTTTTGGTTCTCTTTTTACAGCACTGGGCTGTTTAGTCTAGGAAATAACACTCCTATCCTGTGGTCAGAGATGCATTTTCCTGCTAGTATTATTCTTCAGTGGGGTGCACAATTGTCATTTTTGTACAATAATGCTTCTGTAGCAGCATTGGTTAAAAGGAGAGGAAAATTTGCTATTAATCACATGGAAGGTGGAATGGGATTGTTTATTTAAAATCTGCTGTTGGGATCCTTGGATATCTGCCTGATCTTATTCTCTGACACAACCATGAAGATGTTTGAAATCCCCTTTCCATAACAGGAACCAAACTGTCTGTATGTAAGGAACCACGAGTTATTTTACAGTGTCACAGTGGGAGCAGCTGAGTCATAAATGTTCTTGAAAATCTCATCCTGTTCGGAGAATACAAAATGCAAGATGTGGCTAACAAGTGTAATGTCATTTCCCATGGGATGGACCTCTTGCAGGTGAAGATTCACTTAAGCTGTGTTATGTCCCTATTAACTAGCAAACCCACCTTTTGTATGCAATACTACACATTTTTCTTCTCACAACCCTAATTCTGTAGGTAGAGTTTCCTCGGGAACGTTCTCTTGCAAGCACTTGGGCAGAGAAAGAAGAACTTGGCTCTGTGACTGGGCAGCCTACCCTTGCTCACTTCCTTCACAAATTTGCACTCGATTCATATTCCCAAGCCTTCACTCCTCATCAGCTGTCTGTCCTCCGTCTCTGCGGGGAGAGGCAGGCCGTGCATTCAGCGATTATTTTGAAGATGAATGTGCTGGGTAGTTTTGATTACTAATTTGCTATTTTAAGTCTGCATTGTGCTTTGATGGCTCTTATGGGATTTTTCTCTTACAGTAAGGGACAAAGATCTAAGGGGTGTCTATTTAGTTTTTCTCATCCCATAACAATACAAAATGTCATCTTGGCCTAAGCAGATACACATGTCACCAGCCACATGGCAGTGTACTAAATAAAAACAGTACTCTTCATAAAAATACTTGAATATTTAAGTGGACTTAAGGGAAGAGAAGCAATAAATGAAATACTTTTGGAATATGAAACTAGTCTGCTATTGCTTCACGCTCAGTTTAAAAGCAAAACCATCATAAAATGTCTCCTCTTAATTTTTTAATGATTGTTTTTAAGATCAGCACAATCTAGAAATTTCCATTTTAAGGCCAGTGTATGTGCTACAGGTTTATAGCAAAAGGGCAATCTTAAATCCAAATATTTTTCTGATTAATCTAATTGATTTTTTGTTACATCTCTTAATCTAAATATGATATCTCATTCTGAATTCAATGAATGTAACCATTTCCTCCTCCTGCTCTAAAGTATTACCAGTTTCTACTTGCCTCTGCTCTCATCTAGACCATAAACTTGCAGAGGTGGGAACTATTCATTGTTCTGAAATTAAGGTACTATCATGCTGTTAAACTCAATACATTTTAGCTTACTCCTTATTAAGACGATCTGTATTAAAAGTGGTGATTTGTTCTAACACTATGTATTTGCATGAAACACACTTACTTTAAAGTTAGGTCCTATCACTTATGAGTTTGAGAGTACTGTATATGCAATACTTGTGCACTAAAAACCATGTCTGGTGTAAAAACTGAGTCTGTGGTTTGCCTTAATAGAATCAAGATAATTTGAAATCTTGAAGTTATACATGAACTTGCATGCTTGCTGAGGAAGTGCCAAGGACACCACTTGGGAGGCATTTGTTAGCTGTAAGGGTTTCAGTATCCAGTATCCCCCAAATGGGGGTCTGGTGCTGCAGTTGCCTCAAGCCTGAGGTCCATCTTACAACTCTGAGTAGTGTAGTTGGGGCTAGAACACTACTTAGGTTGTCAGTGCGAGGAGGATGACTGATGGCCCCAATCCCTTCAACACTTCTGCATGGGCTTAATTGGGGATTATTGATGAGTTTTCAATGAAGCGCACATGTAAGAGCTGGCAGGATTTGGTGCTCCTCATTTGTTGCTACAAGGAGAGATTTCTTAATACACCTATTGTATTTTAATTTAAGAATATTTTTGTTTCAGTAACCAAGACATGTTTACTACAATCAGTGAACATTTTCTGGGACTAGGACATGTTAGCAAAAACCAATGTGCCTACAAGAGCTGGTACCATTTCTTTTCCTATAACCAGCAGATATATTAAGAACCCTCATTGTACTGATGTTTCAACTCAAGGTAGTGAACCAGGATGAACATAACAGACAGAGCAGTTGTGAATCCCATGAGCTGTACATACTATCCCACTGTAATGTGAATCATTCCTGAAAACAGCTCTTGGACCATCTCAATGTGGTTTGAGTAGCTTTGGTGTGTTGCCTTTTTTTACCTAATACTTTCTAACTTCTATCTTAAGTGCAGTGTTGTGCTGGTGTATTTTGAATTCTGACAAAGTTTAAATTTAGAGGCATTCATGCTTAAGCCTCTTTAGAATGAATGGGAGAGTCTAAGCTGTTGTTTCTGTGTGTCACTTTTTATTTTGACAGATGTAGCTACATGCTATTTCCCCAATTCTTCACCTTTCAAAGCCATCACCTCTACCAGATGAAAGCCTGTGCCTTTACATGACACCCACTGTGTGGAAACATTGAGAAACCTGTGTAGCTGAGAAATCTCTTGAATTCATGTTTTGTTTTAAAAGCAGCCCTGTAACTTTTACAGATGGCAATGCTGGGCAGAATTCTCCCCTATTGTGTTTCTTCTATAGTCACTGCAACAAAGTCTGAGCAATTTAGTCTCTTGTCCTGGGTTGTGTCCTGCACTGCTAGAATGAGTGGCAATGACACAACGATTTTGGTACAAGATTAAATGGGGTGTGTGGTGAGGGTCATGATTTGTAAAAAAAATCCAAAACAAAACCCCACAACAGGGTTGCTTCAGGCAGAGGCTGCTGATGTGTTGTGTTAGGAGATCTGCATAGCAGTGCTATTGGTTGGCATTTTTTGGGTCTGAAACGGGCATTGATTGTGTGGGCTTTTCTTTATTTCTGATTCCTGTAAATTCTTACTTTTTTCTTGCAGATCCCATAGGCAAGTCGTGAAGCTCATTCCCTGGTGATGAACCTTTGTAGGGAACTCAGTGTCTGACACGGTTTGGTTCCTGCTGTTGCCTGATTTGTACCCTTGGAGCAATGGGATGGACGGGAACACTGAGGTGACTGCTGGCTGCCTGAGAATCTTACAGTTAATTCCAAGGTTACCCAGTATGTCTATAAATCCTTTCGATAAAAGATAATCTTGTGATTTTGTAATCTAAAAATATCTTTAAAATGTGTCACAGCTCAACTTAATTGCATTACTGATGTTTGTTATGGGTATTTTTTTTTTGTTGTAGTGGCAACTCACACTGCTGCGCTGTTAAATTCTGGGAAAAAAACCTATGAATTCTTTCCAGCAGGAAATGATTTGGTCTAATATATTGTATTTACAAGAAAAAACAACATTTTAAGTTAAAAGCTGAAGTTAAAAATGAGAAAATTGCACATGCTTCAAAGAATCTTCTCTTGAAGATTGGGGAGGGGCCGGTTTCTAGGAATATCATATAAAAAAAAGGAGGACATTTACAGTAAAATCAGCAAAATATGAAGTCTTCTTAACCATACCAGGGTGAAACATGGTGTCTAATAGGAAGAGATTTGTCTGAAACCTCCACCATGAACAGAAAGACAAAATTAGAGCTGCAGAATACGTGTTTATAAAGCAAACTTGGAGAATGGCTGTGCTGATCGTGCAGGGGATAAGTTGGTATGGCTGAGCTGGAGGAATTAGCTGGAGTTTCCATGTTCTGCTGAACTCTGCATTTTTATTGTTTAAGGTTTTAATGTGAAGTTTGTGATTTCAGCGTAGTTTTAATTCTTTCCTGATTATGTGCACATCCCTTTCCTCTGCCATGCTTAGCAGAGCAATAGCATGAAAGGGAGCAAGTTTTCTCTACAGGGCACTGACCAAACTGTTACAAAGACTTAGTTAATTTTTGTTTATTCTTTGGCAGTGAAGAAGGAGACCTTGTTTTTTGTCATGTTTTGCTCGCATGCCACAAAATTCAGCAACATTAGGTATTGCATAGAATGCTTGCCCCAAGAAACGTTTGTTTTATTTCAATGAAGTTCCTCTGTGTTCCCGAGCAAACATTCAGCTCTTTTCCAAACTGCCTTAAAATTAATCCCCTCCAACCCCCCCTCTCCCCAAAACAAAAGAAGTTTTCCTTCTCAGAAGAGCATCTGTTATTTAGCAATGTCTGAATTTCCATAAATAATCCCAGATTTCCCCTGCACAAAGATATAAACAATTGTTCCACACTCAAACCTCTCCCTGTCTCAGATTCCCTGAATGAGGAGAGTGGGAGAGGAGGCACCAGTGGGGGCTTTTCAGGGGGACCCTTGTCAGGACAGAGGTGGGGCAGGGCAGAGGTGGTTGTTGGGCCCTTGTGGGATGCAAAAGCCCTTTGGCTGGGTTTTGAAGACCTCTACCAGAGAGGATTTTTGAGGTTGTTTGGTCTTTCGAGCAGCCTGCTGGCCTCATGGACCGTAGATCCTGCCTGGCTTGGCCATGGGTTGGAGAGGGTAGTTCTGGGATAAGGAAGGGAAGGTGCCACCCTACCCCTGACTTGAGTTGTGAGACTGATGTCTCTGGTGGAAACAACAAAAAGCTACTCAAGACTGGAAGCTTCCCACCAGTCCTAGCTCTGGGTTTCTTTACATAATATCCTCTCTACAGGAGAGGGCAGAGGGAGAGTTAACGTCTCCTGAAAATTCTTCCTTTTATTCATAACTAGGAGATTTGTTTGGCTTGGGGTTTTTTATCTATCAGCAAATAATGGAAAAGAATAGTAACTGAGCAACAAAAGATAGTGGCAAAAAGAGAGATGAGTAGTTCTAGAGACATCAACTGCTTCACAAATTCATGAAACTAATGAAATTTGGCTTTTGGATCCCTGATGTAATGATACTGTATTCTTAATGCATGGATATATAACCTGAGGAACAACTTCTCTTAAGAGATTTGTTTATTCTCCTGGCCAGGATGTATTTTTGTTTCTTTCTTCTGAGCTAAAGTTGCTGACATATTAAACCTTGCTTTTGGTTTGTTTAATTTTCCCCCCAAATCATTATTATTTTTTTAATTGTAAAATGCCAGGATAGCTAAATTTCTTCAGTGATACAGTAAACAAGGACATAAATTTTTCCATTAAGGTCTTGGGATGGCTATTTAGTTTATCTTATATGTATACAAGAAAATCTGTTTATCAGGACTAAGATGCCACTTCACCGTGAAGATCATTTTTCCTTGCATTGACCTTGTCCTATGATTATTTCTCTTCTATTCTGTCACAGGTCCAGACATCTTCTCTCTGCTTTGAAAATCTTGCAAAACTTTATTTCATTATTAGTCTCAATATTACTCCTTGACTCTTTTGTGGGTTCCTCACCTGCTGACAGCTCTGGTGGGTCTTCTGATGGGTCCACTGCTCTTCCAACTTCCTTCCATTGGCACCAATTTTCTCTCAAGTGCGAACTATTGGGCACTGGATACAGCCTGAACAAACATGTCTGTTCAGTATTTGCAGTAGATTTGCCTGAAAAACAGCAGGAAATAATCCTGAGGATTAGAGCTGGATGGAAGGGCTTGTGGAGGCTGCATTTAAATGTATGAAAATCTTGCTGTGGGATTGGCCCTGTAAGGAAATGAGTGCAGAGAATGACATTCACTTTGCATCCTAACACGGCAGCACAAAGACATCCCACTGTCAGCTGCTGAAGCAGATTTGATTTGAATTCAAAAAAACCTTAGAAATGTTTTCATTTTGCTGCTTTGATGTTCTTATGTCATCTTTAAAAACTTCATATACTGATTCTTGGTAGCATCTTTTTCTTTACAGTTTCATGACAATGAAATAGTTTTATGTGATAAGTGAAAAGAAAGCAAGACTATCTTAGAGTAGGTTGGCTTGTTTGAACACTCTCTGTCTGCTTTTAAAACTTACATACCCATGCACAAATTCAATTGATATTATAAATCTGTGTAAACTTAAGTTATCCAAGCTCAACAAGGAAGTTTTGACTTTCTATGTTAGCCTTTGTTCTTGCCAATGTGACTGACTGCTCTGGTACCTGAAATAGGACCTCTAGTCTCCTCTTGGCCAGGCCATCTTTTTATCTCTCAGGTCCTGCTGTTTATCTAAATATTTCTCTTTAATCTGAAGAACTTGTTTTTTCTAGAGGAAGAGTTTTCTGGGAAGGCATCCAGGAGTCACCAGTGCTCAGCTGCACTAAGAACTCTTGCAGTGTGCAGGATCAGCAGCGGTTTGTGAGGAGCTCTCTGATGCTGTGAGTTACAATAGAGGGAAGAGATTGTGAAGCCTTCCCTTTCCCTGGACCTTGAGGCACAATACTTGTCATTCTGCACCATCCCAGAGGGTGGTGGGATGTGGTCCAGTGCCTTTCCTGCCGCTCCTGTAAAAACTCACCAAGAAGCAGTTTGTGAAGAAAAGCATTGTTTCTCTGAAAAAAACCCAAACACCTGTTTTTTGAAATGACACTGTTTTAAAGCTTCGGATACCTCCATTGTAGGTTGTCTATTGCTGCTCCCACACGGCCTGACATCCTAAAATGGAGCTAATCTTAAAGTTCAGCACATGTCTATCTTCAGCAACATCTGTGTGTTCAGTGTGTTTGGAGTTTTGCATGACATCAGTTCCTGAGGTTTCGGTGTGCCTTATCAACATATGAAATGAAATTCAAGGTTTTTGCTTGAATGTGTGAATAGCTCGAGATCTAATTACCAGAGGAACTGCCGTTTTTCCCTCTGTGGTGTTGCTGCCATGGGAACTGCCAGAGATGACCCACAAAGTTCCTTTTCCACTGAGAGGAATTCTTCTGGCTGTGTGTCATCTCCCCCACTGAGCTTTATAACCTTCCCAGAGAGCTTCAAAGTCCTATCCCTTCTCTGCCCTAGAGAGGGACGTGGCTGCCTGTTGGAGTCACTGGGCTTCAGATCAGGAATTGCACACAGAGCCTTCTTGAGTGTCCTAGTCTTCCACGGCGGTGAAAGTCAGGAAGTTTTGTGGTATTGATGGAGGCTGCACCAAATGTTTCATTTGTCTAACGAAACAGTGTCTAAAGCAGTAAAAGCATAGAGGTGGCTAATGAATGAATGTAGCAGGTGTACACCTGCATCAGTGCTGAAGTCTTTCTCTGAAAATACTGCAAGGGGAGGGATGCATCAGAGTTTAAAATACAAAAGTTTTGGAAGAGTCTTTGTCAAGAGGGTTTTTCTAATAAAGAGAAAGAGAAAAGATGTGTGGAAGATAAAAACCACTGTTCTTCTCAAACACACCCTCTTCTTGCAGGACACATATGCTATTCATTTATGCTGATGGGGAAAATATTTGTCTATTTTACTTTGAAAACAAATGCTGAGATGGTGAGATAGAGGTCCTTTTCGTAGCTGTGACTTCCCAACTGCAAACTGAAATTGTAATAAACTTTATGGAAGAACCTTTTCTGAAAAGCTTCCTGCCTTTATTTTCTTTTCTGTGGTTTCTCCAAACAAAGCCACACAGGCTCGGTTTACTTGGCTAGAATTCAGCTCAGCTTTTGATTTTTTAATGCCATTTACATAAATTCTGCACCTGTGAATTTCATTCAGCTTAAGAGAATGACTTAAGACTGAGAAAATGGTGATTCTATGAGAGTGTCAAACTCAGATACTGGGAAATATTTTACATATTTACTTATCTACCTGGTATTGTCTTCTAGATTTTGCTGTCTTGGAAATCTTGTCTTTGGTCTCATAATTTCTGCAACAGAACTTGACTATCTCTCTCTTTTGTGCTGCCTTTCCAAGATTCTCAAATAAAGCCTTCGTGAAAAAGGACCATATTTCAGAGATTTACACAGAGCGCTTAAGCACCAAGTGCTGATTGCAGGACTTGAAAAATTGAGTTTTTCTAACAGGTAGGGTTTTCTCTGCTCTGCCAACCAGCTGTAGTTGGTGTGCAATTGCACAGCCTAACCCACTGCTGTCTCCTGCCGTGAAGACAAAAAATATGTAAGACATCTGTGTCAATAAAATGTCCTGACAGGAGTTATTCCATTGCTGTCTGTGACTGAAGTGGCACTGACAAAAATCACAGATGGATGAGGACATATGGGTGGGAATGTGTCCACCTGAGTTGGATCCACTTCAGCCCTGTTCTCTGTGAATGCAAATACTGTAGGAGCTTCACTGAACGGTGGAGCAAATATTTAGAAATAGAGTTGCTTTAAGTTCTCTGAGGTGCTGCTAAATCTCATGTTGCAAAAGTTTGCTGTTTACCAGAATCCCGGGTGACTCCTGGGAGCTCTCTCACCTCTTCTGCAATGAAGACCTTTGCAGGCACAGATGCCCACTGAATTTCTGCCAAGAACAACTTTCCTACCTCCAGTACGTGCGCTGTGGGGAGGAAAGGGCACCTGGAGTGCTGGTGCTCCTGCCACTGGCTGAGGTACTTGCAGGGTTGTGCTCACTTATCCCTGACTTAGTGTGTGTGAGAACACCAAGGGGGAATTGCTGAGCTCCTTGTATTTGGCTCTGTTTGCCTGCTAGGCAAAAAGCAGGTTCAAGGCGGAATAAACCCTCCTTTCTTCATAGCAGTACCCCACTGGCTGCATAACCTGCTCCATACACATCCACTGTTGGGCTCGCCATTCCAGGCTTTGGCTGGCAGAAAGAAAGAGTGTCTGCAGTGCCACGTATAATCACTCACAGGTGCTCAGAGCTAGCCATGCTGCAGATGCTGGCTCCTCACGGTGGGTTGGTCACGGCTTGGCAGTTCATATTATGGAACATGGCTGGAGTCTCCCATTAAAGCTGGGGCTGTGTCACAGGGAGACTCCACATGATTCCACTTTTGCTCTTTGGTGAGGATGGTCATATGAGTTGCATCTCATGCTCTGTAAAGCTCAAAGGGATTATTTTGCCCTACACTTGCATGAAACTCATGTTTCAGGAGGAGTTTCTGCTTCTCTCCCATAGCACTGGAGTTGTCACAAAAAGCTGGTGCTTGAGCATTTTACTCCCATCGTCCCAAAGGCTCAGTTGCCCGCAGTAAGGGGATTATCAGTGCTTGGCAGCAAACGTAAGAGGCTGTGAGTGAAAGAGAGAGCAAGGGCATGAGCTGTCCTGGGCCAGCTCTTTTGGCCACTACAAGTCTGAGTGATTACCAAGAGTAAAACATTTTTAGTACTGAATCAGCATGTTTCAGGCTTTCTTAGAGCTCAGAAGAACCTTTGGTATATGCAATGGCCATGCCTATGCGAGATTCTCTACTCGTTTCACTCCTGTGCAAAAAGGCTTGCCTGTGCCTAATTATTCTAGTGCCATTTCTGAACATTAGGGGTGCTTTCATTCTGGCAAACACCCAAATTAGCGATTGTAAGACTTTTTCAAAATGAGGCGCAAGAAAATAAAAAACAACAGGCAATTTGCCATCTTTTGTGAGGAGGGCATGGGAGAGCAGCAGAATATGTCATCCTTCTTCTCCACATGATCTAGTTCAGAGCTGAGACATATTGTTACTTCCATGAGAAAGGAAAACACCTGACTACTGGCATTTCTGTCCCTCTACACGTGGTGAAGCACAACACCCTTTGTGACCACGACATCTGACCAGGGCAGTGTAGGAATTCCTGTCCCTGCCAGTCAGGGCAGTGTCCACCCTTGGCACACACTCAATGCCATTGCAACTTCATGTGACTGCACATCAGTTGCATGATGTGGGAGTGAACAGGCTGCTCCAGGGGATGTTAACACAATCATCACAGCCTCCCTACAACACTGACCCCCTATCTCCATCTTCCATCTAAACTGGTGCTTGATCCCTCATGCAGGAGCCCCTTGGTCAGTTTAACACCTGCTTCCTGTGTCCCCAGCTTTTATTTTAACATCAGAACTCAATGGCCTGTGGCACTGGAAACAGTTCATGACTGGTTTTCACCTTGTGTTGCTTGCACCTGTGCAAACTGGATTTAAAAGGCTGACAGGTACACCAGAGGAACCCTGAAAATGCCATCGGTTCCCCCCTCTGTACCCTTGAATGCACAGTGTGAATAACCCTGTTAGGAAATTGGGACTGATTTGGACTTGACTCTTTTACCCTAAATTCTGTGAATTGTTATACCACTAGAGAAGAATTATGCCTTGATTTGGCTAGATTTAGCCACTAGATTTGGGGATGACTTTTCAAAATCCAGTCAATTTATCCTGATCTTTCCTCCCTCCCTTTGCAAGTAAATGTGTTGATTCTGTATTTCGATAAAGCTCTTTCAAATCTGGGGCATCTTTTGGCTGCATCTCTCTCTCCACTGGAAATAATGTGCTCCCTTCCCCCTGTGCTCTCTGTGCTGCTCAAATTCTTCATCTGCAGCAGGGCGAGCAGCCAACTCCTTTTCTGAGCATCTCTTGTTTGGGGCTCCATCCAGATGCTTTGGGAGAGAGAGCTGATCAAACAGACAGTGCTGTGATTCAGCCTGTTCTCAGGGATCTCTGCAATGCTCCTGTACTCCTTGGAAAATGCTGCAGCTGCCCATCAGGCTGCTTCGATGCCTCACCAAAGATGCAGACATCCCCCACATCCAGGATAGCACAAAGGATGGGAACAGCTAAATACAAACATTTAGTTGGCAGTCTGAGTGGTGGAAAGGATTTAATTTTCTCTGTGACAAGGCTGATTTTTTAATAATTTATGTGATGTTATTTACCCTTCCTGCTTTTCTTCTTTTATATCTACAGCAGGTTGATGACTTTACTCAACAGCTCCTTGGCTGAATGATAATTTGATGATGAAGGTGACAGCAACAGTAATTATGAGCTCTACAGGAGAAGTTGCATTTACAATGGAAAGCTCTTCCAGCTTGTTCTTAGTAAATGTTTTATTTAACACAAGACATCACCATCTACACTTGACTTGCACTGCTCATTGTCTCCTTTAGATAAGTAGTTGGCCAGTTTGGAGAGAGTGTTGGGACAGATGGACCTTGTCTCTAATGGGTGCTGCTGTTCTCAGGCTCCTTTGCTTTCCTATGGGAAGCAGCTTGGAAATTTCTAAAAATGAGCATGAGGAGCTAAGAAAACCCAAAACCAACCATCAGCAATGAACAGGTACTGCTTACATCCAAAAGATTTGCAACCATTGGCCACCTGTGAACTTTCTGTAAAGACTGACCTCACTTCCAGCAAATATACAATTTCTTCTTCCTTCCAAGTGGAGTTTCCTGTTCAGCCAAGCTGGTCTTCTCCCCTGCTTGCTTAACTTAGGACACAATGGGACTGCCTGCTCCTTTGAAAGATGGTTCTTTCAAACTGAGCAGCACTCATGGATGCCTAAACCCTTGGAAGAGATTCCCAGGGCACTCTGCTAAGTAGCTCCGTGAGTAGCTTCAAGCTGGCTCTCTGAAATATTTTTCTTCATTTAGAAAAAGAGAGTTGGGAAAATAATTTCGAATTTTTCATCCAAAAATGTAAAAAGGATTCAATACCCTACTGTGATTATTTTGCTTCCCTTCCAGCTTTCTCTTATAAAACATATTTACTATTTGTGAACTGCTTTGGTAAAGGGCAAGTCCTGTAATTCCTGGAGAAGGGTGACCTCAGGATATGAAATACTCTAGAGTGAAGCCAGATTAGAAATGAGAATCTGGGGGGTTTTCTTTTACATTTCTCTCCAACTTGCCATTGCTTGTGGAATATGCCTAGGTACTGCTTTTCCCTACTTGTATTTGGAACCAAAGCCATGGCAGAAGCAGCAAACCTGCCAGAAAAACCTTACTTAAGCATTTAGGCGATTACATGACACATTAGATATTTTAGGCAGATTTTGAGCCTTATGTCCAATGTTTGCTTTCACTGTGTTTTTTAAAAATATTACCACAGCCCCTATTAAAATTACCCAGGTGACAAATGATGGTTTGCCAGTTACACTTCCTACTGCTGGCACTTCTCACTCTGCATTTTAAGTATGGGGACGTGACTGCTGCTTCTTCGAGTGAGGAACTTTGCTGGTACATTGGCAAGTTTTGTGTGCATGTGAGATGGATGTTGCTGAATGCAGCCTGCGAGTTACATACCATGGCAGGTCTCTTGACTTAAAACTGGTCACCAGGTAGCTTTGAAGAGTTGATGGACTATACTGCTGTCCCTCTCGTTGTTGGAAGTGCCGTGTCATTAGAGAGTAGGAGCTATCCTCTATTCCCATAGTTAACACAGTTCTATTCTTTCATGTCACTTCAGGTTGAAGTGGCAAATTTGGAGATGATAAAGTAGTCATGAATTCCAAAATAATTTCCTTTATATTGTATATGGTTCCCCAACATTCTGTCAGCTGCAAAATAAGTGCAGGTGCTACTGGTTTTTAGTCCAAGACTGTCTCATAGCAACACATGCCTCCATAACCCCAGATCAGTTGTGGCCCCTCTTTCACAGCAGCATTTCTGCAGACCTCCTCCGTCAGGCTCAAAGGGCAGCAGGACTGTTTGTTCTTCAGCTTTAAGCTGTTGCACTCAAATTACACTCACCCCACATCCTTTACATTTCATGGCTATAAAATAGCAGTTTGTTTTTAAAGTAGTGGTGTTAATTTGAGATTTTGGCTTCACTGCCTACTTCTTCCATCGGCTTTTGCTTTCACTGATATCACAGGAAAAAATCTAATTTTTCCGAGAGGAGTCACCTTTAATTCCTAAATTGTTTTATTTGGTAGTTGAAATCACATACCTTTTGGTGGATGATGGTGAAGTAGCATTATAAACGACTGGTGAGATCTGAAACTCTGAAAATGTGCTGCTTTTCTGCATCTGCCAGGACTAAGTAAATGAGACAGCCAGGCTCTGGTCACCCAGCCCTGTGCTTGGCACAGAGGGGAACTAGCACAGCACAGCTCATATCTATGCAGCTCATGTCTTCTCCCAGTGGTTATTGTGGTCACCCCCAGCTCACTGCAATTTCCAGAACCATGCTGGAAAATTGCCTCTGGGAGGGTTGGCTGGGTTGGGTCCTGTTATCACACCCATACTAAAGAAAGGGGTTTCAGGGGTGGTGGATGACCTTCTGGGTAGGAGCATTTGATACCCAAGTTGGAGGAAAGGTTGGATTCTGGATCCTTAGGCAGATTGTTCAACCATCAGTACAAGACTTTTGTGGTTTTAAAAGATTTTTTTTAAATCCATTTCTGAATTTTGTTGCTCTTAGTTAACTTCATTAGAGTACTATTACATGAGTAAAATACAAAACTCACAATGAGCAAAATCTAATTAAAAACATTAGAAGACTTTGAATAAGCATTATATGAAAGAGACGAGTGAGGATGAATTTACAGTTACTGTGTTCCCATGCTCCTTTCAGTCCCATTCATGCTGCTATTGCCTTCCTAGACAATATTTCAGCATTATGAAAAAGCCTCTGGAGTCTGACTGAACTTGCTTGGACCCACCCTGTCTTAGACATGAGTGTGGTAGTGCAAAGGTAGCAGACGTGCTACTGCATGTCTGCAGAGAGATAAGGCTTGTGTTGTGCAAAAGGAAGCAAATAACAGCTTGCTTCTGAATGCAAACCAGAGCAGCTGTGGACTGCAGCAGCCATCCAGCCAGTTTAACTGGTTACGTACAGTGGGTCCACATGGCAGCACTCAGCATGAAATCCCATGCCTGAACTCAGTAGGGTTTAAGAGATCATGTTCATGCTGCTGAATGGTGGCTCTGAATGGCCTTTTTCTCTGTACATGGTGTCTGTCAGTAAGGAACGAGGGTGCTCAGGACTCGGTCAGTGCACTGATCCTGGTGTCACTCACGTGTTCATGGTCACACTTGCCGCTGCCTGAGGTGGAGCAATGGAAATAAATCTCACATATTTTATATTAAATCTGAACTGCTAAATCTGGTGTTCTGGGCTATTTGTCCAGGAGGGTGTAAAAGTGATTGGTCATCTCTGTACTCTAAAATCAATGAGCCCTTTGAAAGGAGGTGAGGGGGTGTCTGGAGGAAAGGTGGGTGATATGATAAGGATTCCCCTCCTACCATGGCGTAGCAATAGCAGCTCTGCCTCCCTTCGGAGGCAATGGTATTTGTACACTTACTGGCTCTGGGCTTTAGCTTCCACTGCTCTCACGTGGAGGTTGCAAGGAGCAGAAAATTTTTAAGGCGTTTGTACAGCCTCTCTGAGAGATGCATCACAGGGCAGAGTGTGAGGAGCTGCTCTGGGCTGCTGAAGGCTGGGAGCAGAGAGCTGGCATGCATGGTCTGCAAATGGGCAGTGTGAGAAGTGGGGTGTCCTCTAACTTCTGCTCAGCATCTCACCTGGCACAAGGACTTACTCTAAAGCATCTTGCAGTGGGAAGGCAGGACCTTGCTGCAGACACCTGATGGGTGTCAGCAAATGGGTGCTCCTTACAGGGAGAGACTTCTGAGAGCTGTTCTTCCACCAGTTTTTCTTCACTGGCCACTGAGGGATCAAAAAGAGAAACAGGACAAAAGGAGGAAATACCGACACCTTTTCATATGGACAGTGATTTAATGCATGAAAAACCAACCGAGAGCTCCTTCCTTGTGGCACCAGGGAAAGCTTTCCTTGTGACCCTCTCCATGATCATTTCTATCCAAAAACTTCTGCCCTGTATTAAACAATGCATATTTAACCAAATCTTGCTAATGTGTGGGCTGAAACTAGGCAGGGAGTTTATCAGAAAAAGTGGGGAAGCTCTTTCTAACATGTTTACTGCTTGTGAGCGTGTCAGGGCGAGGGGAGGCAGAAGGGCATGAGCAGCAGCAACATGGCCTTTAGCAGGTGTTGGGCAGAGCAGAATCTAATGAGAATCATAGAAACACTTGAAAGCTTTTTAACTCCATACAGGATTTTCAGGAGCTGTTGATAGGAAACAGTAGTGATCCGACTGACAGTTAAAGAGATGAAAGGAAGCCCTTTGGATTAAATAAGATTTAGGAAATAAAAGGATTAGTGCTAGACAAAAGCTAGATTTAGGGGTTTATTTAACGAGTGCAGTGTGGCATGATGGGATGTGGGGCATCAGAAAAGAGATGAAAGACAAAATAAAAAGACGAATGCGGGAGGTAGTACAGAGGCAAGGAATCAGCACAACATCTCCAAAAACCCTGCACAAATCTTCTTATAATTGAAAATGGTACCAAAAAAAGTAGTTTTCATTAGCAATCCTGGCTTCTTTACATAGTAACAAGAAGTGTTACAATGACAGGAAATCTTCTGTGATGGGGCTGTCAGCTCAAATCCCTGCCACAGGAGAGAAGAGCGTACATTATCAGCCCTACTTGCACTTATAGATGTCTGATGAGATAAAATCAGATTTAAGTAAAATGATCATTCTGTTAGATTCATAATTTGTTGTGCTTTTAAGTCGGGGCTGCTGAAGGACCAGTCTTGTTTAGTGAAGCTGTTGTCAGTCAGAGAAACGAGGAGTATGCACATATTGATGGAGCCAGGAGCATAGAGCTCCTCCATGCTGCATCTGTCACAGGAACATTTCCTCTTGTAGCTTTAAAAGCAGGACTGACAGTTTTCCAGAGCTCAGTTTCTCCACTTCTGGTTAATCATCTAGAGATGCCCATCTGTATTACTAGGGAGGTAAAGAAAATAAAAGAAAAGGTGTAAGAATTGGACTTGAATGGATCAGTTGTTCATTTAGCAACTCCTCCGAAGTCTGCTGAAGACAGTAGAGTGGCTGCCAGTAGGTTTGGCTCTGACATTAAGATAATATAGTCAGGTAATTGTGGATACTCTTGGCTTATGAAAGTGCTATCTGGAGAAAACACCTCATCCTCTTTTCCAAAGATGTGGTTACTCCTAATCTTCTGGATAGTTATGGATATCTCAAGTGTAGGCACGGATATCTCTAACGAGAGGCTGTTAGAGGAAGAACAAATGCGCTTTTTTTCTCCCTTCAAGTCTCCAAGTGAGATTGGGTTCCTTTTCTTATCTAGATGAAAAGGAAAATGTATTTTTTTGCCTAATTTTACCAATAGGAAGATTTTTTACAAACACAGGTAGTTATAACTGGACTAGGAGATTTTTATAGTGCTTTTATAGATGTTCGCATCAAAGTAATCCAGATATCTGCTATCAGTGTTTCTGGAAAGACATCAGGATATAAATGCTTCTTCAGACAATATTCTCTTTTCACTTATTATTGTTATTGTTATTATTACTATTCTTATTTCGCTTATTATTATTATTTCACTTTTCTCATATTACCACAGAGGGATGTTAGTAGGATTTACAAATAGATAATAGGTAACAAACAAACAAATGAAAAGTTAGGTTATTACTTTATTTAAGTTTCTTGGGAACCTCTTATGTGGCATTTTGTGGTTTGGACCCTAGGTTGTCCCTAGGGTTTTATGGTTTTGAGTGGTTTTGTTGCAGAACCTGAATAATAACTTTAAATAAAATAATAGATTTAATTTTTTTTATTGTTTTATATACTTTATATTGCTCTCTATAAAGAAATGTGTGGTCCAGTTCATTGCCTTTGGATGGAAAAGGAAGAGTGACTGAAAATTTACAGTGTGCCTAAGAGACATTTTATTTGTTCAATAAAGTGACCTTCAATGTACCGAATAAATAAGATAATCATTTTTTAAAATCCAAATAAGCCCTTTTATTTATTTTATCATTGTTTTTGTCCAGTTGAGTGAAAGCAGTTAAAAGTTGTTTTCCTTAATGAACTGGTCACCACGTTATAAATACAAAAGTAACGTGGTCCCCATTCAGACATGGTTTTTGAAGGTACTTAAATGTCTGCTTGGATTAGCCAAAACACCCAGCTGGATGAAGCATCTAATAACTCCTAATGTCAGGGGGCATAAGCCAGCATCTGTAAGTGGTTAGGTACCCTTGAAACTCGTGCTTTCAAAGTTTGCTTTAAGTAACTTGCCTGCAGCACTGGACTCCTTGTTGGTATCTTCCCTTTCCCAAGCAAAGGCAATCAAATCCTGTCGCTGTTGTGCTTCAGAAATGGGCAAAGAACGACACAGACTCCAGCATTCATACAGCACAAAGATAGCAGGAAGGCAGGAAAGCAGGAAAACAGGAATTCCTTTATTAGAGAGCGTGCTCTTATATAGACAACAGCACTAAAAGCAGTGCAGAGACACTCACCATTAGTTAATTGCAAAAATCATCCCTTCAACTGAAAAACACCAGTTCAAAAACATCTCTTCAAAACAATCTGTGGCAAACACCAGGTGTCAAGGATTTGTTTATCAAAAGTTGTTTTTCATCCTTTACGGCCTTGAGGCCATTCATGAGAAGTTTTACTTTCTCACAGAACTCTGCTGAAAATCTTCTCCCAACAAGCAGCCAGCATCCATCAAGTCCAAGGGGCAAAACTGTCAATGTTTGGACTACAGTGCAGCACAAGTCCCTTCTGGTCTCTGAGCACTACTGCCTTGATCATGCCATGTACTTTCTTTCGAGGGCCTGAATTTGCAGCCTGAACAGATGTCCTAGAACAGCAGGCTTTGTCCATGTGTACTTCAGGAGAGAGGTGGATCTGCTGGTTTGGTTGATTTATTTCCACCCCGCCAATCCCTTTTCAAAGAATCGTAATTTACATCTGCCGAATCTGTTTCAGAGTGGGCAGGTGACAGCTAGGAGACGCTTGTGCAGCTCCTTTGCTCCTAGTTCTTCCTTTCCCTGAGTGGATGGCTGACTAAATTTAAGCAGTTTCTCATGAGTACAGTAATTGACAGGAAATTCTGGTGCAGGTTATTTCAAATCTCCCGTATCACAGTTTCACATCGTTCTTCCAGGGCATGAGGACAGTACTGCAGATATCTGCAAGTATAATAGAGATCACTGGGGCTTAACAATGGCTGATTTTCCAGTGGATATGTTGGTTGCCATTGGGGTTTCTGTTTGTTTTTAAATCTGAAATCAATTATCTGTCATGGGAAATGTTTTCTTGGATGAGCAATATTTGGAAAATGTGGTTTAAAAATGAGAAAATGAGGGTGTTAATAAAGGAGAGTTTGAGGCATCGTATTTAACAATGGCACTATACTGCCTTTAGGTAATACATGGATGATTGCTTTAGCCATTATTTCAGAACATCCTGGAACACTAATTTTTACACAACTACATGTTTATGATAATGCATTCCAAACTTTGAAAAGGTTCCAACATTACTTGCTTTTAAAATTACACTTAATTTGAGTGTGCTTCTGCACTGCTGTCTTCTCTCATTTTTGTCTCTCTTTCAATTATAGTGGAAGAAATGCCGAAATATTGTTGTGGTCAACTTGAAATTCCTCCACCAAAATGTTCCAGAGGTTTCAAGAGAACAGAAACTCCTTTTGTCTTCAGCCATGAAAGAATATTTTTCTGTTGTCCAAAGCTATCCCTGGGGACAGCCTTCATACATAAACAATTTTTCTTCACTAGCAAGAGGGCTTGCCTGGCAGTTACTGCTCTCTGTGCCCTTGCAACAACTCCCCTTACCCAACCACTGCTTCTAGAGTAAGTTTGAGGGGGCTTGTGCCCCTCTCAGAAACAATCTAATCTTTCAACCCCAAAATGAAATTGCCAGAGCCAGCAACACACTGTTCCATACTAATCACATATTATGAGTGCCACAAAATAAAATGGATGAGGAAAATGTCTGTGGATTTTTTTTTTTTTTATTTCTGGCTTATTCATTCTCTAAACACACTTTATCTCCAGGTGATACATGTGGTTTAACCTTAGAAAATTTTTGGTGCCGCTTTGGGGAACTATAAGGCATAAACCATATGACCTCAGATTCAAGGAGCTTAAGGTCTTTTCCCAAATGATTCTATAAGTCTTAGATTCTAGTCCTATCTTGTTTTTTTGTAAAAATTAAGATGAAAAAGATTAATTTCTTTTTTTCTCCCCGGTGTGTCATGCTGTGGTAAGCAGCAGCAAGGTGGAATGCTGAAATCCCTGCTCAGATGGACTGGCACTCTATGTATGGGCATCAGATGAAGTTTGTTAACTCCTACCCTCTCTTACATGAGGTCATTGTGCAGATTGTCTCATGCTTCTGGTTGGCTTTGATGTGAGCTGCAATATTTCTATGATCTCAGCCTAGGGACAAACTGGTGGCCCCAGACTCAGCAGTGGTTAAACATGAGTATAAACAAAGTGGAGATTTGCTATGTGGCAGACAAAGTCACTTTCAAGGGTGCCCATAAACTCATAGAAAATTGGTATCTTTGGTTTATTGCAAATACATAATGGTTCCAAAAGAAACAGTATTGCAGGCTCAATAACATGTAATAGTTACCAGCTCATGTACCTTGACTCCGTGATTTCAGCCTGTGAAAGATCAGATGTTAGTTCTGTAAATACGGGTGGAAGGCCTTGAATATACTGTCAGCTTCATTTCTTACAGATGAAAGGGTTTCTGCACTACTTGTTTTAGCCCTTCATTCTTATTTGTTTTTTTCTTGAGTAAGTCACTGAAGTCAGCTTTATGTGATATTAGATCATGTATGAAATGCATATCATTGCATGATTAGATCATGTATGAAATGTATATCACTTGATAGACACATTTCTATTTTTTTTCCCTTGTTCTTCTGGCTATTTATTTTGAAGGAAGCTATGTATAAACTGTCAGCAGTTCTTAAATGACTGAAGGCTTCAACTGCTGTGTTTTGGGGAGCAGATGGGTTGCTTACAACTACTGAAGGATTGTATCCTCGGTTTTAGTTTTTCAAGCCAAGAGAAAGGGAAAATGTAAGCTTAAAAGATGGTCTCATGGAAGGGATTGCTTAAACATTCCTGAGTATTGTCATCAGTAAATTATATCAAATTGGGCTCATCAGAGGCAATATGAGAAGCTTCTGAGCGGGTGAAGAGGGAGGAGGAAGGACTTTTAAAAAAGTCAGGGAGATGTATAAACCACTCCAGTAGTCAACTTGAACAGTCAGCCCTACTCCTGGGCCTAGGTATAAGCTGAACATAAAGGCATAACTATGGAGAGAGGCTTGGTTTACTTCTGTGTGGCTTTGTGTGCTTTGGGGAGATGAATAGCACATTTTAGTACTGCTTTGATGTTTAGTAATTGGGTTTATTTTTAAGTATTTTGGTTAAGCTTCACAAAGTCACGAAGATTCCCTTTGAGGAATCTTGCCATAATTGCAGGTGTTGAAGAATAAACGTAAGAAGTGGGCTCAAGCTAAAACCTGATGCTTCTTCCCTGTGTATCCACCATAGGAGAAAATACCTTTTTGGGAGCAATTCTTCCAAATTATATTAAAAAGCTATGAAGCTGTCAGTGTAACCCCTAAAAATCAGGATAGTTTTGAAATGGTAATGTGTTCACTGTAACAGGTAACGGGAACATTACATCTGGTCTTCTTCAGGATGAGTCACACACTTTTCCTCTTTTCTAATTCTGCGGAGACTTGGCACCTCTGTGTGATGAAATCCATATACTGGCTGTGGTTACAGGGCTGAGAAAAACACAGAGCAGATGAAGAGATACAGGTCAGTATGTGTGTCTAAAACCGTTTGCCAAGATGACATGGATCCAGAAGAATGTTTGAATATCATCCAGAAATTGTCATTCCTAAATATACATCCACTGAGATGACCCAAGAGAATACACACCTGGTTTTTACTTACCCAGTTACAGAAGAGATACCAGCTCAAGGGTCCTGAGACACTGGAAAATAGTCAGACAGGTCAATGATGTTGCTAAAATATCATGGCATTTTGGGTACAATGGGCTGTTGTTTTAATTTTGTTAAAAAACCCCACCCAAAACTAGGACTATGCCCCCAAAAAGAGGATAGAAAATGTACAAAATTACTTCAGCTTTGCCAGTTTGGTAAACAGGCCAATTTTTTATTCCCCACTTGCTTGCACTTAGTTTTAACTTACATAAGCAACAGACAATATTTTGAAGCAATTACTTCTATTAATAACATTCCCTGCAGCCAACAAGCCCTTTATCTGGAAGATGATGCTTATGGGTAGAAACTCTCTCTCTGGTTTCTGAGATTAACAGTGCAAGATTAGGTCCTCCAGAATGAGTGACTTTAGACTGGGAGGGGACAAAACTGTTTACTATGCAAAAGTATTTCTATGCAGAACCCTGGGAATATTCCACTTCCTAGGACCCGTTATGGAAAAAGAAAAATTAAGGTTTAGTCTAAATTTTGCCTTTCTTAGGGTTGTCATTATGTCTGACTGTTGCTCTTTTACTCTCCTAACTTGTTATTCCTCTGCTAGCTGTTTATTTCTAACAGATGCCTGTAGCCAGTTAACATATGGCCTCAGTCATTGCTCAGCTAAACTGTACACACAGCTACTCCTCTCCATTTCTTTTTCTTCAGCCAAACCTCCTTTTCAGCTATTTAACTTTTTTTTTGGTTTCTCATGGCTTCTAATTTGTCTACATTTTTGTAGTGCTGACTGAAGTGTCCTGGGAGTGGCAATTTTGTTTTAAAAAAAAGTCTTTTTTAAATTAAAGGTATTTTTTTTTTTCAGTGATGTAGTTCGTGAGGCCTTATTGTTCTGGAAGGGTCCATAAGAAAATGAGAGGCCATGCTCTATGGAGCTGTTGCTTCCACGAAAAATTTCAAAAAGGAAAAAAGAGCAACAAAACAAAACCAAATTTTTACTCTGCAGACAGAATAGCCACTGACAAAATTGTCTTTGTACCTGGTGGCAATCAACTGGTCAATCTGCCTCTGTTGTTTTTATCATCCCTTGCACAGTTTTGCCGAATGATATTTCCATTAATTAATTGATAGCTCTAGACATACGTGGGTTTCACTTGACAGTTCGGATATTCTTTGTTTTGTGTAAGGAGACTCCACTTTTTTTCAGGATTGCAGTAGCTGGCAGCTTCTTGTGCAAACCAGTTGCCGAAGGACAGAGCTGCTCCAGTGGTGCTGCGTGTGCCGGGGAGGACAGACGGCTTCCAGATTGAGTCTGCACACAGCAGAGCAAAGCAAGCTCTGCTCTCATGCCTGAAGATTTCCTTGGAAAGCACAAGTAAGACATGGCACACTGAGACCAAGGAAAGAGCAGCAACCTTGTCTCAGTAAGATGTGGAGCGCTGTGAGGACTCATCTCCTTGCAAGGTGAGGGATGGCAGTTGCCCTCTCGAGATAGTAACAACACCAAAATGAGCTACTTTCCTAACCAGCTGATGTCCTTCTGATGCCCTAAATGGCTACCTAGAAACAGAGACTAGACAGGAATAAAGGAATAAAGGAGGTTTTTATTTGAAAGGCCTTCAGATGTACAGTTTTGGGCTCCAGAGGGTCCTGCCTCAGTGGATCCCAAAACGGATGACAGGTCACGAGTTCTTCGCACTTTTATATCAGCATAAATTCACCAACCAGAACCCAGCCAATGATGGAATTTCCCCAAGCCTGCCCCCTCTCCCCAAGATGATGGGTTACAGTTCTTGGGCCTAGGACAGTCTGGGTGTCCTTGGAGAGCAAGCTGGAGAGGCTTTGTTATGTCTATCTTAGCATGAGAGAACAGCACTTAACAAGCTACAGGAAACTTCACAGTTACACTAGCAGTACAGGATTTGAAAAATATAAAAGTTAAAACCTAAGGCATCACTTCCTGCAGCATTGAGGGCAGCCAACTTGGCAGCCTTGGTGGTCTGCTGGGGTGGAAGAGGCAGTGGATCTGCAGTTCTTTGTGTGACCTTAGAAATGCAGTGAGCAGGCATGGCTGGATGAGCCTCACCAAGGTTTGTGAGGGATGTCAGTGCAAGGGGTGAAGCCAAGCTGAATCCACACAGGATCCACTTCAGTGTCTTCCTCTCATGCCTCTGTTCTCATGTGAAATGAGTGACATGGAGATTTGAGGAAGAACAGACCAAAGATGAAAGGAACAATAAATCTTACAGGGTCTTTAAAGAAAGGCATGAATAAGTGCCCCATGTAGAGGAAAATTACCTATGTAAGACACTTTCCAGGAACAAATGAGGAATGATTTCTTCCATCACTGACATCAGTTACACATATGTGAATAAGCATCACAGTGAGCAGCAGCCCTTCTGCAATCCACAAGGCCACTGGAAAAAGAAAACTTGTGGGTGACGCTTCAGTTAGGTTTTGTTCTACAAACACACCTAAATGAAGGATCTGTGATCCCTCAAATGCAGGAATTGTTCAGCCTCCATGTATAACAGACTTTTCCAAGGGTTTGAAGGCTGCTATTGAGCAGGTGCTGTTACCTGTATTTACTTCCTCTGATGGGAAGAGTGAGGCAGGCACCCAAGTAGCACTAGCATTAAGCAGGGAAAGGCACAGGAGAATATTGAGAAGCAAAGCCACAATTTTCTCCAGCATTTTGCTGCCTCCCTTCATTGCATGTCTGGTAGAAGTAAACAAGATCAGATACATTTATATTGAAAGCAGTTCTGGCACATTTGGAATCTCTCAACTGCAGATGGAAAGATGATGCTTCATGATGCTTCACATTTCTGGTCTACAGCATATTCAGGGCTCTCTCTGCCTTCTCAGTCTCAGTGCTGCTTTGGCTCTCAGATCATTAGCTTCATTTTGTTCAGCCTTCAGCAATGTGGCTCCCAGATGTGTTTTCCGGTATTTCGTTTATAACTGTGAGGAATCTACAGCATCCAGTCGCCACTGTGCCTGTCTTTTTTTTTTTTTCCTTGGCATTGAAATTCTCTGAACAGGACATTCCTATTAACACCAACAGTCAAAAATGAAATAAAACTAAAAAAAACCTGTCAGGTATTCATTCTCACCAGGAAGTTCTTTAAGGTAGAACTTCAACACACACTTTTGTAGAAATATTTGCTGGTAAAGCTATGGGGCTGTTTTGCTTACCACTAGGCTATAAGAGTTTTCAGCTGACATCTTACATCCATATGCAGTATGCCTTCTCAGTCTCCAGCTTTGTGAGTATCAGTATCAGTGTTGTAGCTGTGATAGTTTTGGAATGTAAATGGTCTATTTTATTACACCAGCTTATAAAGATGAGAGCAAAAACGAGCTGGGAAAAGGCTTGGATGCCTAAAAACTTGTCTGCTTTCTCCAGCTATACGGACTTGAAAGATTATCTGCCTTACAAATCTTGCCTTCCTTTGTAAGCATGTGGTTGGATAATTATTTTCAACTATTGCTTGGATAAATAGTTTCTAAAGAATTTGGGCACACAGAGTAGCCCTTGCTAAATTGTCTAAAGATGGTTTCTTAAACGAAGAGATTTTCTTCTCAGACATACAGAAATGCTTTTTTGCCAAAGTTATTTCTAGATAATTTTAAAGCACAGAGAATTATTTGTTCTTATGAATTTTCATATGCATAGCAAAAAAGTTCAGGCACTTGTTTTTGTCCAAGTCTTTTTAAAAAGGTGTCACTATGTCTGGCTTCAAAGTGTCTGATAAGTGTAGATCAGAAAGGCAATGAATTTTAAATATTAAATTATGCATCTAAGAGCACTGGGGAAAATTAGAGTCTGACTAAAAGATCAGAAAAACACATAGCTCAAGCAGAACTGTGGGAGTTTGAGTTACTTTCTTTCATAAATTGATTTTGTTTCACAGGATCTTCCTATACCTCCTGCTGCAATGAGAAAATAGCTTCAGCATACTTTGCTTTCACAGCCTTTGAATTTGCAAACTCACCAGCTGGATCCTGAAGGAAGATCATGAACTTTGCAGAAAGCAGCTAGTCTGATCTTGCCTGTGCATAGTTTTAATTGCAGTGTCTAACACTTGGTTTGTACTTGAAAGAGAAGGGTGTACTATCTCTTCCAAAAGTATTGCTGTTAATGATAACTGCGCATTCTTCATATCACAGAATGATATTCTTCATGTCTGAATCCTGATTATGCTTCGACATCTCCATCTTTTGGGACAGTGTGCTCCTCATTTTAATCCACTGCTCTCTTGAGAAGCACTGGATATTTAGCTGTGTTTTATTGCACTGACTGCAGAATCATGGACAGAATGAAGAAAGACCTCACCCATGTCTTTCCTGTACATACCATATTCTATATTTTATATACTTCCATCACATCCCAGACTACCCATGATCTTTCTAATGTTATCATTCCAGGCTTTACAAACTTACATGGCAGGAGAAGCTCTGCCTCCTGGCTAAACCTGCCTCTGTCTTGCAATATCCTTGCTGAGCTGCTTAGTCCTCAACATTTCCTTCACTTTTGGCTGTCACTGGACAAAAAACTCTCTCCAAGCACCCTGCCATGTTTCAGGCTCTCTCTGTTTTAACTGAAATGGTTGTCAAGATGATGTCAAATATAAGACCAGGTCATACTTAATTTTTTCCTTCGCAAAAGGGTGTTTTTTTCTGTTTTACTTTCGGCTTTACCATTTTTCCTGGTTTTCTTGACCTCTAAGTCAAGAAATGACATCTTTGCTTGTATCAGACATAGTGCTGCCAACAGGACTAGGGAAGGGATAGTCACCCTGTACTGGGCTCTGGTGAGGCTGCACCTCAAAGCTTATGTTCAGTTTTGGGCCCTTCAGTGCAAAAAAGACACTGAGGTGCTGGAGCGTGTCCAGAGAAGAGCCATGAAGCTGATGAGGGTCTGGAGCACATGTCCTGTGAGGAGCGGCTGAGGGAGCAGAGGGTGTTTAGCCTGGAGAAAAGGAGGCTCAGGGGTGGCTTAATCTCCCTCTGCAACTGCCTGAAAGGAGGGTGTGGCTGGGTGGGGGTCAGTCTCATCTCCCAGGCAGCAAATGACAGAACCAGAGCAAGTGGCTTCAAATTGTGCCAGGGGAGGTTTCACATCGGATATTGGGAAAAACTTCTTTGTGCAAAGTGTAGTCAGGGATTGAAACAGGTTGCCCAGGGAAATGATGGAGTTTCCATCTCTGGAAGTGTTCAAAAGGCATGTGGATATGGTACCTGGGGACAAGGTTTTGTGAACATAGTTGAGCTGCATGATCTTGGAGGTCTTTTCCAGCCTTAATGATTCTGTGATTCTATGGTTAGTCTGCTCTCCCCTGGACCAAGCTGTAAATAAGAAAATCACCTGTCAGTGCTGGCTTGTCCCTTCCCCACCTTTTTACATCACTACATATTTATTAAGCATTTCAAGGCTCTGGCTGATGACTCCTGCATAGAAAATTCAGTACTTAGTCCTATCCTTTATTTTTTATCCTGTTTCTGATCTAGAAGCAATTCTCTGCCTTTCTTCTCATAACTACATAACTTTTGCATGACTCCCTGAAGAGGCATTTCAGATTTATTCTCCATTGCTTGCCAGGGCAGGACCCCAATCACCTCCAGGAGGACAACCTTTTAGGCCCACCAGTATGATCACTGATATGAAGTGTTGTCTTCAAAAAGACTGGAAATTCAGCCCTTGGAGTTGCAGACCTGCCTAGTGGTCAGCTGAAAAATACACACAAAACTTGCTTAAAAAGAAAATCTGACAAAAATTCAGTCTGTTAATAAAGAAACAATGCTGCATGAAGTATTGTGTCTCGCTAGGAAATACTGAACCCAAATTCTGTAGCATTTAATGGTTTCAAAGTCTGGGATATGCCATGGCAGAGCCTCATGGCGTTTCTAGTTCTGTAGCTTTAAGTTATTATTCTGTCATATGAGTGATGTTAAACAGGCTGACTTAATCTTCTTTGAGGCAACACAACAGCCACTCTGAAACTAAGTTTTTTCATTCTCATTTTGTTTATATTTTGTGTGTGTGAGATGACAGAACTATGGTGGGAAAGGAAAAGAAAAGAGGGATTTGTGTTTGGTTTTCTTTGACCAGCTTCTAGTTAAGCTTTCAAGTGTTGTTAATATCTAATGTACGCTAGAAGGCCTTCTGTGTATTATAATCTCTAATCATCTGTGCTACAGTTTTCACAGAAGTGCTAAAACCATTTTACCACCACTTCCCTGGCAAGACTACTCAGAGACTCTTTCAAAGAATGAAACATTTCATGAACTACAAATCTAAGACATTTGTGAGGCCTTTAAAATCTTGGCATTTAAATGACTGTGTTAAGTCCAAAAGTAATTTTCGGATCTGCAGTATATAAAATCAGTCCTCCAGCTCCTTGTAAATATCAGAACAGAAAGAGGACTGTGAAAATTCAATTGTCTGTATCATAATTAGTAGAAGAAAATACATCAATATTAGGGGCTATTAAACAGATTGACAAATGAGCAAAGGTCTCCACATTTAAGTTTTTTTCTTCCAGAATTGTAGGCAAAACTGAAAATTGGTCTCTCTTACCAAAAATTTGTATGTTTATGGATATTCTTTTTTAACAAAGATATCAACTCTAAAATAAAAAAAAAAGACTTCAGGACTAATGTAACACCACATATTATTTTTTACCTATTTTCTATCCCAAAATTTTAAAGTTCACAATTTGTAGAGAAGAAAAGTGAAGGAAAGGAAGGTATGAACTTTGTTGAAGTGAATGGTGTAAAATGGAAACTTCATAGATTTTTTTCCCTATTTACTCTCGAGGAAGACCAGTACAATCAGACTTCAGAGAAAAAAGACAAATATATCTTTTGGGGAGGTTTTGTATGTTGTTTTATTTTTTTAGTTTTGTTTTACTTTAATCTTTTTAGAACTGACCTTAAATATCAGGTTAGATCTTGATCTGGAGCTTTTGTCGTTTTTCAACTGACTCCTTTTCCTGCACCCTTCTTTTAAATACGAAAAATAGAGAAGGAATAAATTTCTGCTTTCTCTGAACTAATATAACTCTACCCAGTGAAAATGAGTGTACATGAGACCAGGGCTAAGGCATACCTGTTTTTATTAGGCAGGGATATGGCGTGGGAAGAATGCATGCAAGCAAAGTCCAGCACAAGGCTGTCACTCCAGCTTTGGGTGGTGTAAACATACCTTTACCTTAGTGAATTTAGAAAAATATCAACAAAGCCTTTGCTTTTCAAATCCCATGAATATCTCTCAATCTGGAGCACTGTGTAAATGCCAAAGAAATCTCATTCTTGACATTTGATTGATGCCAGAGAAGAGGTCTGTGCCCCTTCTTTACCAAGGTTTTTGTGAGAATCAGACAGATTGATCTCAATCATACTCATGCAGGCAATAAGGTTAATGCTAAAATAACAGTAAGTCCCCAGGGGAGGAGGGAAGTTGCTGAATGCTTATGAATTAATTTGGGGGTCTGGACTTGGCAGGTGTGAAGAGTTTGACAGTTAATGGCTTTGGGAATTAATTCTGAGATGGTTTCTAAATCTTGTGCTGTATTCACATGCTGTGATAATAAATCATTATGTATATATTTAGCACCTGTTGCGTGCACATACACAATATATTTTTTCCCCTAGCACTGCAGGTATGGGGAGCACTTGTGTGGTTATACTTTGCACTTAACTGAGGGGAGGAGAGGAGGTCAATGAATTTGCTCTTGCTTGGGAGCCTGTGGCAGAACAGGAGGCTGAGCCCAGTTCCCACATCCCAATTTGGTGGTGTAGTCACACGTGCAGTGCACTCCTCTGAAGATATTTTCCATGCCTTGCATGGACAGCAGGATTTAGTCTGCAAGTCTGAATGTTGTAGTTATGCAAGGCAAGATTATTGAGAAAAGAACACATTTTTCCTGCCCCTGGTTTGATGGATGTGGCTTCATGACTCTCAGACTGCCATATAGATGTCAGCAGACAGCTTGAAGTGCATCAGTTTGGAGACCTGCACACCTGCTCACCCAACAACTGCCTCAGAGATCCAGTGAGTCTTGGCAGTTTTTCTTTGCTCTTCTTCCACAGATGAGAGATGTGAGACCTATTGATAGTAAAGAATGAAGCAGCCTTTTTCCTTGGCAATGAAATGTGAGCAGTTGTGTTAATTTACAGACATTATAATCCCTTGCTGTTAATTTTGTTTTTGAAGAAAATTATGAAAGATCCTGTGTTTCCTAGAGGCCATAAACCAGATTGCCAGAGAAGAAAGTTATCCAAAGCAGACAATGATAATAATAACTTGGATATTGATATCAATTTTTATCTGTCTTGTGTTTTGCAGGCTTCTGTCTGAGAAAGTTTCTGAAATCTAACAAGATTTCAGAAGAGCAATAGCAATTTAAATTGTGAAGTACTATCATGACAGCTCTGGAGGCAGCTCTCACTCCTATCAAAAACACGGCAGGATGTGAATAATTCTTTCAAACTAGAGCTGAGTACTTCAGACCAGTGATATTAACCTCCAAAGGGTCAATGATGACAGGTGTTTTCTCAGTTTCCATTCCTCATCTCCACTGCAGCCCTCTCTCCTCTGAAACACCTTATTAGAGAGGTCAGCTGTAAACATGTCACAAGCATATCATAACACCACATTACATCACTACATGTAACATTTCAGAGCATGAACACATCTCAATGTACCATACAAGGACCTCAAGAGACCCACTAGAGGCTTTACCTTGCTAATTTCTCTCGTTTCTATGGATTTTTTCGGCAACCTCAAATAGTAGATCACTTCTGTGAAATACATGCCTGAAATATTTTGGATTTTAATTAGCACCCAATCTTTGTCTGGCTGCAGCACTTGTAGTTTTCTACTGGGGCACATTTCCATGGGAAGAAGCACCTGTTGGGTCTGGGTGCTGAACCTGGAATGAGCACAACCTACCAACGGGCAGAGCTTAGCACATCTAACTACTCTATGTCCACAAAGCCAAAGATTTTTTAGCTCCTGTGTTGTTTTTGTATCTGTCTAAAGTGGAGGCTATGTGATTCCTCACAAGGAGGTGTGAGCATGCTTTGAGCTAACTGGAAGCCATCTAACAAACCAGTGTGGCACCAGGCCTAAACTAACATGCCCTGCTCTCAGCTGAGCTTTATTAGCTTGGGCTTGGTGCCCTGCTAACCACAGCTGTGGGTTTCTCGTCAACTTGGGACTACAAGCACAACAAGCTCAAGTCTCTCTACAGGTAATGCTATAGGGTTTTAGTGCTTGTGAACAGTGCCAGCATTAAAAATTTGAATGTTTCTGCTTTCTGTCCTCAAAACAAAACACAAGGTGAGTTGCCTATCTTCCCATTTACAGCCCTCCATCAGCAAGCCCAGAGTGCCTTTTAGTCTTTGCAATCTTTGTGTTGCTCTAAGAAAGTCATCCTTTATGCCACGAAGTATTCTTTTCCTTTGCAATCCTTTTGTAGTTGAAGAGACTGGGATTTTTCTAGCTCATTAAAAAGAAAAGCAAACAAACAACAGAACTATAGAAGATTAAAAATGAGTAGCTGAGGAGAGACTTGGAAACTCATGTGGAAGAAACAGATGTTTCTTGGAAATGTCTTCAAATTATTTAATCTAGGTCTCTGATCTGGAGGCTGGCTCTCTTTTAAGAATATCCTGTTGGGAATTTTCCCTGTGAAAACACATTGCTGGAAAATGTCTATTTCTTAAAACCAAGCCCTGCATTTAGCAAAAGATAAAGTGCCTTGGGCACAATCATCCTTCACTGGCTTCTGGTTCAATCCATTCTGAATGAAGCTAGGTGTAAAATAACAATGGTGAGCACTGGCATACTGTGAGGAGACTATCACAGCTTTTGGTGTACATCATCTTTGTTTATCGTCTTTGTGCTCTGTGGTTTTGGTTTTATTTTATAGGGTCTATGGGTGATAGATACATGGCATTTGAGGCTAGGGGTTATGCTGCCTGATGAAGAGTTAAGTGGGTTTTCTTCTCCTCTTTTTCACTTTCCACCTTTTCTTTTCACACTCAGATACCTGCTACTGTTGAAATGGGTAAATTTCAAGCTTGAAACTGATAAATTTGAGTTTGACAAACTCGGAGTTTTTTCCCAGCAAAATTTGAGATGAGAGCTCAACAGTTCTTTCTTTCCATTCAGAAGTGCTCAAGTGTTTGACTAATCTTCCTAACTTTGAACTATTTGGAGGTATTGAAAGAATAACCAGTTATGCTATTTTTTTTTCTGATTTTAGCTAGAAGTAGATATAAGAAGAGCATATGAAAATGGAAATTGGTTAACAAAGATGTTTCCCCAACAAAAGATCTATTTTCTTTTTGGCAGATATTTGATTAATGTTCTTCCAAGGTATGCAAATTTTTCATTTTATATAAACTGCTATCAGTTTACAGATACCTTTGAAATTGCAAAAAGCACTCTCCAAAATACATTGACCTTATTGTTAAGGGGATGTTCAGATAATTTTTCTAGCTAAATAAAAAAAGCAGACAAGGGTTTATGTCTTCCTCTTCTCTGTAAAGACATGGAATTCCAAGGGTTTGCTTGGAGCAGGATCCAGTCCTGAATCTGGAGGTGCAGTATGAGTTGTGGTTCCATTGTCTATGAAACAATGAAAAGGTGTCTTATACCAATGCAAGGTTTTCCAGGAAAATCAACAATCACAAAATAACGTTTGCACTTTTTGCTTCTTCTGGACAGATACCTTACATTTTGAATGTCCTTCATTAAAACTTATGGAAAAGTGAGAATGGATTTTTTTTTTTTTAATTTAGAGGCAGTTTTCTGAATTCTTTTTTTTCTAGATGATTTTTACATTACTCAGCCATGAGTAATATTTCAATGGAGACAAGGAGAGGAGGCAGTTCCTCATTTTTATTTCTGTGACTTTTGTTTTTGTTCTTGATGTTGCAGTGAGCCACATGACCAGGCCACCCATTTGTCTCCCTTTAAAGAATTTACCAAACTTTTGACATTTGCTGAATTCACAATACCCTCTGCTTCACTGTAGTTGCCTCTGTAGCAATGGAAGATGATACAACAAATAATTTATAACTTCAAATGAGTCATAGAATCATTGGTTTGTGTTGAAAGGGACCTTAAAAATCATCTAGTTCCAACTCCCAGTTGAATGAGGGAAGCAAATAAGCAGCTAGAATTGGCTTTGTTTCTTCATTATTTATTATTTTCTACTGATCTAGAAAACCATTAAGGGGAACATGACCTGGGTATTAGACAGATGACAGACTTAGCAACGTGTACCAGAGATGAACTGATAACCAAATATGTCACAGTCTGCTCAGATGTTATTCCTTCTTCTGCACCATCTTTTCTCCCTTTCCTAGTTTGACCATGCTCACTGGTCAAGACAGTGCTTGGAAAAAAAAAAAAGAGAAATCCTAATATTGGTTTAGAAATCCATAAGCTGTAAGGAAAACATTCATTAAAGTGTGGTGCCAGCACCTTGTCCCTCCTCACATTGCTGAGACGGTTGTGGGGCTGGGATCATGGCCCTTAGCTTTGTCTTGTAATCCCTGCAATCCCAACATGTGTCAATGCTCTCATGATGTGAGTGAAGATAATTAAAAGTGACTGGGTGAGAAAAGTTCTATCTTTGTGGAAAAACTGCAGCACTCAAAATTTGGTTTTCTTTGTTCCCCACTGGAACAAAAGAGACACTAAAAGCTGCTCCTAGGGGAAAACCCTGAATTAGCCTAATCTGGGTATGAAAACACTTAATGAGTTCAAGCCAGGCCTTGAATCTGGGTTTCCTTCACTAAAGAAGGTCCTGATGCTCTGTTGGTTTGGGTAGCAGAGGGTGGTCTTGAGTGGTGCATCTTAAAGAATGATGATTTCTGGATTTTGTCACTGTGAATATGCTCCTTTATATAGAAAGAATTTTTAATTTTTTTTTTTTAATCAAGAGATTTTTGACCTCTCTCAAGTCATTACTGGAGACAGTTTAAATTAATAAAGAACAAAATGCATGCCAAACTTGCTCAATAGGTTCTTTGTGCTGGAAGTAACTGTCAAATGTCTAATAATTGACCAAACCTATATGAAGCACTATGTAACAAGGTCAGGGTAATGGATGTACATGAACTCGGGAGATGTTTTTTCCATCTACCTTCCCCTTTGATCACAGGTGTGTTCTGTCATTCCACTCCAGTAACCAAACAGATTAGCTCCTAAAATGAAAAATGGCTTGAAATTTGATATGTGACCCAGTGTCCAGGCCAAAATGAAAGGAGGCTGGAGAGAAGGAGTTATAAATTATGCTGTCTTCATATTGTGACACTGGCGGCATAATTTTCTACAAAGGAGATAATCTTTCCACATTATTCAGCTGGCCAATGAGGTGCACAGATTTTGCCAGAAGCAGGAAAAGTCCCTATAAATATTGTGTCAAGTTATAGTTTGCCAAATTAAAGAGCAGCAGAAAGAAAAATGTCTGCTATCTTGATATCTGCAATGTGGTGACAGCTGGGTCACCTCTATAGGCAAAGAATCTGTATTTGTGAATATTGGAGGCGGTAAATGTGTTGGTTGAATGACTTTGAGAAGATGTGTTGTCCTGAATTATTTCTTATAATGTTGTAACTGATCACAGGTTTGTGTTTTATCACATGCATGGAAATAAATATTACAGTATTCTTATCAAATGTGCAGGAGCAATAGATATGGAGAATACTGAGTGCAGTTCATAACTTGAGTTCTGCTACTCTCTGTTGGTTGGCTAGTTTGGTTGTTGTTGTGGTTTTTGGTTTTTTACCCTAAAAGATGAGTTGCTTATGATTAGCCTGCATCTTTTGCTTTCATCTAAGAAAGGCTCTGAAGTTTATGCTCACTGCTGTGGCTCTTTTAACTGTGAATGTATGCAGTGGCCCATATTAAAGCAGGCAAACATTGCTGGAAATCTAAAGGAAACTTCTTAAAGCCCAATATTTGTTTCAAGAGCTAAGATATCCTTTTTGAGATTGTTGTCAAATTAATTTTGAAAACATTTCTAGATGTCATTGGTAATGCTTTTCAAAGTGGAATTTGTTAGGTAGAGTGATTTTGAGATAATGGATAAATTAAAGAAGATCCAGGGTTTGAAGAGATGATGAAACACTGTCCTATTTGGCTGTATTTTGTGGGTTGACATTGGGGGCTAAATTATAGCATGCTCTGTAAATCTCAAGGCAAACACTGGGATCAGTGTGATTTACTTAGCTGCACACTGTCAAACTCTCTCACCTTTACATACAGTACAGGCTTTGCATATTCAGAGAAACCAGCGACCTGCAATTCAGTGTTTGCAGAAAGAAATGGTAAATCAACTTTTCAGCAAGACTAGTACATAAATCAGTGAACAGTATATTCCTTTGAGACTCTCAAAACTGCACGGGAAAGCCGCTCTGAATCCAGATTAACAGGGATCCTGATTTATGGTTGAATCAAACAGCCAAAGTCTATTTTCAGCCATCTGAAATATTAGATTTATGCAACTTATCTAGGTGACAATCTTATGGCTTTCCACTGGTGCTGTTTATTCATTTTTCTGCAGATATATAGGTGTTCAAAGTATGCATTGCTCTGTGTATGCATATGTATGTTCTACATTCGTCGAGGGTTACTGACATTTGACTGAAATATGCAATAACCTACCTGCTACCGTGGAGATGTTGCATAGGTGCTCCTTTCCTTCCCTTCCTCCTTTTCTTGTGTTTTGTGTCTGTTGTTTACTGTAGTCCATGCTTGAACACTGAAGCTGGAATCCTTACAAAAGAAGCTGATGGCCTGGGTCTTTCAGCTGGACTAATGGAACAGCACCATTGCAGTCAGCAAACTTTGTTTGGCCTCATTGGTGTGGCTTTCAGTACCAGGTGTATTGCTATGGCTACATGTCCTGCCTGGCTGTCATGACTGTCTGGTTCATCATCCTGTTCTTCCTGCTGATTGCTTAGTGGAGAGCTGCATTGGAGCTCCATCAGGACCGAAAACAATGTAAACTGGGTGGAGACAAATTAAAAAGAAAAATATGTTGTGAACATCTCCCATGAATGAAAATATGGAGGTGCCAAATGGCTGGCTGTAGTCAAAGATGTGGATGTGGTTGTAGAGTTTCAGCTGAAGTAAAAATATTTTTTACATCAATAATATGAATCTGAGTGAGATTTTAAAGAGGGGAGAAAAGTTATTCTGCCTTTAGCTGGACAGCAGTAGTGAGCTCCCTTACTTTTCAGGGATCAAACCACTGAAAATATAACTTTGGAACACCACATGTTAGATATTCCAAAGTACTATGTTAAATACTCTTATTCACGATTCTTCAGCACTCAGCTTCTCAGCTGCAGAAGTGGGGGATGAGCACGGCCCTGTGACTTTCTGTCAGCCAGGAGGTGAGCAGGCAGAAAGTGTCTTTGCCCTTGGCTGGAAGGGGTGGGCAGTGGAAATGCACTGCAGCAGCCTGGCCCAAGGCATCTGCTCTGCAGATAACTGATATAGCAGTGGCCTTGCTGCTGATGCTTTTCAGGACAGGAGTATCAAGAGGCGATGCTTATCATGCATTGCCTGACAGGAACTGACTGTATACAAGCAAAAGCATCTCTGTTGAAGAAAAAATTTAAAAAATCTGAAAAGCCAAAAGCTAACATTTTCTCATGGTACACAAAGTTATTGATAACTATATACACATATTGAGGACAAAGGACAGTGTAATAGTTTGTCCTTGATATTAGGAATTCAGCTGTTTGGATCATGCATAAAATGAACCAACAATCTAAGGAATTATTAGAAGCAGTGTATCTCCAAACTTCAGATAGACACCTTTTGCCAAGATTTCAAAGGTAAGATTAGCTATAAATTTCAGTGCAAGCAGATTGTAGCATATTATATATGAGAAAGTTATTAACTTTTAACTGAAAAGGCTTTTTTCCTTCCACAGAAGACTCATCAAAAGACTTCAAAACTTTTGTGAGCAGAAGAAAAATGTGTTTTTTCTACATACTGCTAGCTAGACTTGTAGCTAGTTTGTCTTTTAATCTATTCCAGAACACTTTTGTTACTATTTAGCAGAAATACTTGTTTATGTTTAACCTGAAACTGGTATGTAGCTCTGCTTTATTAACAGAAATTCTGATTTGGGACTTTGCCACCTTAATATCTGCTTAAATAGACTTGGGCTACAGATTGAATTCCCCTGTCTAAACCCACAGTCTTCATCTACCAGGGCTGTATTTTCTGGAGGTAACCTCTTCACCTGGCATGTCTATTCCTTTCTTGATCTTCAAAAACCTAAATATATCTCATCTCTCTGGTTTTTTGTAATTTCTCATTTCCCCAGGTTTTGATTTATTTTTAGCTGTCAAGGTTTTGCTTTTCCTCAGGAAGGGAAGAGGGAAGTTTTCTGAGCCTGTTTTTTTACAGGTTGTTTTTTAGATATAATCACTATTTTTTTTTTCTGAGAAGAAGGGTGCAAGATGGTAAATCCAGTTTACTAAGGGATAGTAAAAGCACTACAAAGCCTACAGTACAGGCTGACTCCTTTTACCAGAGCCAGACCTTGCTCTATAGGTTGTCAGTAGGAAGAAAGAGCTGCTGCTCCTGGGCGAGGCACCTGGAAACATCAGGCTGAGGTTTTTGTGGGTATTTTCAATTTCAGTGTTATCCACATTAGAGCTGCCTAACTCTAGGTGAGGCATTCACAAGGCAGTTTGAGTGTAAGGTCCTCTGCTATCACATCTCAGTTTTGAGGGGATGATTTCTGTTCTGCTGATGTGATGCTGGACACAGGGGTCTAATCCCTTTTCATTTTCTTATAAAATGTCTCCTTGCATTCACTTGGGCTGTGCATTAAATTCCAGTCTGGAGTGAAGACCCAGAAACATTTTACTCTTCCCCTTCCTTTCCTACCATCCTTTTATTTCCTTGCCCTGTTAGAAATTGTCTCTCATTTCTGGATGAAGGCAGGTGGGAAGAAAGTGATGGGAAAAGCCTGGAACTAGGCAGAGGTAAAAAAAATATTAGATACCCCTTCCCAGAAGTGAATGAGTCTTCAGAGAGTATAAATAGGTTGTGTTTTGAAGATCTCTTCTACCCAAATCTGCTCAGTTGTCACCTGCACAATTTATTAGAAATACCATTTCTCATGTTCAAATTAATCTTCAAAATTGCTTTCCTGTGTATTTTTTCCACCACTACAACATTCTCTATGGCTTGCCACCTCAACAATTTTTTTGTTTGCTTGGTTTATTTGGATCTTGCAGAGGGATGGGCTATCTTTGCTGTGAAGCCAAAATGTAAATGTCTGGCTACTACTTCAATTTCTTGGCTTGGAGTGCTGGACCAGGGTAGGAGAGGATGCAGTGTGTATGCCACACTTATTTTGAATCATCTAAAGAAGTTTTAAAGTATATATCACAGATATAAGCCAGACATATGGAGAAATGTGAGTACAGAGGGTAAGAATTAAGCTCTTGATTTTCTTCTTGATCTGCAACCATATCTAGTACTTAACCTACAATCTAAAATTGTGCTTTCCTGCTTCCTTGTTCTAACATGCGTAACGTCTTACACCATGAATGCCAAATTCTTGTTTTATGTGCACTGGAGGTTGAACTGGCTGCGATGCAGATGCCATATGTGAACGAGCACCAGCACTGCATGCGCGTGTCAGAGTCACTATTTGCTCAGACGTGTTGTGGGAGAAGTAAGCGTGATTGGGCAAACTTGTGCTTTTCAAACCGTTGAGTTGGAAGGTATCTAACAGGATGAGAAGGCTCGTTGTGATGCTTGGTGTAGCCTCTGAAAATCTGGGCCAGCCTTGGAAGCTGGCAAGTGTGCCTAGATTATTTACAATGCTGAGTGTTTAACCTCGTCTGATAAAACAAAGAGGGAGGCAGTCTGAATAAATGTGATGCTCCCTTACTACTGTAGCTTGGAAAATAATTTAGGGTGTGCTGTAAAATCTTTCATAGTCCTCTGCTATTGAATGCCAAAATCTTCAAAGGACAGTCTAGTAGGATCATACAAGGTTTTTAAAGGAGCTTAAATATATGCTATCCAATTAAACATCTAGCAGTATTTCCAGGAAGCTTATGTATCAAATTTCAATTGAAATACAATAGAATAAGAGTGATCTGGATTAGTTTTGGAAGAATTTATTCTTCATTTACTTGATTCTGTGGTATTAGTAAGTGGTGCATGATTAGCATCATGGTGCTGGACTCTGCACAAATGCAAGAGAAAGGAGTCTTTCTTTGCCAGTGCAGGAATCAGAAGAGGTAGGGAATACTTGAAGGAGGTCACAAAATAGAAAGCAGACCTTTCTGAAGGGTCTGAAGCTCCAGTGGAATTTGGTTCATTTCTCCAACACCATGACCTTGGCTGCTGCTGAGCCTACAGTCTCTGCAGGCCCTCTGAAATCTCAGTCCAGCTGTGAGGCAATTACACCTTTTGAATTTGTTTGCCATGGGTATTTAAGGAAAAAACTCGGGTTGTAAATTGGTTTTTCTTCTTCAGTGCTTAGCAATTCAGTCAGGTGGATTAAAAAAGCCATTTTCTTTGGTCTGCACCAGGTGAGCAGACACTGTGGTGAATTGCAGCCACCATGCTTGTTTTCCGGCACTCCATGACCATCACCCACAGGAGGAGCTGCCTGTTGTGAGAGCTGTAATCACAGCAAGCCTTGACCACCCTCTCCAAGCACTGAGGAGCTGTATTTGGTGCATTGTCTAGGGCACGACATGCTCATGCCACACAAGTGACTACAGCTGCTGGGTGTCGGCTTCCAATTTCAAAGCCTCCAGCCCTCCTGGGGAAAGGCAGGCACTCTCTTGCTTTGGGAGGTTAACAAACTCCACCATTCCCCAGGAGCTCTGGAGGTCAGGCTTTCATCCTGATGCCTTGATGGATCAGGCTGCCTCCCCCACCTTTCTTTTCTGTCCCTCTTTTCCTGGGGATTGTAGAAGACCATAAAATGCTTTGATAATTAAGCAGGGAAAATTTCCACAACCCATAAAACATAAAAGGTAATACTAAGCCCAATTTAGCTCTCAAATACCTTTCAAATAACTTGTATTTAATGCATGGTAAAGGTGCTCGGTCAGTGCTCTTGAACAAACAAATCTCAGAGCCTGGTTTATAACGTTGTGTGTCCAGGCTGGCTGTAGCCATTCTGAGAGCATGGCTTGGTTCAGGTTTCCATCATAAACTACAATGTGGGAACCAGCAGAGGTAAAATAAAGAGCTGACCAGAAACTTTGCCCAAACCACAGACTGGACATAAACTGTTCTTTTGAATTTTGAAATAATTTTTGTTTGTTTATATAATCCTTCTCAGTCAAGACTGCAAGAAATTTGGTAAAGGCTGGCACTTTCAGCAGACATAGAGAGAAATTTGCGAGCCTGGAAAAAATTGGAGAAGAGCCTGAGCAGCGTTTGGAAATGACAGATGGCATTTGGTAGTAACTATGTCAGATGAGTTTGGTTAGAAATTACAAGAAAGCATTCACAAAAGTCAGTCACACCTGCTGGGCTCTTCCAAACTTTGAATGCAGGACGAATTCATAGAAACTGAGCATGGACTTCTTCAAATTTAAACTGTTGTGTTTCATGTACCTCTCCCATGGGTAGAAATGTCCACCCCGAGGCCCTGCTTTATGGCTGGCCTATAACTGATTTGCAAACTGGTCTTAATATTTTGGGCCCATTACGTGTTACAGGTAAGGTAATGTGTTTGGCCTCTTCAGCTTTACACTGGCCCAAGTTTGCAATGTAGTCACATACCTGCACAGGAGGGAGCTGCCACCAGCATCTGGGTCAATGTACAAAGGGGCCCAGAAGAAGCCATGGAAGCCCTTGAGATGTAAAAGTAGCCTCAGGCATTTGGCCATCTCCTTTCATATTCTGAGTGGGGGAAAAATACCAGCGTGCCTAGAACTTTCATTTTGCAGCTCCAGCAGACAATCTTTGCTGTCAGGAGGAAATTTGCTTTGCAATGTGTGTATCACTGATGGGCTGGGATATCTGTGGGCACAGGAGATTTCAATTAGTTTGTTTTTTTTAAAGAGCAAGATTCCATATCTCTATGAGCTAGCAATTACCAGCCTTGGGTAGGGGAATGTGGAGCTATGGTAAGAAGATGAGAGCAAAACAATGATGAGGAAATGAGGTCTGAAGTGGGGAATCCACATTAGAAGGATTAAGGAAATAGGGAATATGGGGCCAGGAATTCTGGCTGTTAAGATGTTGGATTTTTTTTTTCTCCTTACTCTAATGAGAGATTTCTCACAGCAGCCCATGTGGTAACTTGTTTCTGTGCTGTCTAGTTAGATGTTTGCAAGGCCAAATTAAGGTGCGAATGTTAAACTCTTAAGGTTTACATTGTTTGAAATCTGTTACTGTTGGAGTCTTTTTACAGTGCTCCCAATGATAACTTACTTCAGATTTCCTTGTTGCAGAGCTGCCAGCAGGCATTCTCATTGGAGACCAATGTTGTTTGCAAGGTAGAGGTTTACTCCCTTAGCTTTAGGCTGACTAATCTGCCTAAAATAATCATCTGTGTTATAACATCCTGGCCTGATAATTCAAAGGCAAAATGCAATTCCCTGGGCCTTTAAACTTAATTTTGTTATTTTAGGAAAGGTTATAGCAGTGTCAGGATCAGCTCTTGCAAGTTTACTGAGTTACCATTGTGTAAATTCCAAAAAGAGTGCACTTAATGGAAAGCCTAATTTACTCAGCTTTTAGTTAGACTATAATGACTGAACGAGATTAATATGTGAGTCAGCCTTTATTTCCTGAAGCATCCACTTATTTCTGTGTTTTAAGAGGCAGATACCGTATTTCTGTGAACCAGCAGCTGCCAACCAGCTCTCTAGCTGTGCTTCAGTGAACTGACAGGCATCTTTAGCAGTGAATTTCAAGTGAGATGAAGCTCTGGAAAGGCTTCCTACTAGGGAAGGTTAGAGTGTATGAGTGAGACTGATAAAATTTTCTTTTCAAAATGAAACATGAACAGAGATAAATATTGTGCTCCAGGTGCATGCTGAATGACTATAACCCAGGGGTTACAGTCAGAAACCTAATGCCCCAAACAACCATCAAAGCCAGGCAGCTGAGTTGGGTGATGCTTCCTACATGTATGCTCAAGCACAGCCATTTAGCCAAGGAGACTGTTGTTTTAAAGTCTGTTAAGTGAATTTGGGGGAAAAATGCATTGCAGATGTCTTTTTTTAATTAAAAAAAAAGGAGCTTTTTGCTGCAGTATGTTGAAGGACTGGAGGTTAAGACCTTTTACATCCTCTAATATAAGTTACTGCTTCAACTTATAAATGAACTTCATATGCTTCAAATGATCCTAGGTCATTTCCTCTAGACAGAAATCAGCATGGTGTCCAATATTCTAAGTGAGGATAATTAAAAGTAGGGACAGGCATAACACAGTGAAAATTCAATCCTAGTTAATTTTAAGGAGCAAGATGGTGAAGAATTTAATTGAACATAACATATTTCA
This sequence comes from Vireo altiloquus, assembly GCA_013396875.1. NCBI lineage: Eukaryota > Metazoa > Chordata > Aves > Passeriformes > Vireonidae > Vireo > Vireo altiloquus. Next base: position 1,763,528 of record VZRF01009670.1, read on the forward strand.
AAAGGTTTGGATATGAGTGTTGGATAAAAAGGAAATTGCAGTAAGAGTGCATACATTTTCTTTAAAGTTTTGTTAATAAAGCCCTACAGGTATAGTGACTTAAATATAGTACCCCTGTACTTCTTTCTTTTCCGATCTCCAACTTACCAAAGTTTCATTGTTGCTGTCTGATAAATGTACCTTTCTCCTTGCATTGAAGACACTGCCAAGATTTCTGTGGGTTGGTATGATATTAAAATCAGACACTCTTCTCTTATGTAGGTGGAAAAGGTTGAACAATTTTAGTGCTAAGTTCAATAGAAATTCTGATCCCAGACTCAGTTCTGGGACCTGATGTTTCCTTACAGAAGACAGCTTCAGCCCAGGAAAGGCAAATGAGATTTTCCAAGAAGTTGGTAATGTCTAAGATAAGTCCATGCAGCTGATCTGTTCTTCTGGAGAAGGATCTCTCTATTAGGTTTATAAGCCTAATTTCCATTTCCCCCTCAGCCCTCAGTCCTGATCTCTGTCCTGAAGCAATGTAGAGAGCACAAATGGAACTTCCGAACAAATCAGCAATAACTTAGCAAAGGCAGGTACAATAATCAATTTTTAAAAATAGGTATTTTAATGTTATGGTTTTTCATCAAACCAAAAATATGTTTATTTTGTTCATTGGTTAGAAACATTATATATTCACTGATAAGTGGACAAAAAATACATGGCTCAGATGTCACTTTACACTTTTCATCTGAGCATTTTCATCTGCTGAAAGCATAAACAGAGAGGGTAATTCAACAGAATTTCAGTATCACTCAGCTTTGATTAAAATCTTTGCTTACATTCTTTTTTTTACACAGTCCTTTTTATCTATGAAAATCTTATGGAATTTACAAATGATATACAACAGTACTGTATTACAAGGTACATTATAATGTCACTATCTCTCTAACTACCATGAAAGCAGACATCTTTCCCTAATTCAATAATAGAATAACAAAAGTCAAGATATTTAACACAGTATTTAAATTGAAGGGGTGTTTTGAAAAAAGGCTTAATTAAACTTCCTTGCAATACAAGTGTATTTAAAAGAGTGATCATTAATACCTCTGCTGGAACAAATTTTCATTTAATAAGCTTTTGAATTAGAGATTTACCGGAGTAAAAATGTTGAGTAGTTGGAAATTGGAGCACGTGGAATTGGCTGCTACTGCGGCTCTGATCTTGGCTCCTCTCTGCTCCATGGTTTGGGAGAGATTCCATGGTTATGACATCCTTGAGAAGTGGTAACATTACGAGCTGTGCTCTGCACAAGAGAAACACTAGGATATCCTGCTTGTGCCTGGGAATAAATCATGCTTGATTTGTCAAGGAAACCAAAGTAAAGATGTGTGTGATAATGGAGATGAATACAAATGGTGTTCCAATGAGGATAAACACTTACAGGTCCGAAGCTGTGCTGCTATTTCTGCAAAAACACTCTAAATCTGAGATTATTGCCTTGCAGAAGCATATTACTGCAACTGTGTAGAAAGAAAACATCTCATTATGAGTTCAAATAAATCCTCTGGGTAAGGGAATAATTTTAGGCATTTTTCAAGTGATATTATCTCCCAGACTCTCCCGTCTCATCTAGGAAAATGGACTGAAGAGTCGAGATATGTAGCCTGGGAGCTGCATATCTCAGGCCACAGATTTGAAAGGTTGACAGCTGTGCTGTCCATCCACTCAGAGCAGAGAGGCTGCTGGGTGGGCTGAATTTGCAGGTCCCACCTCGTCTCTGTTTGAACAAATCTCTAAAACAGCATGTTCTGGACAAGGAAGAGCAGCAAGAATTTTGGGGTTTAGTTCAGTGACATGCAAGTCCTTTGAGAGACTTCAGGAAAAGGCAATAAAAAGTTACTGAAAACTTAGAATCTACGGAGAGCAAAGAGATTCAAGATTTGGATACATTTGGAGAGCAAATTTAAATTTGGAATTGGGTTTTGAAACCCTAAGGATCTTAGGGAGCTGTGGGAATTGCGGAGGTTTTTTTGTCATTGTTGGGTGGGTTTTTTTTTCATTGTTTTTGGTTTTTGTTGTTTTTGTTTTTTGTTTTGGGTTTTTTTTTTGGAGTTTTTATTTCTTTTTGTAGTTCACAACATCTCAGCTTTGGTGATGAACAGCAGGAAATAATACAGGAGATAATGGCAATATAGTAACATACTCATAACAAACCCACAAACTACTAAAACTGATGAATTTCCTTTTATGAAGTGTTCCTTGAGATTCATGTCAGCAAGACAGATTCTGTGTGGGTTTCTTGGTTTTCTTTTGACTGGATAGAAATCATTATAAATTTCACAAACAGGTTAGGCAGACTGAAACATTTGGAATATCTCTCACAAGCAGTTCTGGCCAGTTGCAGGAGCAAATGCCCAAATCATCAGCTTAATTAAAATATGATCAGATCTTTATTTCATGTCTTGTTTTGTTGGTTGAACTGGTGAGACCTTGGAGTGCAGGTGCACACCTAACCCAAGTCCGTATTTTACTTCAGCCAAAATCTCAACCCTTATTGGGATCACCCAGATCACTCATCCCTGTACCTGATCCCTACTGGAAGGAAAATTGACCATATATGAGTCTGGGAATGGAACCTGTTTTGCTAAAGCTGTGTTGTGGAGATGATTGGCAGTGTGCTGTCTCTTTTCACGTGCTTCTATGCATGACAAAGCCCTTCCATGTTGGGACTTCACCCTGTTTTTCACATAGCTTGTTCATTGATGCCAATGCAGACTGGGAAATTATGATTAGCATCCTCCACCTGCTGTTTTCACCTGGTTTGATGTCCCTGCACTGTGAATTACTAGTGATGCTGAGGCATCTTTGTTCCTGAAAGAAAACTTACACAAAAGGTGTAGTAAACAGTAAACGATTTATCCATTTTATGTAGGTAGAACTTCCAAGTTTGTAAGAACTAGTGGGGGTTCACACCCCAAAAAGCTGAGTGTTGGGCTGAAATGTTCTTTCTAACCTTTTGAATTTACTCTTTCCAATTGCTTAGGAGTGTTATTTATCATTTTTATTGTGATTCTTGGATTTTAAAAAATCACCTTCGTGAATTTCACATCATGTAGTGTCATGAAACATCTACTGTAAAATAGTAATCGCTACTTATTTTTGTTGACTGTTGCTGTATTCATCTCAGTTCTTTTGAAAGTCTTTATGGATCTTTTTGATGGAAATGTGTAAAAGTAGAAAGCTTGTTATCTACCCCACACTTTTTGTTTCCTGCACGATTCTCCTTTTTGTTTCTGTTTCAGTAATCTCAGCCATTCTGATCTTTCTGAGGTCAATTAGTTGCTCACTGACAGAGATCACACACACAGCAAAGCAGATTTTAACCTTTCCTAATATTTTGGAAAAAACTGGATGTGGGTTTTGCTTCAGACCTGTAAGCGTTGAGAATGTACATGTGGTTATGGGATAACTGGAGTTCTCACCATCTCTGTGCTGAAAGTATTCCAAGTGACTGCAGGCTTCATATATATCCAGTTTCATCCCCAAAGAATGAGCTTTGAATTCTGAGGTCTGAGCTGAAAACATAATGGAAAGCTTATGAGAAGCTCAGTATGTAAACTAGAAATTCTTCATTGCTCATTTTTCTCTGCTGGAGGGTAGGGAAGAGGAAGAAGAACAAAAGCCTGCAAAATGGTCATGGAAACTCTTGAGAAGACAATTGAAATCCTGGTTTCAATAAAATCCTTCAAAAGAATCACTTGGGCTACAGGAGTTTCTTCCCATATTTTGTTAGGAAACTGGAAAGATAATGTAGCCTTTAATTGATCCTGGTAACATTCCCCCAAAGAAGCCTGGATAATGCTACACAATTGGTTTAGTTTTCAGGTATTAGGCTGCAATAGTTATCTTCAAAAAGAGTTGAACAATGCTGAACTGGCAGCCTCACTTGGCAAAATCTCCATTAGCAAAACAATCCTGTAGGTAGTCTGGTGGAAGTTTTTGTTAGTCAGTGAAACCGATGATAGAAACTGTCTGCAACTAACGCTAAGGTCATATGATGATTTAGGCTGGTTTCAAATCCAGACTCCTGCTTGAAGCCAGGTCAGCTCTGAGATAAGTCGAGGCTACTCTCAGGAATATAAGGTCTTGAAAACTCCAAGGGCTTGAGATTGTCATAACCCTACATGCTATAGTTGAGTTTATTTTGCATGGTAGTATTTTTACCTGTTGAGAAGACACATTGCCTTTGAGTGCACGTGAGAGAATTGCTGAGTGGGATGCACAAACAACTGGAAATAGTCCAGGCTTACAGTTTCTGAGGTGAAGAGAAGAGGAAGGGAGCTAATGTAGCTTTTGGGTCTTGAAAGCTCCATAATTGCCATCTTGGAGCCATCCACCAGTGTGGGCCATTCTCTTGAGTGAAACAACTCCTTTAAATCATTATTACTTGTTTTCCTCTGGTCAGACCCATACTGTGTGCAACACACTTGAGAGAAAACTGCTGAGGAGACACAGCATGGCCATGTCCTCTTCAAATGCTGTGATAAATGTGGGTCTAGAAGGGCACTGGTGAGTGCAGAACGTCGGAGGCACCAGCTGCTGCAGCCGCAGGTGGGGTGCTGCAGGTCAGGGGCAGCACAAGAGGAGAGGACTCAGTCCCAAGGGCTGCAGCATCTCCTCACCACGCTTCTGGTTTCCCTTCAGTGTGGACTGAACACATCTTGGTACCACTCCTGTGCTTGGAGCTCTTTGCTGTTCTGCCAAATGCAAGGAACATTAAAAGTGATTATTCAGGGACATATAATGAGCTGTTTGAAATCTTCTCGGTGATGTGTTTGATTTCTTCTTTAATCAAAGCTGAATTTGTATGTTGGCAATTGCTGCAAAGCCCAGATCTTATGATCACATCACCCTGGTTTTTGGTTGAAAATAAAAGTGTCTTTCTTGACAAACAAGATAACATATTCCCAGGGTGACTTAATCTATCCCTGCTTTATTCAGGACTAAAATTCATTGCTTTCATATCCAAATGCCAACATGAATGCTTTGTCTCCTTCACTAAACCACAATTTTCTTCCAACTTTTTCTTTAAAATACATTAACTGAAGTTACTTCTAACTGTCCAGTCTGCTGTTTGTGCAGCCTGGGGTGTCTGTGATCAATGAAGCTGAGCAAATGCAAAGGTGACAGCTGACTTTTTAGGCTAATATTTAAACTGGGCAATGAATAATCTGAAAAGGGAGATAAATTTCTTAGACAATCTACTTTTGGTGCAATTTGAATTTCTGTGGTCTCTTATTGCTAGCCTGAACTGACTCATTTGAGATTTGCCTGACATTTTTCTGGCAGATATGTATCTGAAAATTTTTTGGGGTTTTGATTTTTCTCTTGGCATTTTGCTGCTAGTCAGAATTGAACTTTTACAGAGGACAAATTTTACTCCACAACAAGGTAGGGTACCACTTAGTTGACTGAGTGAGAGCTGTTACTGCTCTCAGGTTGTGCCTACAGCATCCGTAGGGAGCATACTCCACCCTGTACAGTTTTGATAATGCCCTCAAAAGCAGCAAGCTTCAGGTCTAAGTGCTGCTGCTTTACACAAAATGCTCCACAGGGAAGCTGAAGATAGCCCAGCTGGTGTGCTCAGCCATGTGTTGAGCTGCCAAAGAGGCTATTAGCAACATATTGGCTCTCTAGATGTCCTCCCTTCCCAGTTCGGGAAAAAACCTCTGATCAAGCATTTTGTTTTACTCCCAAATTCGTTGCCTACAAGGAAAGTGTGCCTGTGGCTAGGAATAGCCCTTGCAGAATACTCAAAACTGTCCCCCCAAAACCCAGTGTCTAGATGGTTACTGGAAAAGTTTCAGGGAATTAATTTACACATGGAATAAATACCTCAACAACATTGTAGCTTCTGCCCAATCACAGACACAGCCATGGCTTTCATTCAGCAGTTTCTGGCAGATGCTGAAGTACACAATAAATTGTTATTCAATAGAGAAGAATTTGGCATATGAATTAACGTGAGCAGTTTTACAGCATTATCTAGAATAGATTTCCTACTGCATGATGTACTCCCTTAGGAATGTTTCCAGAAAGGCGACTGCAAATTTTCCCTTAATAAAATTTATCTATGGTGGGGTCTGTTCATTTTTGGAGATTTTAATCTTCACAAGCAACTTCAAACCCCTCTGAAAAATTCAGTTGTTTACATAGATAAGACTCTGGAACAGACCAACTTCTACTATCAGATTAATTTGCATTTAGATTGTGCCTTTCCAATGGCTCTGAAAGATATTACAAATACAAATTAGGCTTCACACCAGGACTGTAGAAACCACTACTGCAGTGTTTTGGGGCTGGCAGAATTAGAGATGCTTTGATCAGCTAGCCCTTAACTCCAAGTCAGGATGCCCTGCAACTCAACCAGCATAAATTCTGCCTTTTCTAAATCAAGTCATTGTTGCTGGTTAAAATGAATTTGGTTTGGGTTTTTTTCAGTATATTGCTCTGGTGGGCTTTTTGTTGAAAAATTGGTATCATTTGTGGTGTCAGCAAAGACAAATCTACTGTAATGGACTGTGAGCCTTTCCTGTGTTCACAATTTAGCTTGAAGAGATGATGGTTAAATGACAACTTATGGCTTGTATTTTCCACATTTCACTTTACCACTAAACCAGTGTCAAGGTGCTGTTCATAGTATTACTTCAACATATTTTGTAGCAATTCATTTTTAATCTAGTGTGCACAATGCAATACATTCCAATGAGAATCTCCATTTGTTAAGCGGCAAAAAGGAGATGCAGAAGAAGTTATCTGATATTTAACAGAGCAGATGTTTTGCTGGGGGAAGAGGGCAGTGTGGGATTTTTTGGTTTTAAATCATATCCTGCCTTAGCTGAAAGTGGAACTATGTAATTTTTTGAGAATTAACATCTACACAATTCATAAGAGAATCTGTAATTTTATATTTATATAACAAGCCTAGCTCAGTCTTGCTTTTTCCCCAGTACCTGCTTAATACGGCCATACGAAATGTTGTCAATCAAGTGTGAGAATTAGGAATACAGTGAATGAAAAATACGTTTGGAAGTGCATGGTTCCTCTTTGATTTCTTCTCAGTCTTTCCCATCCCTCTGCTTCAGTAGATTCTTTAGGGACACTTTGTGAAATCCTGTTTGTGTGATAGTTTGGAAAAGCACTTCTACTTGTATCTGACCAGAATCATAAGGCACAGAGATAAAAAAGTGCCATATTCCTTCACTGATCAAAAATGTGACCAGTTTGGGTCCTCTGCAGGAACTACATCAGTGGGATAAAAGCCCTGACACACAATTATTAATGAAAACCAGTTCTTCAGCATAAATACTGTTGTTCTGGGTCAGTGGAAGGATTTAATGACACTAGTGTCCTCTCCCTGATGATGGCCAGGATCAGGAGCTCAGGGAAGGATAAACTGCCAAGGGAGTTGACCAGCAGCACTTTCCTGTGTTTTGCTTCCACAGCTTCTGGCAATCTGTCTGAAATTCTTCTTAAGCTGAAGGCTCCTTTCTTGTTGTATTTAAGCATCTTTTATGGACTCTGTTTGCTTTTAGTCCCCATAATACTACATATCAGAGTCACACAATTTTGTCATCTGCTGTGTGAAAAAGGACTTCAGCAGCTTGTGTTGCTTGATGTTGCTCTGTTGCTTGATGGCATCAGGTAAAGTTTAACATTTCTCTGTTCACATTCTCCATCCTCTTCAGAAATTGCAGATTTTTCATATCTGTCACTTACTGTCTCTTTTCCAGGCTTATTTAATTTTTTCCCTTGTGGAGAAATTATTCTGCACTTCCTTCTATTCTAGTGGATTTTTTTGTACCTTTTCTATTTTAATATATGTCCTTTCAATGACAAGCTCCCTCTTCATCAATCAAGCCACAGACCCATCACAAGTTTATACCACTATAAAGACATCAACAGAGATGTCTCATATTTCTGATTTCTCAATTCTTTCCCTGTAAGTTTGGTAGCTCTAGTAAATTATTATTCTTAAAATCATACCTTTGTTACAGATTACAAGTTTCTTTTCTAGATCCTTTTAGAATGATGATTAGCCCATCATTCTGCTTGTGTTGTTAAAGTTGATATTACTGATGTAAACACCATAAAAGATAAAGTAGTATACAACTATCTGACATCTTATTGATCAGTCATTGAGAAATCTTTCTGTAATTTGCTAGAGTGCATTTTAATTTATAGGATGCTGAGAAATTTTGTATTACAAATAACCTTTACTAACTCATTGGCCTCTGCTATAGATCTTTTTTGGATAGGTTTAGAAGTAGAGATCACAGAGCAAATCTTTCTCCCTGAGAGTGGATGTTTATTTCAGCTTTCCTTTCTTAAAAAACAAAAAAAAGGTTACTAATTAGAGTCTCTCTGGATTTAATATACTTCTCCTTTTCCATGACAACTTAGCTTCTTTACATGTCTCTCAACATGTTAAAGGCTTTTCAGGAATAAAATATAATAAATTAAATAAATAATTTTATTCTCATATTTATTGTTGTCTTCAAAGAGCTGCAATACATCTAGGAAATATGACATCCTTCTATAAAAACTACTTTATTTTCCTCTGTTGTGAAGTATTTATGGGTATATCTACTATTAAAGTTCCAACCAATCTGCCTGACATAGAAACCTAACTAATGGTCTGTAGTATCCTGTATTTCCTTGCTCCTGTGACCTGTTTATAAGTTTTGTCATATGTGTAGCCTTCCTTTTCTTCTGGGCTGGGAGCCCTTTGAAGCCATTGAAGTGATAAATCACATACTTAGGATTTTGTATATTAGTTCCTCTAGGGCTGCTGGGTGAATGGCATCTGGTCTAAGAGGTTTGCTACTGTTTTATTGACCTGCTCTAATCCCCTGCCACTGACACTTCACTTAGAGGTTTCAGACTTGCTTCACACATAAAAACCTGTCTGAGCTTTTCTCTTATAAACACCAACTCAGATAATTCAATTAGCTTTTCTGATACAGCCTTGAACTTTTCTTTTACACCTCTGTTATTTATTACTCACACAAACTCTGGCTGTGTTTGCCAGACTTTTGTGATTAATTGGGATGCCTGCAGCAAGTTGTACTTCAAAATGTTTTTTGTTTCATTATGTTTTTGCATTTAATATATAAGCTTTTGTACTATTTTTGTTTTCTTCACTTGCACATGAAGCCCACTTCTGAATAGTATCTTTCTACCTCTAAAAGCCTCCTCTAGTCTGACATTTAACAATGGTAGACTGTTATGGTCTTTTTTGAAATGTTTTTGAAGAGGTGGTAGCTGTTTACATTGAAACCCTAGTGAAATATTTTAAATAGTTTCCTAGCTGACTTCAGGTGCGTTATCCTTTTAGCAACTTACCTAATTTTCCTTTTACTCTCCTGCTTTTATAGAGTTTCTAAAGTGATAATGGAGTAGGTTTTCCCTTCTCCCTCCCTTATTCTTACAAGGATCTTGAATTTGAATATGTTATGATGAGTAGCAATCACGGAGATTCTTTGCAACAAATTTTGAACTGAGTCCTTTGGATTGCTTGGAATTAGGTAAGTTGCTCCATGAGCAATCATTTATACCATGTGAAAAATAAATCAATTAGGTTTTTGCCTCACAACCCACTGTGTCAGTTTTCTGGTTTGCATGGGAGTAACCAAAATCTCCCATGATTATTAGAATATCCTGGGCAACTTTTAATACAGGAGGATCTTGTGGCTGAGGCATCTGCCTTTTCATCTGCCTGTTGACTAATTCTAGATTTATTATAGTTCATTCTTCTGTCAATACGACTTCACTGGTCACATCTGGGTGATTTTTATTCTCATCTCACAGATTTTTCTTTCTTCTATCAAAATTTGAAGGTGATTTGGAAGTGGTTTTAGTCCAGGTCTGTTGTCTAATTTCATACCTGAAGTTTAAGAGCCTTCATTTACTTAGACTGATCTTCATGGTTTCCTCCTTGGATGTCTTTGCCTTTATCCTGTACCTCTTTGTGGTGTTCTTTGGCAAAAGGATGCTATAGATGTCCTGAACTATTGTGGGAATTACATACCTTAGGGAGACCTAGTTAACCAGCTGAGGATCTGCAGCTAGCATGAAAAAGGAAGGAAAGACATATTGGTTAGAAGGAAAGGGAAAATTTTAACAGTTCCCCTCCTACATTTTCTAGTCATCCATCGAGGAAGAAGTGAATTCCCACAACTCAGAGAGAACAAGAGGTCTTCAAAAGTTACAAGAAAAGAAGAGACTGGGAATGGTCTGTCTTGAAAAGAATTGCTTACTTAATGGTTTGATGTGGTTTTAATCCCGTACCCTAAAAGGATAAGGGGCTCGAGGGACTGGTTTGTCCACATGTTTAGGGAGTGAGAAAATCTGGTTGCCTCAGTGGGGGATTGCAGCCATCAGAGGGCACAGCAACCCGAGAAAACCACTAATAACAACCTATTCCTAAAAACATGTTCATTTGTTTGCTTTCTCTTCTAGGATCAAATGGGGCAATTGTTTCTGACTCAATAAAACTTCTAAGATTTTTTTTTTTGATTGCGTATTTCATCCTTGGGGAGTATTTATTCACTGAAATGAGCATGATCCAACGGTGTCAAGTTCTGATGGGCTTTTGAGCTCCTTCTTGACAGCTTGACCTTCTGGCTCCCTGACCAATTTCCTGACTGATGATAGGAAACCAAGGAGATCTAGAGAAGCCAGAGCTTTTGTTGCCAGGGGTGAGCACATTTGGAATTTAAATGACAAGTTTGCTCTCATACACCAGCTTCTCTCTGGCCTGCTGTGGATGATCCTAAGTTTTCCAGGGTGCATGGCTCCTTAACCTACCTCTGGCAGCTTCAGAAAACTGTCAGGTGATTCCCCTTTGCTTCAGGGCTTCAACATTGCATTTTCTTGTTCCATTGTCAAGCCAAGATTCCAGGAATATTTTTCAATGTCCCATTGAAGAAAAATTTTGGGGTCTGGCACCCCTCACAGGCAGTTCCACTGAGGATTCAAGAGTGAAACATACTGGCTGGCATATTTGAGGTTTGGAAGGTTTCTAGGATGTATGGAGAAATGTTGCAACTAAAGTCAGTACAGTGTGGGCCTACATGTGTGTGGGGCTGCTGCTGATAATGATCCTTGCCACAGAACATTTATACAGCTGAAACTGGGAAAGGTTGAAGGCTCTGTGCTAATGCCACTTTTTTCCCACTTTCCATCTGCACTGATAAACTGGAGATAAAGATCTGCCCATCACAGGGAGTATGTTATACCTTGCTAAAAACAAAAAGGGAAAGAAAGAGCGTTTTTTTTCCTATTATTTTTTAATCTGCATGAGAAAGCATAGCCGTCTGCTTGGAGCAGCCTCCCTGCTTCCCCAGCACGGACACAAGCTGCAGAATCAGAACATTCACAATGAGAATGTTTTATTCTGTGGCCCCACAGGGCCATTCCATGGTTACAAAGCAAATTAATTGGGTTTGAAAAATTGTTATAAGCTGGATTTGTAAAGGCATGGGGGTTTCATTAAATTGCTAGAGCAGCTTACAGTGTCAATAGAAGATAGTGCTAATATCTCTTTGCCACTGTGGATACAGTAATAATCTTTATTGGCTACCTCTTAGCTAAAAGTGCTGATATAGGAAAAGCATTAATACAAAGAAGCAAAAGCTTTCTTGAGCATGAAAAAATTCATTCTATTTTATGTGTGTATTCTCTTTTTCTTTGGTAGTCAGGGATTGCATATGGAAAAACTCCTGTCCTAAACAGGCACAATCAGTTTGGATCAATGTTTTGGCCAGTGAATGCACATCAATTTGCCTGTTTGAAATAACCCCTAAACATATGAGTGGAAAGTTAGGAGAAGAAACTGATATTTGCTCTTATAGGGAGTTTAGAATATTTCTTTGACAACACTTTGTAGCTGCTCTTACTTCAGTTAAATCAGGTACTTTCTCCATCTGTTTTAAACGTGGGCCTTCCATACACACACAAAAAGAAATGAGACACTTAATATGTGAGTGTGTATGTATATATATATATGTATATATATATATAGTGTAAAAATCCCCAAACATCCCTGCCAACTTCTGTAGTTTTAGGAGTGGGCACAATTCTTGAGACCACGCTTCAGCTATGATTTCTAACTGAGCTTAATTGAACACATCTTGATTTTGTGTTTTATCTCCAAAATCTGTCACTCTGACAGGACATGTGAAAGAACTGAGAAAAATTGTGTTTGCAGAAAAGGCATTTAATGCAGGCAGGGGTTTTTTGTTCTTCAATTTTTCCTTCTTATCGTTCTCTAATCATGCAAGTCCATCATTTCCAATGATAATTATAAGATCATAGAAGGGGTCACACTGTGGGTAGAATAACTCCTCCTATTATTTTGGAATTTGAGCTATTTCTGTGAGAAATATTAATATATTAAAACCAAGAGGTGTGTGATGGTATTGCACTGTCTTGTATCTATTTACCCTTTTATATTAACTGAGCTTTGAGAGGTGTAAGAGAAACTTGAAATTAATGTGTATTTTAATGGTGCAGTTTGTTCTCATTGGGATTTTTTGGAGTGTGCATCAAATGCTTTCAGTACTTTAAAAATGAAACACATCCATTTTGAGCAGTGGAGAGTTCATCCAAAAGAGCTGAAAACTGATGGTCAGGCAGGAACAACTGCAGGCATTAAAGGTAGTTTTAAAATTATGACCATAAGATCAGTGATTTCCTATTTAAAGAAAGTCATTTATTGAAATACGCTTTTAAAGGAATGCTTGAGTCATTTTGGTGAGACCAGGCCTTTGATCTTCCTTCATAAAGGACTATATTTTCTGTTTCAGCACCATGCAAGAAGTAAGTTTTATATTTTTATGACATGTGCTACTTCTGAACATTGGTCTGATATAATCTTTCCTCCTTAATTCTCTTCGTGATAAATTTGTCTTTTAATATAAGCTCTTGAACTCCCAAAACTATGAAATGACATTGCTTCTGCAGGTCATGCACAGCCAGGCCCCTGGAGTCAGTAGTTACGAGCACTAATAGACCCTAAGGGTCACCCTTCTAAACTGGAGATCTTCTAGTGGCCAGTAATATGTATTATATGTATATATATATATTTATTTTTTAAAACCTATTAGGAAGGGAACAGTTAGCAGAAGTTATTTTTTTAATGTGTTCTACCCCTTCTGTCCCCCAATTTTTTTTCTCCTTTAAAATATTTTTGCTATTTTAAGTTAATAATAAAAAATGTAAAGGAATAATTCCTAGACAGATATGTAAAATATGAAAACCAAGACATTTTTATTCTGCTATGAATTAAAAGTACACTTTCCTTCTGTGATTATCCTTCTTTCCCTCATGAAATCAACTGCTGGTATGAACAATTGCTATTAAAAATCTGAGTTTAATTTTCTGTGTGCACTCCGTTTTCCTGTTGTTTCACTCAAAGTACATGTTCCAAATGAGCTGAAGAAACACTGAAATGCCACTGAGGAGAAAAAAAAGACATCAATATTTGAATTTGTTACTGAAAATAGTAAGTTACTTCAAGTGGTGAGTGATAGTGTGTGGAGTCACGTGGCTATTGATATTTTTCTCTGGTAACACTCCCTTCCCACCCTCCATTTATTTTCTGGTTGAAAAGAGGACTAGCGAGCGTCAGAGGGGAAATCAATCTGCCTGGATCTGAGACACCACCACAGAGCCAAGGAGAGTGGCAGTGCCAGTCTGGACCTGGAGTCCACCTTGCCCAGTGGTGCCTCTGGCAGTGGGGATAAGCAGGGGCATTAGGATGAGTAGGCACTGGGCAAATATCTGTCATAGTACCTACCCTCTCCCTTTTGAAGCCTTTCCACACCTCTTGTAGCCTTTTGTGCCTTCAGTGCTGTTCCTCTCTCTCCAAAAGAACTGCCTGCAGTTTGAAGGGTGTGAATCAACAGCTGATACAACAGCAGTGATTTTGCTTCATTCTCTCTTCCTTTTCTGATTGTTCCTGACATTTTCACTTTGCTTTTATGGAACCATCTATCATAACAGCGGGGTCTTGCTAGATGTTATGTCAGAAACTACCGCTGTCTAGGAAGATCCAGGACTGTCTTTTCCCACACGCATCACTTCACAGCTATACATAGTGAATTTCAGTGCTGCTGAAATTTTGTTGCTCAGCCATTCAGTTTTGTTGGACTCTTTTGTAATTCTCCACAGTCTGGTCACGTTCCTGTTCTGCATAACTTGGTGTCATCAACAGTATTTACCTCAGGTCTTTTCTAATGACATGTGTATATATTAAATGGCTCATTTCTCAGCACCAGCACCAGAAAACTGAGCTGGTGACTTCCCTCTGTTGTGAGGAGTGACCACTCACTTATATTCCATTTCCCATCTTTTAATTGATTTAGTCTCACAGGGACTCTCCTTATTCTGCAGTCACTTCGCTTCCCCTGTCACGCCTAGCTAAAAGACTGTAGAAATCTTGGTCTGTATCTTCCTTTCTGTGGACCTACATGTTACCTCCAGGGTGTCCATCTGTCATCAGTATCACTGATGCCCAGGCAAATCACCGCTGCACGTGCTTTCCTCAGGCTTCCTCAGACCCTTCCCAGGTTTCCGCTGAAATCCACCACCTTTCTTCTTGTAAGACAAGTTCCCCCACGGTTCCGTCCAAGGTCGTGCACCCTGTTGTTTATTTGCCTGATGATTTAATCTTCCACTGCTACAACCTGCTTCTTCCTATCTGGTCTTTGATCTTCCCCTTACTTTAGCTTCCTTTGAAATCATCTGTCCTTGGACTTATGAATGTAGCTTCCAGGAATTTTCTGTTTGGTGAAGCTTTGTTTTGAACTGGGAGAGGAAGGCCTCTTCTGTCACTTCCTCTGGAGACCCTTCCCAAGAGCCAGGTGCTGCTCCTGAGCACGCATCAAGCTCTCCCTTTGAGGGCTGGCAGCATGCAAACTGAGATATACTGCTTTGCAGGCACATGTTGGTGAGAGGGATTAACACCTGTGTAGAATATTTTTACAAAACCACAAGATAAGGTGATAAACTGAGCTCCAGGCTTGGGTGTTTCATGCTTCCACATAGTTCTTTTGGACTCATTTTCATCCTCTAGAAGGAAAACCTTCCCATATTTTGTATGAGAGACCAAACCAAATATACAGGTTGAGGTATTCTATTTGTACCATAGCCTGACAGATTTCACCTTGCCTTAGCAGTACTTCCAGGCTATATTCGCCAATATGCAAGGCCTTTGAAACACAAAGGACTGTGACATAGCTTGTCATTTCAGAAGAAACCTATTAGCTTCCAGGTATAAAAAGAATGAACTAGAGAACTGAAACTTTGCTCGGAATGAGCTGAGAACTCCAGCTAGGGAATTGGATCTTTGCTTTTCTTCTATTTTTGCACTAAATTTCCAAAGAGAACCTGATGGCATTGCTTTGTCAGGGCTGGCAGAAATACGTGGTACAAACAGCTGTTGACGAGCCTCAGACAACTTATATAGGCCTTTTTAGAGCTGTGAAAAACAATTGAATTATTAAAAATAGAGTACCTAGAAAAGTTTAATTTTTTTTTTTTTGAGGAAACCCATTACTTCTATGTTTGTGTGTCAGAATGCTACATATTACTGAGCAAACACATAAAAGCTAGACAGTACCAGCAAATAACTGCTACCTCTGCACTACCTGGTCTGACATGCAGCAGTGATGATTTATGGCTTAGTTTAGGTCTCTGGTGACATCTTTCTATGAAATGAATTCTACAAGTCAAGTAAGAAAATTTAGGAAATGTGATGATAGGATGATTAAATTATTCAGTAGGTGAGTGTTCAATCTGCAGCACAATATCTTTGAAATGTTAAATCTATGAGTGCTCTTGGATGCCCTTTTAGGGGAGCTGGGGAAAAGGGAGGGCAGCCAGGCAGTTTGAAATTAAGCACTTATGCATACTTCATTGTCAGAGTTAAATATTTGAGATGGAGTTCAGCCGTTGTTGGTAACAGGAAGCAACTATACTTCTTATGAAGGCTGAAATAAAATCTAAACCATACCCAGATGCAGCTCTGAGCACTGAGAGGATGGCCTCCAGGAACTTTTTAGTTTTGTGCTGATGAGTGGCTGTGACTTTTAAAGCCCTTCATGGCTTGGGGAGTGACTATCATTAGCTGCCTACTCTTTTTGGGGTACACTGTAAGGTTTTGGAGACCTAGGGTCCTGCTGCATGTCTAATTTAGGTGTTTCTGTGGTATTCTCTTTTTTTTCCCTGTTTTTCTTTTCCTTTTATTTCTTTCTGTTGTTTCTTTTGGAGCTGGCTTTGAAAGACAACTGCCGCGTGCAGAGTCTGGTTGAAGACCCAAACCTACTCAGCTGTGCTGTAGATTATACAGGTGGGAAGAAGCAGGGAAGGGCTTGAGATATTTCCCTTCTAAGAAAAGAGGAAAAACAAAGCAAAGCAAAACAAAGAGCAAAGGGAAGAAGCTGCTGGCTGGGTGCCACCCTGAATGGCCTCATTGTTCTCCAGCTCTCTGGACCTAATTAAGTGACTCCATTTCTACAGGCGATGGCGAAGTCTAATGGCAGCAAACAGAAGATCACTTACACATGGAGCAGGCTTGTGATGTGGCTCTCTGGAATGAGAGATTGCAGTTGCTGGAGGAGGACAGAAAGGATGAGGAGTACAGGGCGCACAGGCAAGGAGGTCCCTCTGCAGAGACAAAAGTGGCAGACACAGGGAGGAGTTTTGTTTCTTCTCAGGAATGCCGGGAAGAGTTGAGAAGAGTTTAATTTCAAAGTCTAACAATGCAGCTATGGCATTTGTTTCCAATTCAACAGGAATGAGCGTATGGTTTGAACAATTCTTTCGAGGTTCCTGGCAGGGGGAATATAACTCATCTCAGCTGGCTGTTTCAGGAGATCAAATGACACAAAAATTTTCACTCAAAGCCTAGGGTATCCTTCTGGCAGCCAGAGACCATGCACATCTTCACAGATTCACCATTAGCTCTAATGCAGACCAAGAGCTGCGTGCTGTGTAGAAAACTGCTTGCTTACAAAACAATCTTATTACTGCCAGATGTTGGCCCTCTGCCCACTTTTACATAATTCAGGCTTTTCTTAGCTCAAGATGTTACAATTTAAAGGTGCTTTAGAAGTTTTCTTTTAAAAGGCTTGATAATAGTATTTTCCTTATTCTTTTTTCCCCTTTGCTCAGAGTGGCTCTTCTGCCAGCACACGCTACAATCTGGTGTATGTGGTGTACATTAACATGTACAACCAGGAACAGCAAAACTCCTTCTTAGATCTACCTCTGGGTTGATTCAAACAAGAATAAAAGTATCTGTAAGGCCATACTGTCTGCATCCTGATGACTCACACATACCAAATACAATGTGTATCTTTGTTTCAGATGCTGTCCCACATAACAAGTATAGTGCTTTTTATTTGTTTGTGAGTTTTTTTACTTTTTTTTTTCTTAAATAAATATGAAACTTCAGGTAGTGGATTATTCTATTTGTCCAAATACTGATAACAGAGTCTTAAACAAGTGGTATACCTCTCTAAGCAAACTTCTCCATGTGGACGCTGGGGCTTTGAGTTCATCCTTCATCTGCAAATCAAATAACTGTCAAAGAAATGTCATAATAAGGCTGTGACATAATCCCTGTTGAATCTGCAGTGGGTTACCCAAAGTGCCAATGAGGAAAAAATTATTTTTACAAGATTATCCTAGTAGGTTGCCAGCAGAATTGGAAACGGGGTGCTTCTAACTCTGAGCTTTTTACTTTACTTGCTTCAAACATAGAAGTTGCATGGCTTGCCTAATTTCAACCTGACCACCTAAAATGTGTAGATGTGTGGATCTAGGTGAGGCTGGTTATCAAGGCTCCCTTTATTGCCAGTGAAGAAAGGACAACTTTGAGAGCCAATTCATTCCAGTTGAAGGAGGCAGGCCAAAAGGGTAAGTCTTCTCCAGAGTCTCTGTACAGTTGCTTGTGCTGAGCTAATGACTTCAACAGTCCATTTACCTGGAGAACAGACCATGATCCACCATTTCTTTTATTATACAGTATTCTTGTATTCTTTATTCTGTAGCCATGAAATTCAACAGTGCTAAGAAAATAGTAGTGACTCATAGGAAATCATGCGAAAAATAGCACTGTGCTTCTGAGATTCTCCTCTAGTTCTATACCCACATCAGGATAACACAAATTTGGAAATGGTGGCTGTAACACGTGTTGCAAATCACAGGGTAATCCTATCAGAAGTGCAGTCATGTGAGCTGGTAAAAGAGTCTTCCCCCACTACCATTCATA
Organism: Vireo altiloquus; assembly: GCA_013396875.1. Taxonomy (NCBI): domain Eukaryota; kingdom Metazoa; phylum Chordata; class Aves; order Passeriformes; family Vireonidae; genus Vireo; species Vireo altiloquus. The sequence goes on from VZRF01009670.1 coordinate 1,781,850, forward strand.
TTCGCAATTTTGAATGAACCACTCTCACTGGGAAATCAGTTCTGGTATGTTTTACCATGCAAGATCACAATTTTCTAGTGACATCTAAACCACTTAAAACACTCCCCAGCCTAAAAATACCCATCCTCATGCTTAGAATAAACACCATTTTTAGCATGAGAATAAAGAAATTATGTCTGTAGTTGTAGGCAAATATAGGGAATAATAATCTATTCATTCGGATTCTGAGAGCTATTTTTTATTTTGCCTCTTTAGTGTGTTTTATTTTCCTTTGATTTTTCTCACTACAGAGGACTTATTTCACAAAACACTGGCTTGAAAAGATCATAGTAATTAGAACATTGTGAGTGATATGAGTGTCTTGAACAAGTAGAATAAACTTCTCTCCCTTTTGGTGGACAGGTAGTTGAGATGGATAGAAAAATGTGCTTTTTTTTTTTTCCTTTTTTTTTAGATGGCAGTGAATTAAGAGAATCTGTTAACCCCAAACGAGATGTTTTTTCTGTGCTGTCCTATTGCTGCGCCCATTATGAGAGTCTCTGAAGGCAAGTTTGTGGTTGACAGTGAGGACTATGCACTTAATTCTCTTTTCTGTATGTGAAAGCATAAGTTTTATCTCTGTTGGAGTCTCATCTGTAACATAAGAGTTTAAAATGTTTCTCCTGCTTCTGAGTCTGAGTTCCTTGGCCAATATTAATTATGTGCTGTGCTGAGACTTGTATGATCAGATGTTGCCCATTTTTGCCAGTTGGGGTAGACCCACTGTGCTGTGCTTCCTGGAGGAGCTAGCTGGTAACAAGGTCTGATTGAAATTAGTCATTTTTATCTTCTTAGATACATCAGTATTTGGAAATCCATTTTGGTTTGACTTAAAATGACAACACATTGCTTTATGATTTCATGTAAAATAAATAACTTCAGAAAATTAGGATGTATAAGTAAGCAATCACTTGTTTTGAAATGCAGGCATTTCAATACAGATTAAATAGTGTGTTTTGAGAGTTTATTTCGATATTTTTTCCCACTGTAACAGGAATATTTTTCTGAGATGTCATGACATAGCATACAAATAACATAAGAAATCCTCCCAAAACAAGATACTCTTAAAATCAGAAAATTTTCTGAAAAAAATTGTCATAATGTTTCTCTTTGAAAAGTGTTCTCACTAGAATCAATGCATTTTTCAAAATGTCTTACACAAGCAAACATTGTGGAAACCTTTGGGCAAGTGCAGTTGGCAAGAGTGTTTTCAGGGACAGACACTGCTTAGAAATACAAGAAGAAACAGTGTTGTCAACCAACTACTTCTGCTACTGAAGAGCTATTGAATAAAATGTTTTGTTGGGCTTTTTTTATATCCATAAACCTTGTTGGTTTTCAGCAGAGAAGGAAAGACATGTTGCAGCAGGCACATGTTTGGCTGTTGCACTGAAAACATGAAAACAGCAGGATGAAGTCTGCCAGTCTTTTTTTTTCCCCTCTGGGCTCTCTGTTCCCCAAACCGAGCTGCACATATTGTTTGTGTGGGGTGTGCATGTGCCCACACGCACATGGAGGGAATGGCAACTCCATCACGTTATCTGGAGCGTGCATTTCCCACCAGGTAGTGCTGACAGAAGGGTCTCAGCTGCGCTGGTAAATCCATATGTACATCTATAATGGAGGAAAGGGAAAAACAGTATCTCTTGAGATGGCCTGGGGAGTACCTAGCTTGGAGCTTTAAGCATGTCGCTTTTAGCCCATGATATTATGTGATCAGTGCATGCATTGTCACAAGAGGACATATGCACAATGTTCACACATAAAAGATGGGCGTTGGTTATTCTCTGATGGAGAAACTCTGCAGAAAAAAACAGACATTATTTTAATAATATTCTGCAGTTTTTTTTCCGTTCAATTTTAAGACTGTTCAATAGGTCATGGCATTGCTTCCTGGAAGGAGAGTAGTGCATTGAAGAAAGAGAGAAGGGAAAATAATTCTGTGTTTTAATATTGAGGATCCATCTAATCTGAGTGGATCCTTTAGTTTTAGGGCATTGTCAGTCATAACATGGATTTAAATAATGGTTAGCAAGTTCTAGTGTACTTTTAAGATTGTGCTAAAACTGTTGGGATAATTTGGTGAAATGATCTTTAGAAATGCACTGCCATCATAAAGACAAACAATCAGTTAAAATTGTATAAGCTTGCTTAATTTTATCCTTAGAATAAAACATTACACTGAAATGTAAGACGCTATTCAAAGGATCATTTTAGGTAGAATTTCTGAAAAAGCCTTTAAGATTTCCAAATCTTAGTTTTCCAAAATAATCTGTGTTTTCCTGTTACTGGAGCCTAGGGTGGGTATCTTGTGAGTTGGGCAAATGTTGAGTTGTTTTTCAACATCCCAGACTAAATACCTACCTGATCTCATCTCAAATCACAACTGAGCTGAAAAAAAAATTTAAAAAAACCCCACACACAATTTGTTGAGGAGAAAGTCTTAACTAGGTTTTACATGCTAAAATCTGCTCATTAGGGGGGTTTCCTGATGATGTGAATGATGTCACTGTGAGCTATTTTTAGTGAATTTTTGCCCTATTATACAGGGAAAAAGCTTTTCAAGTTTTGTCAGCAGCATCTTCTTACAAGAAAAAAGTGGAATTTTTTCCTTTGGGGCCTCTGAGTAGCAAACTGCCTGTGTGACATGCAAATAGTGAGATGGATTGGAAATCGGAGTGTGTAATTACACTGGGCATGGCTGGGCCAGCTCCTTTCAAATTGGAAAACTGTGTTTGGGCGTTGGATCATTGGATAACACAGGTGCTCTCAGAGCACCCTTCATAGATATCTGTTTCTTTACTCTTTGTAGGTTAACAAAGGAGCAAAAGCCCCTCAGTTGACAGATGAGTTGACATAAAATGAGTAGCAGTGAATCTTAGTAGCACTAAATCTCCCATGCCTTATCTTTTTCTGTGGTCTTTCGAGATGGCAATGTCTTTTCACAGTTTGCTCCTGAAATAGAGAAGTCTCCTGTGAATCTTGGAAGAAATGATGTGGGCCTTGATGCAGGGTATAAAGAAGCATCACAGCCTCAGGGATTACAAATCAAAAACTGGTGATGGAATTGGTCTGCCCAAAAGCAAGCATTTACCTTTGGGCACCTACAGCTGAAACTAGTCATCCAGGCACCAGTCACCCACGGAAACAATCACCTTCTAGAGCACAACCCACGTTTTTCTGCATGACCCCCTTAGGTTGAGATGACTCACAAGCCAGCTGCCTACACAGGGACTGACAAATCCCACCCTTTCCACTGCTGACTCCAACACATATTCCAAACACACAGATGGGAGTCACGCATGCTGGCTCTCTCTCGGCAGTGTGCAAGCTCTCCCTTGCAGAGAGGAATCTGGGACAGTGAAACTTCTTGCTTTTTCTCCAGCCTCTTGGTGTTGGAAGTCCCTCTCACTCTTCCATACTCTTAACACCTTGGGGATTTCCAGACTATCCAGAAAACAGGCAGAATGGTGAGAGAACATATTGGTCAATAAAGGCAGTCAAATGTGAGAGGAAGGAAAGGCTGGTTGGCTGAGACTGACATACTTTGTCCTCCAAAATGCCTTCGCTGCTGGTGCTGTTCAGAGCTCATCCACTTTGGTGCAAATCTGGGGCACCCTGACAGGACTGTTTGCTCCATTCAGGATCCAACACAATCAGGACCTCTGAAGGGTTTGTCTACCCTGTTGGAAAGCATAAGTGTGTAACCAGAAGCTATCAGCACCTATGTGGGGGGTCCCAGAATAATAAAGAATCATGCTGGTCCAGATTGTGTAACCCTGAATCTGGTAACTGCAGTGGGAATATATTCAGTTTCTTGGGATAAGATTGAATTATTTTTCTTATTAAAAGTAATGATGCAGTTGCTCATTCCTTCTGTTTTCATACTAAGCAGTAAATTTTGAGCGAACAGATATATGTGTGAGATGTTATTCTTGTTCAGTTAAGAGGAGACGTCAGGCAGATATACAGACAACCCCCTCAATTTGCTGTCTTCACTATCAAAACCAGGCTCTGGTTTTGGTAATTGATGTAGTAAATGGACTGAAGCTGAGACAGAAGAGGATGAAAAAACAAATCACAACTCCAGGCTCTTTGAATAACACCTACACTGGTGACTTGTGCTCTCTTTCAGTAGGCTTTGGCTTTTAAAGAGGTATTCCACTGAACTGAAATGATGAGAAGTTCTCAAATTCGAGATCTGGAGGAATTTTCTTAATCATATAGCAAGGTGTTCTCCCTCAGAAAGAAGTAAGTAAAAGATTGCATCAAGACCAATAATTTTGCTCTGAACTTTCCTTCACTTTCCCAGGATACTTTCAGTGTTCTCTGACATTTTGGGTGAGGTGCCCAGACCTCATCCAGGCAAGGAGTCAGGATTCAGCAAGGGTTCACACTAGGATCTGAGAGTGTGAAGTACTCTTGGATCCCACAGTCTAGACATAGCTCCAGGGAAGATTTCCTTTCCCCTTGTTTTTGGGTTGGTTTGTTTGATTTTCTGTTTGCTCTCCTTTCTCCTTTTTTGCATCTTTTGATTTTAATTACTGCAAGTTATGTGAGCACTGCTGCTTGATTTAAGTGACCAGTTTGGGACAATGTGGTGTCTTGATCTCAGAGTAATCAATGAAGGATAATACACTTAAAAACGACCCTCATTTCACACCAATTGCAGGTAAGTGTAATTTTGCCCTTAGATTCAGGTCAAACCATGAGGTCTGGAGGTGTTTGTCTCATAACTATGTCATGTAGGAGTTTGCATGTATTCAGGGATCCATTCTTTTTGAAACCAACACCTTCTCATTCATCTTATTGCACCCATATTATAATAGGAGCTCCTGTGATTTGTTAATGCTCAAGTTGCTGAAACACTGGCAGCTTTTTTTCCCAGTGCATGTTTAGTGTGGGCAGATAAAGCCGAGCCATGGCAAGCAGCAAAACTGAGGAGGATTCTTCATTACCATTTTATTTCCTCACTACTATCTGAAGAATAATATAGAATATGCTCCTTTTCCATGATGAAGAGAAAACTGTGTAAGAACCTGAGAGCTGTAGTTTAGAAATAGCCCTTTAAAAACAAAACAAGAGCAACTGGACAGCATGATTTTTTGTAGGAACTATACACAACCCTCTTATCAATTTTATATGTTGTGAGGTATGCATCATATGTGGTAAAAATATCTAGATGTGCTTTCCTCATTTGTGTTCCCAGGCAGCTGGAGGCTGGATAATAGTATGTCTTTAAATACAATTGTAACTCCCAGCAGTGCCAACATTAATTTTTCTTCCTTATAGCACATGGCTTTGAGTGCTTAAATGTTTAAAAACATTTATCTTTTGGATGGAATAAAAAGTGATCCCTTTTAAGCAGCACTGACTGCTGTTCTCCAAACAGAATAAACAGCCAAGATCTTCTGGCACAGGAGGTTGAAAGTAAATTTGATCTTTGGTGTAATAAAATTAGCAAGCGAGAGCTTATTCTCCTGTTATTTATAATAGATAGTGGCATCTTAATATATAGACGGCAAAGTGTGACTAAATAATTAAAACCTTTCATTGATAGAGATGCATGGATAGAGCTGATAACAGAGCTCTTAGATCTAGGGTAGAATTCCTTCTTAAATCTAATTTTCCCCCTCTTATTTTTTTTTTTTTCAATGTTTCACACGTTTACATTGTGTGAACAAGGGCAAATTTATCTGTTATATGTGCAATAACTGAAGAGAATCAGCCACTGTCATTACAGAATGCTTTTAAAGCATCTCACAGCTGTGCCAAAGCATAATTAGCAGTCTAAACAATCAATAGCTTTATATTGGAAATACTGGAAAACCTCCACCTCCCTCAAGGATTTTTATTCTTTCAGAAAGGCAGTAAGGTTAAATTATAACCTCTTAGAATTTTACTAATACCAGGAAAACTGAAATGGATATCAATGCTGTTTCTTTGAGGAGAAAAAGATGACTTTAGTATAAGTATTTTTCAATTAGATTTCAAATCCTAGACAGAAGGAAAAGCTTTTAGAATTGCAGGGTGTCTTGACAACAGAAGATATTTCTTATAATTAAGATTGCTGTATGTAAGACATTTTTTCACAGTTTTCTGTTTGAAATATGTAAAGCATAAGTCAACATCAAGGAAATAACAACTAAATATTAATTTTATGACAAAATTTTGGGCTTGGATAACAGGTATTTCCTGTCTGCTACTGCAGAGAGGAGCCAGAAGTGAGGAAAGCAGCTGGAGGACTGCATTGCACAAGGGTGTGCTTTCCCAGTCACTTGACCCACGCCCACCTGGAGAGGTGAAGGATCACGGACCAAGACAGAAAAAGAAGGAGGGATCTCCACAACAGTAACCATTATAGAGCAGTTTCTGCTTCCTCAGAGATCTGTCTGAGGTACAGCAGCAGCACGTGGCTAGGTGGATGCCAGGTTTTCTTCCATAAATCCTAAACTTGGGCATGGGCAGGAGCTGCTTTGTCCTGGCTGATTCCCAGCCAGGTTAGCTGGGGGACTGGTACATAGGGTGCACCCTAGAAGAGAAATCATGGTTTGGTCAAAAGACCTACCAAAAGTGCCCAAAGACACTTGCCACTCCCAGCCTGGCTCGTAGGGAGCAGCTGTGTGGACTTAGGGTAGATACTGAGGGAAGTGCTTTGGTGGTGAAGGCTCAGCACTAATGTTACTTTGATCACTTCCCAAATCCATGGTTATGCCATTGCTTTGCAGGCTTCTTTACAGGAAATGTGTCTTTGTGTTTATTGAGAGGCACTTGGGGTTTTTATGATACGAAGGGAATTGCTCCTCTGGCTTTTCAGCCTTTGGAGCTACCAGGCTTGCACTTGGAAGCATGTGCTCTTTTGATGAGTGTGAAAAATATTCTTTGACCTAGAGAGACTTTCAATCCCTGTGCCCACTGCTTGTATGACATCTTCAGCAGTTGAAGTTACAGGTACTGAAGGTACAAGAGTCTGAGCTACAGTACATGAGGTGCAAATGACGGGACTTGTGAGTGGGCATTAGAAATGCTCTGTGTGTTATTTATAAGTTAATGGCACTGTTTTCATAAATGATGTATGGATGACTGGTTGCTTACCAGAAACATGGTCCAGGAGCCAGACCTATAAATAAGACAAAATTACAAAGAGTAGTTCTATTTCTGTGGATAAAGCAATGTGTTTTTCAGTGAACTCAGTTGCAAAGTGCCTCTACATGGAGTATTTTTCCGTATTTTTTTTGAGATTAAAACTCCCAGGTGGTCTGCTTTTTTCTGTTTAGAACAAATACACACATTGTGTGGTCCACACGTAAACCCAAAATTACCTGAATATAAATCAAAACCTACTTTTTTTTTTTTTGGCTTTTACATGCAACTAGTATTCTCCTGTCAGTTACCTCAGCCAATATTTTTCAGTTCAATTTTGTATGTTAGAATTTTATATCATGCAATGTAGTCTTTGTTTTCCAGCAGCCTGAGTCAAAAGTCTTAGTGAAACAAAGGAATAGACAAGAAAAGTCTCAATGAAAACAAATTATTTCACTGTTTTATTCTTTCTGCTTTCATTTATGATTTCGATGGGTAGGTTCACTGCAGATTTCTAGAAATCTGCCTTGAAAGCTGTTCTGTTCATGCCCTTGTAATGCTTTTCAGAACCACTTTAGTAGGAGTGAACCAGCACACATACAAATTTTTTTTTTCTCTCTCTCTTTCATGTAGTTTCTTAGAAGCAACTTTCAGACCAACATATTTTTCAGAAAATATATAATATATGGTTCTGAATCCGTTGAGACTACTCCAGGATGCTCATAGGCAAACACTATAATATGTCTTTGTGATATAAACTTTGATGACTGCCTCTCAGTATAACCAGTAAGGTGACTTGTGGTTAGTGATTAAGAGATTGTTGCCTTCTTGAATTTTTGTATGCTGGTATTTCTAGTAGTAGATGGATTTATTCAAATAGCATTATCAAAGAATTGGCCATGAATGATGAGGGTGTGTTATTATTGTCAGGATTTAAAAACTTGCAGCCATTGCTTAAACAAGTCGTCCTAAATTTGCGTAGAACTTTTGCTTAGGGATTTTTTTTTAAGCAGGAGGTTTAAAGTTAGATATTATTCATAACACAAGGTTTTTTCCTTGATGAAGGAAAATGTGGGCAATTGTTGGTTCTAGGTATACATACAGAGAGAAAAAATTGTATATGAGAAACGGATAGAGATAAAAGGTCCACCATTAGGCTTTATTTATGATAACAGATAAGATTTCACCCATACATTGCAAGGAAATAAGACATACTTGGAGTCTGTGTCTTTGTGTAAGACACTCTTTTCTCTGTCTCTGTTCCTTCCTGGCTCCATTGGCAAATTTGAGGGCAGGCCAACGTGATTATCTTTTAATTCTGTGTCCTAGGAGATCCTGCTGTGATCCTCTCTGAGGAAAGAGGCTCCAGCACAACCTTATTCACCCCTTCCAGGTATATCAGAATCACAGAATGGTTTGGGTTGGAAGGGACCTTAAAGATCACCTCGTTCCACCTCCCCCCGTCATAGGCAGGGGACACCTCCCAGTAGACCAGGTTGCTCAAAGCCCCTTCCAACCTGGCCTTGAACACTTCCAGGGATGGGGCATCCACAACTTCTCTAGGCAACCTATTCCAGTGTCTCACCATCCCCACAGTAAAAAGTTTCTTTGTAATATCCAATCTAGACCTACTGTCTTTCAGTTTGAATCGATTCCCCATTGTCTTGTCGCTACCTGCTCTAGTCAATAGTGTCTCTCTCTTTTTGTAGGCTCCCTTCAAGTACTGGAAGGCTGCAGTTAGGTCACCCTAAAACCTCTCTTCCAGAATGAAAAATTCTCTCAGACTTTCCTCCATCCCTCTCATTATTTTGGGTTTGGGGATCAAACCAGATGCCCTCAGGAGAGAGATGGAAATAACAGCTCAGTCAGAGGGCAAGCTTTGAGTTTCTTTTGTACCTTTCTAAATGTCAGAAAAGTCACTTGCAATCCCAAACTGGGGGAGAGACAGATTTTTTTGTTCTAGAATTAGTGACGTTTCTCATTACTCTGTTACTCAGCCTGTTGGCCTATTCAAGAAAAAAGAAACCAGGAGAGGATGGGATACATGAGGAAGCAGTTACACTTCAAGAAATAGGTGGGACCCCTGGCCAGAGAAGGGAGGCTCATAGTTTCTTCCCTCTGTGACCGTAGTCCTCTAAAGTATCCATGTACAAGGGAAAAGAGAGCTTCAATTCCTTGTATCAAGCAAATAATCCCAAATATACATATGATTTTTGTTGGAAGTGGTTGTTCTGTAAGGGAATATAGTAATTGTTTTTTTAATAGACTAAAAGTCATTTTGAGGTAATAATTTCTCATCAGAACTGAAACCCCAAATCACTGAGGACCATATCTCCAGCTGAGACCTGTTTTTCTTTGTAGTCAAATTCTTTAGTTCTTTGTGTCTTTTTTTCCCATGGCCCCAGGTAGGTAAGCTGGACTTGCCAATGGTGCCTGAACTGCAACATCCTTTTACATACTCACTTTTTTTTTTGGAACACACCTTCATTTGTCTGAAGCCTTTGTTTGACTAAGTGGAAGTAACACATCAGATTTTACTTCTCCTTTGCTGCCATTTTTGAACTGTGGGTGAGGATGGCTGAGGTGAGCTCATGGCAACAGCCTCCTCCAATGGGAAGGTTTTGGAGAGACAACATGGAGAATAAGCAAATACCGATTTAAACTTTGCCAGCCATTAACTGGTGACCAGAGGGGCTGAAATACCCTAACGGCTTTTGGAATCACATTGTAAGTAAAATAATGACTGTGCAACGAAAATAAAGAAAATATTCCAATACTTGCACAATTCTGGCAGACTCTCATTCAGAGGCATAAGAAAAACAATTCTGCCTACCCTGAATTTCCTGCAGAAACCTCTGCTTCTTGATTCCTGTGAACCTTCATCGCAAGGAATCACTGCACACTCAGCATAAAAAGATTTAAATATTCCCTCTGTCATGGCTGAGACACTACATCCAAGGGGAAAAATACACCTCTTGGCCATTTCTCCTACACCACTAAAGCCTTGCTTCTCCCCTTTAGACCTCTGAGTGTGTCTTTAGAGTGAATACCTGATAATGGATATGGAGCATTAACACAACTTTTAATAAGGTATCAGACCATCACAGTGCTAGAAAATCTGCCTTGGAGACCCATGTCTGGGACAATATATCTCTGGATTCTTCCAAAAGAATCCTCTGGGGGGAAAAGGCAAAGTGGTTTTTGTTTTATTCTTTATGAAGAAAGCCCTTGGAAGATTGGGTCTATAGTTTCAGGACTAGCTCTGGCTTGTGAACACCTCTTACCATTTTCCCCTGAATTCATAAGAGCTAAGCCTAAGCCCATTTTGTTCTAAGACTAGAATTTTATTTCATAGTTTCAATTGAGAACATTACAGTGGATATGATGTATCTGACTGAATTAATAATTTTCAGATTTTTAGAAATCTGGTTTGAAAGACCAGGAAAGTAGCATGTCCAAACTGGTATAGTTGTTAAATTGTAAGTTAACTTGTTACAACCACCAGAAGAAACTTAGGTTGCCAGGGTCTCATCGATATTGGTTCAGCAGGCATTTGACAGTGTGGAAGAACCAGGATTGTGAGCCTGAGTCATTATTGTAACAATAGGGTCGTAACTTTCATCAATTTAATTGAATTGAATTAACAATTTTCTCATTGCTATTCAGGATATTTTAGTAGCTGGGCCATTTCTTCCATGCTCACACCTCAACATAAAAGTGATAAAACAACAGGTTGAACTTAAAGCACTGCAAATAAAAATCTGAGGGTAAAATTTGCAGGCAGGGAACAAAAGGACGTGACAGATGAAGGTCTTATAAGAAAAGTCTCTGATACTTTGATGTGATCCATCCATATGCTCAAACACCTCGGGGTTTTGTGGGGGGTTGGTTGATTGGGTTTTTTTTTTGTCAAAAGATTGAGGAAATAATATTCCTCTTTGCAGTTTTATTCATGAGCAGCACCTCATTTCGTGTCTGATTTTCCAATTAGGCTGGGCAGATTTCCTAAACTCACAGGTTGCATAGTATTTCCTAGCAGGAGGGGAGTAACTTACACCCCTTAAACATGAGTTTAAAGTGGGAATACTCATATCAGTAAGTGAGATTACTCCTTGAAATATCCTTTTTCAAAAAATATTGCTGACCCTAAACTTGTCCTGTGGAATAGTTCCCAAAAAGTTAACAATGTATGTCCAGAAACATAAATGAAACACTGTGCTTGGAAGGATGTTTTCAGAAAAGGTTTACAACAGTCTCTCTCTGCTGCTTGTGGTGGTCTAAAATTTCACCTTGATGGTGTCGCTTTTGGGAAGATGATTAAACCAAGGCTCTTCCTAAGGTGGAATTTCCCTTGTAGATTAACCTGGTGCTTACTCATGGGCACAGGATTCAGTTCTGGTACTTCTCAGATTACTTAAGACAAAATTTACACTAAATGACCCAGAAATTTCTTTCTCTGTGGTGTGACTACCCTGAACAGAGGATTATTCTGGACCCAGCATTGTTGAGACTCTGAGGTGTCCCCTGCACAACAAACCCAAAATATCAGCACTCCATAAACATTTCAGGATAGACAGTCACGTGAGTGGGATAAGCTGTTTTGATCTTAGAAATTAAAACCTACCCTTTACAACAAGAAAACAGCCACAAAGTCTGTGAACTACAGGATGCTTCTGGATGCAGGTTAGGTCTACTGTTTTGGGCAGAAATCTCAAAATATTGATGCTATGTCTGTAAAAAGGTGAAAAAGTAAAGAATCATATATCCGAAGCATTGACATTTGTGCAATTGGATGTGCTGTACTGAAGGGGTTGAAGAGAAGCAATGAGCTTAACTGCTTGCCTTTACTATTTTGCATGAAAACAGTCAAGTAAAAAAGATAATAGAAAACTCTGCCAACTGTGAATTTACAAAATGTTTGCAGTTAGTATTGTGTCTCCCATTCCTTGATTCTGCAAAATCCTTTTTTCAAATTTGTTTATACCTTAATACCTTAAAATAAGAAGTACTAGTCAATTCAAGTATCTGACAAATAGCACGGATTCCTATTGTTATTAAAAGTTACCCAGCTGGAATAACAATGCCCCACTGCTTGCCAAATCAACACCATCACAGCTCAAAGAGATAAAATTGTAACTGAATACTCTCACATGCACAATGAAACTGTCCTGAAATGCTCCCTGCTTACAGCAAGTTGGGTGAAAGTTACTTCAGTCTTAGTAGTCAGTGTTAAATTTTCTGCTTCCAAAGTTGTTTTTTTCACTCTTTACTTCTTCCCCTTGGAGGTTTGTCTAATGCATTTCTCTCTTTGGGTACGCCATATAAATATTAAAAAACCCTTAATAATAAATTACTTTCATGCTATCAAGTGATTGGACTTGACATTAGGGCAACCAGTCCTCAAACACTAACCCATGGCATTTTGATTTATGCATCCCATAGGCTGTAATCAACCTGTTGCACATGGTAGCTCTGGAATGCTACTTCTTTTTAGAAGTAATAACTTCACCCATGGAAAGTCATTAGGTCTATGGCAGCTCAGAGGTAGAAACGGGGAGGACAAAGCTTACTGGAAAGGTACCAACAGAAAAGGTCTCCACTTTTTCTTTCCCTTGAAAATGCTTTTGAAAGCCCATAAAATTGTGTGGCGTATGCCAAATGACCTGTGAAATAACCATCCACAGCTGCAGCTGTAAGAAAAATTACGTACCACTGCTGGCACTCATACTGATCTGATAAAACTTTTTTACTGTGAAATCATCAAGCCTTTGAAAAGACGAACCCAAGCATCAGGAAAGAGCATGACACAAATTTCGGGGCAACAGAGGACCACTGCTGTACCCAGCAGCAGCTATTGAAATAAGGAATATAGAATAGATTTCTGGGATTGCAGATGATCTGCTTTGGAGATTAGTCTGGTATAGCAACAGAAAGTCACATGCACAATATAGAAACTCTCTTGCAGGAAGAAACTCTGTATAGCGAATCTGATCCAGCTTATTCTGTGAAGGGGACAAAATTATCATTTAAATTGTGAGTTAGTAGATTCTAATGTATGTTTAGGACTCATTTATACCTCTTTTTATAGCAGAAGCTCAAGATGTAAATTAAAGGTTTATAGCAAAGCTGAATTGTGGAGGCTGTTTACTTACTGAACTCTATTGTACCTCCTTTTGTTTGTTCATTGTGTCAGAACTGTGAGTGGGAGATAGTATCCCTTGAGAGGAGAGAGGATATTTTGGATGTTTTTTCTCCTTTTTTCTTTCTCTGTGTTTTTCCATTGTCTTTTTGATCTCCTTTGTGCAGCTTCCCCAGTCAGCAGTAACATGTACCAGGCTCCATGGCTATTGCTTTGATAAAACCAATGGCATCAACCATCATCTGACACCAATCAGCTACATCAATGATAAAGGTGAATGTTTGACATCTTGATGTCTGAAGTTCATGTTACCAGCTTGAGGGCATGAGCAGAAAAATGGAGGAATTTTAGTTGATCTGCTGGCCTCAGCCTATTTTTTGTTTGCCTCAGGAAAGTTACCTTCATGGACATCTTTTTTTTTTAAACTCTTGTAAAGCATGGACTATTAGATTCTGCATTGCATTAAAGATGCCTAGAGTATCACACACAAGCACAGCACATGGTTCTACTTATTAACCTTATTAATAGAAGAGAGTGAAATACAAACCTTCTGTACAACACCCACTCTCAGACGAATCCCCTGCCAGGCTGTTACCAAGTACCTGTCAACTGTTTGTCCTAGCACTGCATGACTGGGACTTGCTGCCAGTGACTGGAAAATGACTTTTTGATTTCCAGGCTTAAAACTAGAAATTGGTAGCTAAAGCTTTCCTATGCATGTTATCTATCTGGGAGATGCCTTTCTTTAGATGTCTTTTGTTTTTGCTAGAGCATTTATCACTTGGCATAATATCTACTTGCTCACAGTTCAAAAGATGGTAATAAATGGTTTGTAAACTCCCCAGACATGAGTAAAGCTCAAAATGGTGGGCTCCTTGTGTGGGGAGAGAGAAGAGTATAGCAGAGATGCACAAACACCAACCTTTTTTCGTGTTGCCTCCCTGTGACTTACAGAATGCCAGCCATGAGCTGACAGAAGTCAATAGGCTAGAAAGATTAGCAGGCCCAGTTTTGCCTTCCCGATCATGTGGTGATAACTTTTCAGAGGTTTGTCTAGGAAACAGAGCATCTTTCCTTTATTTGGATTTCAGGAAAGTGCAGCATAGAGCACTCTTCTTTCTTATCTCCGTAAGACTGTAGTAAGTGATAAAGAGAGTAGCCCCACACATCTGCCTGTCTCACAGAGAGGAAACAGCAGATCTCCTCTCTCACCTACTGTCTCCCAAGAAAGCATGACTATCCTTGCTCTAGAGAGCAGATCTCGGAGGCCAGCCCCAGGAGCACATTGTTCTGTGTGATGTTCTTGCTGCTTAAAAACAACTTCTCTGGGAACAAAATAAAGCAGCTTAGCAGGTGTCCTTTTGTTGCAGTATCCATGGTAAACCCTGAGGTATTTTAAAGCAATCATACAGAAGGCTTTAGTGATTGTTACAGCACAGTCACACAGAGGTTGTAATGCTTTCTCCATGCTCTGAGTTTGATGACAGTAGAGTTTTGGATAGACCCCGATAATTTCTGGTCCTTGCAGGCCATTTACCAAAACAAGTTTACATATCAGCTCAGCTGAATTCAGGGGCCTCTGAAGCAGAAATCCTGCATAGTCCTCATTAGTTGCTGGTGTAGAGTGGTTTTAAGCAAAATCAGGGCAACATTTTTGAATGTATTTTTCTTTCGACTCAGTCTTATACTAATTTAAAGTCAAGTTATCTTGTTGGAAAGACATTGTTACTCTCTCCTGTTACGTGTTTCTTGTTCTTTTTTCTCTTGCCTTTTAAATTGGTATAATTTCTAAGTGGCTAGTCCTGGGAAGTGCTGAAATACAGGAATAATCTCTCCTAAATACACATGAGTAAATAGTGACCTCACAATTCTCCTATGCAAAGAAGAATCTAAATTAGGTTGGTTTGCGCCTTAAATAGTCCACAGCTCATGATTTCAGGTACCAACATGACGTTGTTTCACTTCAGCTGCTGACATTCCCTGTGCTGGCCATGGTGGAACTCTTTGGAAATAATCAAGTTCACCTCAGACTGAGCCACCCTCCCTTGCAGAGAAATCTCCATTAGCAGCTTTGGAAGTATCTGTATGCATGTGATACACAGTGTAGCATTCCTATTGCTATTAGCACGATCTTCATCACGGCAGGGCAGGGCAGCATCGAGTCCTTGGTGGTGGTGGTGGCTTAGAAAATCACAAGCTCTCTGAACAACTTGTTTCAGTCTTGGAGTTTGGCCTTTTGTCTGGGAGCTTTGCGCAGTGCTTGGATCTCTGTTGTATTACCTTGCCCAGTGCTGTGTGGATTTAAAAAGCTCTGAAGATTCTAGACCTAGTCAGGATGGGTTTTGAAACCTCGTTTTCTTGATATAAAGGGAAGTAAGTGCTGTCCTCCTCATTTCTCAATGGTTTTGAGTTAAACTGCTGATGGTTTGTGTAGTCCCTCCCAAATCAACTCTATCACTCCCTAAAGTCTGTAACAAAAGAGTAAGTGAAGGACACTTAACACAAATCACCCTACTTCTCATCAGATATATATATGCTCTGCATGGGCCCACTTTATTCTGAGAGTTTGTAATTTTATAATATTGCTGAATAAGACACAGCCTGGGAGCTGGAATGTGTCTTCTCCCCTACTCCCTCACTGTGTTGAGGCAGAGCTGCTTCCCTTCTCTAAGGACTCAGTAAGACAGAAGAAGTGTAGACACTCCCTTGGGAGAAGAGTCCTGGTCCAGGTACTGCTTGTACCTTCATCTACTGGCAGCTGAAAGCAAAAGCACAGCTTACTTCCACTAGGAAAGTGCTTTGAGAAGCACTCAGAGTTGTATAGAAAATCCAACTGCTCATTGCCGTCAAGCAGCACATCAAATTTTATTGAAAATTTGCTGGATTACTGCCAGAAAGACTGGCCAAATTGTCAAATTCCTGGTTCGTGGGAAATTCTGACATTTGGTTTTGTTCTGATTTGGAATGAATCCAGTTATTTCGAAATTACCCACAAAAGAGAAGTTTATAGGGAAAAAATAGGAATAGGAAACAATGACGCATGGTATTTCCAAAATAAAACGCGTTCCCCAGGACGTGCTTCCCTCCAGCAGCCTTGCTGCTGGTTCTTACGGAGCAGCACTGTGAGCCAGGGCTGGGGCTGGAGCCTATACTTGGGGACAGCTGACTTCAGCCAGGTCTCCCAGCACTACCTGTTTGGTAGCAGCAAGCCTACGATTCCCATGTCCCAAGCAGACCACCAGGCTCACTGGCAGGAAGCCAGGCAGTTTTCCAGTGGAAAACTACATGTGGTTGGATGTCGGTTAATTGAAATGTTTTATGTTTTAACATGAAATTTGCTGGCTCTGATGAATCAGTGTTTTCCAGGGCAATGATGTGCTGTCAGAAATCTCATGATCAGCTCTAATTGCCACTTTGAAGGCCAAAATCTTTGTTGACCAGAGTCCCTTAACTTTCCAGCAATCACTAAATATCTTGACATAAACACAAACAAAAAAGTATATTTTGTTTTTTGCTCAACAACTGTGAAATTTGCAAGAGTTTTTCTGGGTAAGTGTATTATGAAGAAAATTTCTGCCTTCGGGGCAGCAATGTTGGGGACATACATGTCCCTGTTTCAACCTTATCACTGCTGCATCAACTTAAGACCATTTGAGAAGCATCGTGTTCCTACCTCTGAGGAGAAGACAATGGCCTCATTGCCCAATGAGTCATGTTGTCCAAGTCTAATTAGAAACAGGAACTCACTCACTAGAGCACTATTTATTCTTATTCTTAACAGCACAAGATTTCAAAAGTCCTTTTCATTGTTTTTATTATTATAATAGAGAAGGCTGTTTATTGATTTTTCTACTACATGAGTGTTTGTATACAGAGACTTCCCACTTCTAATGGAACAGCCTCTTAAAACAATAATAAAAAATAATAATAACCTCACTCAAGAGCGAAATAATTGTGGCCAGAACCATACTTCAGTGAAAATTTTTTCCCCTTCTGAATGTGCTGCCAGAGAGTTTCTGTGGTCTGACAGGCCCCATAGTCTCCATGGCAGGGAGAGGGCTCCTCTCCCCAGGGAGCCAAGTGTCAGGGCCCTTGCTGGGACTACTCCTGGGTGGATTCTCCCCTCTGAGAGCCAAATTTCTCCCTTGCTCTAAGATCACCTCCCGTTTTGGATCACTGTGGGTAGGTGTGGTGGAGGCAGCCGGGAGTCAGTCGTGGCTGGGTCCCCATGGTCCCCCGCAGCTCTCAGGAGCTGCAGAAGGAACACAAAATGGGAAGGAGTACAGAGAGAATCATATGGGTACAAAACATGATTTAGTTTCCAGAAACATGCATTTTTTCTTTCTCATTTGTATCAGGTGTCTAGAAATGTGAACTCCCAGAAATTTGGAAAAAACTGATACTTTTTGTTTCACCTGGATTTGGTTTTTCCAGTTTCCTTGCTTCCTTCCTTGATTTCCAGCATAAAAACTGACTTCACCCTCAAATCTGAAACAACCCATTCCCAAATCTGTGCTTATTGAGTAAAACCTGTGTCTCAGTAAGACCTGTGTCTCTCAATCTTTTGTCAGTACTTCAAATGCCAGTTCTGTTCCAGAAAGGTTGGCACCTGCCAAGAATCCTATCTAAATCTGTTCTACAGAGCTGCAAATGCTCAAGGCTGAAGACTGCTTGCTAGATACAGGTCAGCACTGGAAACAGGTTACAACCACATTATTTTCCATGGAGCTCATCAAGACAAGAACAAAAGAAGCAAAATTCCTCTTAGAGTTCCCAGCAGCAGCCTCAGCATTTTTGGCGAGGATATGTACAGACCACAGTAGCACAATGTAGCAGTGTGTGAGGGCAGATTTGTTACTGGAATTAGTCTAATCACAGCAATAAAAGTGGTCAAGTCGTTCTGCTTTGTAGTCATTGTGCTTCCAGTACCCGAGAAGTCTCTCACACATCTATAAAATAGTTCAGTGTTGTGGAAGATGTTGCCTCCTCTAACCAACATTTGCTTGTGCGGGGAGCAATGTGGTGATGCAGCACCACCACTCCAGTGTCTCCTCTGAATTCTTGTTCCCCCTACAGGGAGGCTTTTGGCTTGTGCTTCTCTGTGACAGAGGAGATTCTTTGCTTACTTTCTGTTTCTGCAAGGACTAGTCCCAAACTAAATCTCACCAAACCTGACTCTTTTGCTATTTTATCTTAAGATATCTTTTTGGAAGCAACTTCATTATCTTGGCATGGTTATGTACAGCTCATGGGACCATAAAAAACCTCTCAGTGTAAGGGCACAGAGCTTTCTGGGCATGGATGGAGCCAAGAGATTGAGTGAGCCATCCACCTCTTGCTGCGTTGTCTTCCATGCTCTATCAGCCTCTGCATCAGAAGAGCCAGAAGAAAATGTGGTAAGACCATTTTCCTCACGTTGTTTCTTCAAGGGAGCATGGGGGAATGTAGAGAAGTATTTGTTGGCTGACCCATTGCAGAGGTATTCCCACGGGTGGTAACCAGTACCTGCATGAAGGTGCAGTGTTACTGACTGGTTGCATGCTAGTCTGGAAATAATTTTTGTTGTATTTGTTTCTAAAGCTTAGTTAGGATGAAGGGCTGTTGGTGAGAGACTTTACAGACTACAGCGAAGTTTCATTTTTATTTCGTTCTCTATTTGGGTCGTGAGCGGCCTCTCAGCTGTGCCATGGGTGTTGGCAAAGACACGCAGAGCATCTTTCTTTCATTTGACTGAGAGAGCTGTAGGTGAGGCCATATGGGGAGGGAGAACTGAAGTGGAACGTGCAGCATGGGGTGGTTCATCGGTTAGATGACTAGCTGCTGGGCAGCTTGGGAACCTCTCTCACATTTTGTGATATGATACTTGACTGGAGTTTGTTGGTTCGCCTCTTGTCCTTTCTGGGACTGGAGAGCTGCCCCTTGCACCTGCACAATGCCACAACTCCCCTCTGAGAGACAAAGCTGGGCTTCCCTGATATGTTGCACGTGGGCCCAACCTTGTCATGAGCTCTGAGAGCTGATAAGAACACTGATGTTTAATAGGCTGATGGGCCCTCAGCAGCAGTGCTGATAGGGAGGTAAACCCCTTTTGTAAACACTACAAATCCAGGCTTAGAATTTGCAAGTCAAATCCCTGCCTGGCTAATGCATGAAAAGGTATTTTTCTAGTCCAAAATGGTGATTATCATGTCCACAAAAGCCCTGCTAAACTCCCATTGAGTGGGAACCAGGTACCTGAAAGTCCCTTGCAGATCTGGCCTTTACCGTGAATGGAATCAGGTGCAAAGCAGTGGTTGTCAACCTGTGTTTAACTTAAAATGTTACTGCAAAACCTGATGAAACAGAAATAAACCTTAAGAAAGGCTGGTTTGGTTTCATTTAGGATTACTTGAGATTGTTTGAGATTATAGCCTCTGTCTCAATTTCTGCAGGTGAAATTCTTCACAGTAGTAACGCTAACTGGAAAGAATATACATGTGCTGGGATTGATATACCTGTGTAATGGCTCACAGTTCTCCCAATATGCAGAGATTAAAGGAGGTTGTTACGTTACATCAGACGTGTGCAGTCAGTTGCATAGTTTCATAAATTCAGGCCAAGATGCGCTGAAGAGAACCTAAAAATTCTCATGTTTTAGTGAATTTTAGGTTGGTATGGCAGGTTGACTGTGGCTAGATGCCGGGTGCCCACCAAAGCTGCTCTTGCAGTGCCCACCTCAGCTGAGCAGGGAGGGGGAATATAGCTAAAAGCTCATGGGTTGAGATTAGAACAGGGAGAAATCACTCAGCAAATGTTGTCATAGGCAAAACAAATTTGACTTGGGGAAATAAATTGAATTTATTAGCTATCAAATCAGAGTAGGATCATGAGAAATAAAAAAAAAAAAAAGTTAAAACATCTTCAGCACACTCCCCCTTCTCAGGCTCAACTTCACTCCCAGTGTTCTATCCCCCTCACCTCATGGGGGTTGGGAATGGGAGCTGCAGTCAGTTCATCACACATTGTCTCTGCTGCTCTTTTCTCCTTAGGTGAAAGCCTGTCTTCTGTATCTTCTCTTAAACAGACTTGAACAGCAGTTGGATTTATGTGGATGCACCTAAAATCAGTCCTCAGTCATCAAAACAAGTATTATTGCTTGTGTCCCATGTGTGAAGGGAGATGAAGGTCATGTGTTGGCTTTAAAATAAAGACTTCTCAGATGAGGTCAATAAATGGTGTGGGATGTCAGATTTGTTTGGTTTTCTCCAATAAAACAATCCTTTTCCCTTTTAATCTTGAAAAGCCACCCATAATGAGTTGGGGGATTGTGCTATACATCCTGGGAAACAAAACGGCCTTTTAAAGAGGAACTCACTGACAAGGGCTGAAAGTCTTGGGTTCACTCTATGGAAACAGTCAGGCTGATTCACTGCTCAGAAGTTAATTAGTATAAATGGCAGAGGATCCAGCCTCCTTCCTTCGCCTTATATTTCCAAATATCTCCTGGAGCCAAATCGAGACACTGCACAATAGGTGTTTAAACACACTTGTCCCTTTTTCCCCCCTTGCTAGAAGCAGTGTCTGGAATACAGGTTGTAAATCAGGTCCTACAGTGATTGATCCATGTGCCAGCAAGTGAAGCATAAAAATAGCAGCATGGTTGAAAGGACATTAAAAAAAGGGAAACAGACCATTATTATTTCTGGGCTCGAGGGAAAGAGCACTTGAATCTGATATGCTGGCCAAGTCTGAGTAGCCCTGGTCTGTCTAAAAAACACAGACAACTGCTTTTCTCCCTCCTCCACAGCTGTGTGCACCCTGTAAACAAGGAGCCAGCTCCATTTTTCTAGCCCATAAGCCTGGCTCCCAGAGGTTTAAGTCCTTTCAGGACTTCTCTTAAACCTCTTTGTGTGCTCTAAATCATCTCCTGCATTTCTCTGGCTGTGAAACAACATGCTGGCGGGGCAAATTTCGTCTTTGCTCTCTCTGATGCCATCATAAAAGTTGCTGACATGCCCACCATATAGTTGAAGCACATTTCCCCCTTATCTTTTGCTGGGGAGAACATTTCTGTGGCTTTCCTAGTACTGCTAGGCATAGAAAATCTATAGTTTAACTAATCTGACAGCTTAATTGGCAGTCAGAACGTTCTGTCCTGTTAACGTTTGAATAACAAGAACTTCTGCTGAAGCAGGAAGATAGAATAGCAATAATTTCATCAAAATAAGTAGGCTAAAATAAAGACAGGAGGGGAAAACTTTCTGCTTATATTTACACATTTATCCACCATTATTTTGTTAACAAGGAGCTCTGTGTAGTACTGAAGCAACAAGAAAGACTCCTCAGTTTCAAAGTGTCTTTTAGACATTGACTGTACACTTAAAAATTCTTCTGATATGGGTAAGCAGAAGCAGTAATGGAATAATTTGGTAACCCTTACTGTATGCACTGAGGGTAGCTGTTTCTTTCCAAGAAGACAGTTTGCCATTTCCATTCTTTCGTTGTGTATCCCTGGAAAAACCTGGTAAACCTCCTTGCCTCTGTAACACGCATAGGTGCACACAAACACATGCATGCAGACACATATTGGGTCTATTTTATTTGTATGTAAAGTACTGAGGAATTTGTTATTACAGGGTTTTGCCATAACTCAAGTGGCTCAGGTGCTATTGAGCTCACCTTTAAAAAGACAAGAAGTGCTTTTGTTTCTGAGTATGACCCAGTCCTTACTTAATTACAGACGTCAGCATCACCTTATCTGCCTCTTCCTTTATGCTGCTTCAGAAACTTAAAAGGATCCTGATGATTATTCAAAGAATAAAGTAACAATCCCCAGTCCTGAGATTTGGTTATTTCTTAAGATTTCTACTTTCCCCAAATGTCTGTGGTGCCTCTCATCCCTTGTCTAACTGCTGTGAGATTGATTTAGCCTTCTGTCCCTCACATCAAAGGCATTTTTGTACTGTGTGTTTTATGTTGTCAGTACCAAAGTTTCTTACCAGACTTTTTGGTCACTTTTTATTCTTGGAAACCTGCATTAGCATTCAACAAGACCTAATAATGCTTTTTGCCATGCCTTCAGTTTCTCAGCAGAAACCTGCCTTGAATGGCTTGAAAATTTCTGCTGAAACCATGATGCTTATGCCCAGCTGTATCTCTGTGAATATTGAGATTGTGCAATTTTCAATGTACTTTTGTAGAGTTATATTCTAATAACTATGCTCTTCTCTGAGAAAAGCATGTGGTTGGGATACAAGACAACATTTTGGGTGTGTCCTCTTTGACCAGAGTGTGTTGTGGTAGAAGTTCTCTTTCAGGCAGTGAAGGAACATTTTCTTGGCTTAGTCTGTTTTGCCCTGCATGTGCTTTAATTAAGACAGTCTCCATGTTAATTAAAATAATCCTCAGCAAGGCAAAAATTAAGACAGCTATCAAACACACAAAGATGTTAATGCACAAGTATTTGTACCTGCCTATCAGCATTAGTATAACACACCCATATAATATCTTGAGTAACACACTACTAAAAGCACAGCAAAAACCTACGGTATTCTTATAGGGCTTCTTCATTCGCTAAAAACATGGGTCTTTTCTGACACATTTAACTTCAAACAAATTTTAATGTGGTGTGAATGCTTAGTTTGATTTAAGAGCAGCTTGCTTCAGTTTATTTTAAACCCATTCAGCCTTGGGGCTGAGATACTTGGTGACATTACAGCCATTCAGTGAACTGTCTTTCAGCAGCTGAGTCTGCAGGGAGACTGAGTCAAGCTGAAAGAGGATTAGTCCTGCCTTTGCTCTGGAGCACACCAGATTACACCAGCTTCCTTCTGTCTAAAGGCACAGCAGCATGCCTTTGCTGTGCTCCAGGTTAAGAGATAACTATTCCCTGAATTCCTATACCCAGATCTTTTGTTGTCCATCCCCTCACCTTGTAACCTGTGTAACTCATTCTCTCGTTGTTCTGAAATGGGTCTGCAAAATGATGTGATCTGGAGATGGCTTCCCCCTCAACACACACTTTTAATCACCTCAGATGTTCAGCAGCTTGAGCCTACACCTTGTACTAACCCTTTGCTCTAAGCCTCTTGGACGCTGTTTTATTCAGCCATTCATGGATTATCCAGCTCAGACCTTAATTTCAATAGATGCAGCTTCATTAGGATGTTAAACCCATGTAGTTAAGTTTACTTTCTTACTATGTCCATGCAACTAATATCTTGGTCTCAGGATTTACCTTATCTAGGGATTATTTTGATGGCTGAAGCAATAACTTGAATAGACTCTGAAATGCTAGCTAAAACCTCTGGTTATGATTTTTTCTTCATTAATACAATATTTTTCCTTTTCATTCTGATGCAAGTCCACCTGTCATATGGAGTTTTTGTCAAAGGCAAATAGATGATGTGAGTTAAAGACTTAAAAAAAGTTAAGACTTCATGACATGCCTGAGAACTGATGAGCAGTTTTATGGGTAACAAAAAAATGAGGGGTCCACAGACACTGAGGTAAAAAATACAATCCTGACAGTATTTATGTGAGTGCTTCAGATTGGTCAACATACCAATAGCAGCCCAACTACAGTAGAAGACAGAGACAGGAGAAATATTTGAAGAAATGGAAACAGGCCATGCCTCTATCGTGTTAATAAAGGGCATCCCCCTTACAAACTGTTCAGAAATGTGGGAGGTACATGCAAATATGAGAGGTTTCTTCTCTTTGTGCACATCAGCATAGATCATGTAGAAAGGAAAATCTTAACTCATTCCATCACATCTTATCCTAGGAATTCTTTCCCAAGCTCTGCCTGTGTGTTCATGACCCAACATTTCGCTGGTTTCTTTGCTGGTGGCGATAACTGCATTTGAGATGCTCAGCAACCCTAACTGCTGTGCCCCTGCTTCTGCTCCCCATGCTGTTGCTTAGCCCATTGCAGTGAGGAAGAGGAGGAGAAAAAGGATGTGAGAACACTGGAACTCACTTTTCCGGTAAGTCAACCCTAAAGGGTCCAGCTGAAAATAAAGACCTGTGTAAGAGTCTGAATTCCCAACACAAATGACTTAGTTGCTTATGCAAGGCAGTGCAAAGAGCCCTCTTTGTTTTGTCAAACAGAAATCAGAAATTACAGACAGCTTTCTCAGGAAGTTCCTCCTGAAGCTTGGAGAGAAATTACGTGTGGGATTTGGTCACCTTGCAGCTGGAGATTGGAGGGGGGAAGGTAGAAGACCAGCACTCAGACATTAGAAAAGACAAGTTGTTGGTTCGTTTTGTTTTGCTACAAGGTATTTTGTAGGAGGAAGGCTCTTGTCCCTCGTATTGCCAGCCCAGGTTCCCAAGGAAATTTGAAGGCTTTGGAGATTTCATTGGCTGGTTGAAGTAGTCTCTTTTTACTGCCAGGCAGGTAGTGGAGCAGGAATCTGCTACAGGATTCCCTCATCAGCAAGGCAGTTGGATATCAGGAGAGACAAGATCCCATGGGAACTCAGATGCTCCAGATTTGTCAGGATCTTGTAGCTGGTTATCAGGCTATCAACTAAGCTGCTAAGAGACACCATTGCTCACAGCAGCTGATACAGTTTTTCCACAAACTATCTGTACATTATTACATCCTGTTTAAATAGAAGACTAAAGGCATCTTGATGTAAACCCTGCAAAGTGGAAATTTCTGCCTTCTATCTCTTTCCTTGCCCTGTTTCAGGGCTTGTCCCAAGGCAGCTGTACTGGCTGCTTTACCCCATGTAGATGGCTCTACAGCACTGCCAGTTTTCCCAGAAGCTCTAAAATCAGACATGAAAGTAGTTCCTATATGACGTGGTTTGCGGGACAAAACACAGGCACTTTTGTGTCTAGTTTTATTTGCTTGCCATCCAGGCCTGCACTGCCCCTTCCCCTGGCACACAGACAATCAGAGCACAGAAAAATGCATAATCTTGTCAAGCTGTAAAGATTTAATTACCCCAAGCCCCAGTTTGGGAGAGAGCAAGTCACATTGGCAGCTGAATTAAACAGCTCTATCTGTGGCTTTCCTTAAGCTCAGCCAGTGAAGAGACTCACTTAAACTCTCACTCAATGTCATGGTTTCCACCACTTCTCTGTCAGCTTTACTATGAATCACTGCAAGTGCAGATTTGAGGCAAACTGAAGTAATCTAATCTCTGAGCTGCTGGGAGAGCAAGAGTTAAGCAACTGAGCTGGAAATCCCATGAGATAAGGCTTTTCTAGTGGGAAGATTTCCCATGCTTCCTGCTTTTTGATGTGCTGGAAATACTTTATGCTCAGCCTTTCTTGCGGTATCTTGGCACTACTTCTGTAAATAGTTGAAGGGACATCATCAACATAACAATCATGTTTCTGTCTAAAATGTTTTCATTACTCCAAGTCACCAATAAAAGAGAAAGAGATTAAGGTCTCTTTCTTTCAGGCACTTAAGCACGAACCAGCTTTCCTAAGTGTCAGTCAGATCATGCCCTACAAGATTTAGGGTTTAAATTTAGGACTATATTGGCTTTGCTGACAGTGCTGGTAGAGGAAGTTTTGACAACTTATTCCCACCCTCACCTCACCATCATTTGCTACTCTGTTGGCTGATTGTAGTGTGTAAGTGGTTGTCCAGTTAACCTGGTCACTTTTTTTTCATATGTGTGTGTGAGAGAGAGAGAGAGAATCAGAACAATTTAATCAGAACAATTTCATTACCCTGTCTTTACAGTGAGGCTCCAGCAACTACTTTTTGGGCTGAACTGAGAGAATGGCAGCCTGGGGCACGATGAAACACTCAAGGGGGGATGCTCAGGGATCTGCAGACAGAACTGCTTGGTACTGCTGACTGACACTTTGACCATCTTTGGGCTTTGCACTGAAAGCCCCAAATCCACGGGACACATACACATCACAGCTCCTCTCAAGTCACAAGCCTAAAGGCTGAAATGATCCTGTTGTGTTGTACAGCCCACCTGCATGTATGGCCTGGTGTTCTCGGTGTGGTCTTTAGGCAGTAACATTCCTTATTCCCTTCATTGTATTTTAGTAACCACTGAAATGATGCCAGCTACAGGGGCACCAAACACCTATCGAAAAATTCCTATGAGAATATGGACTTAGCCACTGGGTGTTCAGAGCTGAACTGAAACTTGGCCACACTTCAAGGCTGTTTGGAGCCAGTGTATTAGTTGGGCATTATCTTCAGTCTGAAATGAGTCTTGGAGTATGTCTTTTATGAGGTTTATAAGCAAGCAGGCAGATGTGTACTAGCAAGCACCTGCTGCTGATAGAAACATTGACACTGGGATGACATTTTAGAGTCACTGTCGTACTTGTGGGTTACGCTGATGAGGAAATCTTGCAGACTGCTTTTAATATATGAAATGTATCCCCAGAATGTGTAAAGTGTGCAAACAACTGCCCTCAAAAATTCACTTGCCATGTCCTCTTTTCACTTGTACCTCCCATCCCTTTGGTTTCCTCAGCACACTGTGCACGCCCTCTCTTGCAGGTGAAATGCAGACCCTCCATGTGCCAAAGGCTAGTGGGAATGACAGGACACATTCTCCCAGGGCTGCCTAATGACTGCTCCAGAAGGTACGCTACAGGAGTGGTTAAGGACCCATTAGAAGTCAGGAAGTCTCTAAAGTATTGGCCTTTCGAATAAACAGCTTTAGCTTTTTAGTTCTCCACTTACATTAATCATGCCTGTCATTAACCACTTGGAGAACTGTGGCCACCTCAGGGTGGCCTGCAAAGCTTCCTGCTTCACTCAGAGCTCTGCTTCTTCAAGTTTCCCTTCCCACTGTTTTTATGAAGCCTAGAGGAGATGAACCAAATAAGATATTTACTTCTTTCATTCAGTAACCAAAGCCTCCCCCAGACAATGAACCACCAGTGAGGGAGAAGAGACTGGAGGCAGTAAGCATCCTCTTGCTCATGCTGACTCAAGCTCTTCTTCCCATATTTTTACTGAAGTCTTTTTAAACCCCTGATTTTTCATGTCTCCTAGTATTTTTAAAGAGTTTTAGGACACTTAGAATACTTTATGATTTTTGTTTTTTAAGCTGTTAGCAAATTCACTGTGATCCATATTAACGGTCAAGAGGAATGCAATTCTCACCACAAAAACACATTCTCCCTCCTCAGTTCCTGTTAATTTTGGACTTTAAATGTACTTGGTTTAAATTTTTTTCTTTTTTTAAGCAAAACATGAAGAAGCATAATTTTTCAAAACATGACATCTTGTTGAACCACAGACAGGACCAGAGAAACTCTATCCTACTTAAACACAGGGTAATTTGAGTCTACCTTGAGAAATGATGTCATTTTAATACTCCTGTGTTGCAAATCTGAAATACTCTGGTTTGGAGTGATATTTGAATCTTAATGCAAAGTGAGTGCAATTTAGCCTCAAATCTCTTTTTTTTTTTTTTGTTTTTGCACTGGCTTGGAGGAAAGGAATCTAGAAACAGAAGTTGTAGTCACACTTTTATGACTGGGATCTCTTTCTGCCTTAACTCTCATTTTATCTTCTTGTGTGCGAAACCCCCTAGCAAGCAGTTGTGTTTCTTAGTTTATTGAGCTGTAAAATGTGTTGGTGATAGTCACCTATCCTGGTGTCCTGAGATGCCTGGAAGGGCAGAACTCTTCCAAGGCAAAGATAATGAAGCAGTAAGGCAAGAAGGACATAGGACCAGCATTGAATTTTAAACAATAAATCGTAAGCAAATGGAAAATAAACAATTCTGAAGGTTTTAATGTGCAGGAATGTCTTGCAGGGATCTGCTCCCTGATGAATGCTAATTAATAGTTCTGCTGCAGATCTGGTATATTATAGAGACTGATGCCTTGGAAGTGCTTTTATCTGATGAAGTTTTATGTCTAGCAGTAGAAAAATTAGGTCATTTTTATGTGATGTGTGTATACTAGGGAACAGTGATGCTGAAAGAAGTTCTGGATATGATGTAGTGGCTGAAAGGAACTGTTATGATCCTGAGGTAGATATCAGGGGTAGAATGTTAGTAGCATTCATAATACCATTGCAAAACTAGGACTTTCTAACTTCGTCTTTCTTTTCTTTGTCGAAAACATATTGTCAAATTTATAAAAAGAGCTTTTTGGGTCTTCAATTTAAGTTCTAAAATGAATGATTTAAGGAATCCAGATTTTATAGTGCATTTATGAGAATAAGTTTAGAATTTAAGGAATGGTGTGCTTACACTCTGTATTTGCATATGGAGAATGTAGCCAATAACAGTGGGCTTTTTGACTCGTGAGGCAATGGCAGAGCATTCAAAAGCTAGAGGATGATGTAGAGGAATACAAAGTGTAAAAATTAGGTAGATGGCTTACACTTACTAGGCTTACACTTCTAAAAAAGGAAAAAATTTCTTCTTAAGCCATGACTCATCATTCAACGTGAGTATTTTATCCCCTGTAAACTGATTATTCCATGATATTATGGGGGAGAAGTGTGGGGGTGTATTGTAGATCAGTAGATGCTTAAATTAAATCAACATAATAATTTTTTTTTGCCTTCGTTTTAAAAGTATGATTATTCCTTAAAAAATTAATACCTTTTTTCTTATGCTGATCAGAACAAGCTGAAGTTGCCAAAAGAAGTTAAGGTTTTACTTCAGGGTATTAATGATTAAATGTAGACAAAATATCTCCCTCTCTTTAATTTTGTTATATAGCTCTTCATAGGAAGAAGGTTTTTCTCAGGATGTATCTATCCAAATGACTCTCTGTTATATGATGCTCTATTTTTAATCCCACAGCATACGGAAAACATTCCCCTGTACAGAAGAGGCATCGTTTTATAAAATCGAGATTTTGCTTGCCCCAGTGACTCAGAGTCAAAGCAATATCCCTTTGGTGCTTCCAGAGAGTGATGAAATGAAGCAGACTTCCATGAGCACACACTAAACCCTGGCTAGGTGTGTGTGTGCTTGCGCTCAGTAGCTGCCAGTGCTGACCTCTGCCTTCCCTGATGGATCAGGATGCACTGCTGCCTACCGCAGAGGGCCAGCAGAAGACCTGCGTGCAATCTAAGCTTCACTTCAGAGCAGCTTTGGGAACTTCCATGGGACGTGGGTGGGCCGTAGGTTTCACTCACTGGAAACATTTAAATTTGAGTTTGGAAACAATTGTACTAGCCAGCAAGTTGTTTTCTTTTAAGCTTTCACAGACCTAGGAACATCGTCACATAATTCCATCAGTGAATCCAGCAAGTTTTTGTTAAATTGCAACACCTCTTTTAGGAAGTTATTAAACAATGATTTAGAGACTAAAGATATGACAAATTTACCACTTCCCTTAATGTCTTTTTCCAATGTATAATTGACTCTATTTATTTCCACTTTGAATTTTAGATCTCTCTTTTAGCCATTGAAAGTTAATGCACTTTGCTGCCAGCTGGAAGTCCTAAGATTCATCACAATTTTAACATGTGTCAGAGATAACTCAAAAGAAAAAGAATGAATAATAATCTCTGTATGTCTCTAAATGCTAGTAAAATTGATTGGCAACCTTCATGCCTTGTACCCACAGTGAATATTTGAGCTGAAGATAGAAATGCCATTTCTTTGAAGTTGGTGGCTCCCTTTAACTTTGGGTTTGCTTGTCTTTCCGCATTGCACACTGTGATTATCCATCAACAGCAATGCCAGAGGCTCTTGCAGTTTAGCAGGGGCAGCTCGGGACACGACTTTCATCTTGTTGAAACAAACAGTAATATCAAAGTTCTTACAACCCTCTGAAATATGGTAGAGACTTTGAGGTGAATGCTTACCGACTTGGCTGTGTGTGGGCAGTGCAAACACAAGCTGCAGCAAACAAGGCTCTTCCAGCCTTTTCTGCAAGGTGTCCTGCCGAGGAGTGAGCGTTGCAGGCAATTTGCTCGTTATTAGACCGGAGTCACCGGCCCGGGGCCTCTTCGTGTTGACTCGCGAAACCCTTTCATGCTTATCAGCGTACAGCTGGATTTCCTCTGCTTTATCACACTGCCACTTTTCCTGTATGGCTCTCAGCTTTGTTTGGAGTTCTCTGGGCTTGCTATTATATGCAGTTCTCTTTGATGCAATGATAGATCTTGCAACTGTGCTCTGTGAAATGTGCACCTCTCCTGAGGTGTTGTATAATTGCAGGATCACTCTTATCTCATCAATCTTAATGTTTTCTAATTTTTTTGCCCTGGGGTCTTGTTAGAGGAATGGCATAAGATATCCCTGAAGATTTGCAAATTGTTTTGTTGGAATTCTTTAGAGTTTTTCATGTTGAGCTTTTAATAAAACAAAACTTTGAGGATGGATGTCTACTCAGTGCACAGTTTCCCTTATAGTAGCTTGTTTTGAAAATGAAGGAAGTAGTTTATTCATTAGCGGAAGAACGGTTAATTGTACTTGTTATGATGAGGAGAGAACTCTGGACTGTTTCACATTAATAAAACTCTTCCTCTTACATCAAGATTTCTGCTTGGCTATTCCATGTAGTCATTGTCTCCTGAAGTGACAAACTTGAAATGTTTGAAATGTGTACTCCCCTGTGACTGAAATGTTGAGAAAACTCTCCAACATAACAGCTATATGCTGCTTTTTAATTTTATGAATAATTTTGGATTGATTGACTCCAGTCTCTAGCTTTGCCTCACTTCTGACAGCAGTATTTTTTATTTTGTTCCCTGAACATTAAATGTCTTCCACATGTACTTTATAGTTAACTGATTTCGCATTACCTGCAAATTAATTTGGTGGCTCCCATCCACGCAGATTAAGATAAACTATTTCTTTAAGCTGAACCATTTTAAAAATTTATTTATTCAAAGCTGTTTTGAATTCCTGACTTAATTGATATATTTTTAACCTCTTTCTCTTCATTTTCTCTTGCTTCCTAAGATACATTGCTGCTTTTACATTGCCGTCTGCCTCTTGTTATAGCAGGGAGCTATAGCAGAAGGAAACTCGGAAGCACTAATAGAATGCTACAAGGTGCCTAGATAAGCTCATAAAAGATATTGTATCTAGGAATGGAGAAATGGGGCCTCCTTTGCTACCCACTGAAGCTGACAAGTTGTAGGTTTGAGACCTTTGCATAATGAGGGCAAGAGTGTACTTCCACAAGCAGGGTTGCCATTTATAAAAGTCATGCCCCAGTCTGAGATAACTTCAGCCTGTTTAAGAGTCTTCTTTTTTGGAATAAACCTATAAGTGAATAAAATGTACATCTCCAAACAGTCCTCACAGATATGAAAGGGAATGTAAGAATTAGCATGGCTGGAAGGTATACAGCTGCACACAACCTGGTGTTATACCCATGGAAATATGGTCTTTAGAGTTACTTCTGCTAAATGTTATTGAGAAAGCCCAGTGGGAAGTTTAGCTCCTCTCAAGAACAGGACACTGTCCCCACCCTTAGGTGTGGATGCTACTGTGGATGTCCAAGTGAGAACAAGTGAGACCTAGAAATGACAATAATATTGCAGAGTGTCACGCTCCCTCTTTGCTTCAGTGAGAAACAAAATACATCATTTTTGTAACCTTTTTTTGGCCTTATCCATTCTTCCCCTTCCCTCCCGGATAGAGACAAACGCTCACTGTGAATTACTTAGCCCAAGTTAATGAACAGAAAACAGATAGAGCTCATATTGTCCATCAGCATTAGCTAATGGTAGCAGGACTGCTATATACCAAGAAAGTTCTGTAAAGAAATGACATCTCCTTTTTTTTTTTTTTTTTAAGGGGGGTGCATAGCTCCCAAAAAGCATGGGCAGTGACAAGATACACCCAAATTTTGTGCTTTCTGGCAACCAAATGCACAGATTGTAGCTTAAGTGGCTCCTAACTGTGAAGGTCAGGCAGGACTGCATCCTCTTATACACTGAAAGAGAATGTTTAGGGACCTCAGTTTCAAAAGATCAGATTTCACAATATCCTCATTTGTTGAGCACTTACTAATTACTGGAATTATTAATCACAAAGGTAACCAAATGAACCCTGTTGGTCGGCAAATTTAAGAAGTTTTTCTTTTATTATCATCTGGGTCATATCTGTGTATCATATGCAGGGAAGAGAAAGGGAAATTTAATCTAAAACTTGGCCTTCACATCCTTTGGCAACATGAACAATCTGTGTAAGTATATTTTATAATTTCACGCTCCCTGGATATGACAGACGCTTCATGCACAAAGTTTGCTTTCAGCACAATTTTTTACCATTTCTAAAACAAACTCAGTTGCACATTTCGGTTTGTTTAACTGAGATAATGTTC
Source organism: Vireo altiloquus (assembly GCA_013396875.1). NCBI lineage: Eukaryota > Metazoa > Chordata > Aves > Passeriformes > Vireonidae > Vireo > Vireo altiloquus. The sequence goes on from VZRF01009670.1 coordinate 1,814,341, forward strand.
AAAGGCATGGAAAGAAATATCCCTCTTGGGCTCTTAGCAGTGGCACTAAGCACTCACTGACCCACTAGACCATTGAAACTATTCTTTTCCTCCTTCACAACCTTTCACAGGTCAATATAGGCCCTGACATCCAAGCACAGCTAGCCTGGAGGACTGAATGCGTTGCTTACTGTCATGTGAATAGAACTGCACTCAGTATCTGGTTAATATTTGCCATATACAATGTGGGATATGCTTTTGTGATAGCTGAGAGCTAACAAGACTATTTACAGAGCAGAGGGGGTTAAGTGTGCCACTATTTCCCTCTTTTCTCTCTGCTAAGAGGGCTGTGTTTGCACTCACTGAAATTAAGACATGGTGTGACCTCAGCTGTCATGGATTAGTTGAGTTTTTATTTGGTTTTGATGGGTGAATACAGACAAACCGTCTAGTCTCAAGTGGATGGAAAATAGACATGGGTCCTGTGCATTGCAGTATTTATATGTCACTTCCCAAAAATGCAGGTAGTGAAGAGAGAGGCAGTGAGGGAGGTTAGTTTTGCCCTCAGCAATTAAGGCATTGAGTTGCTTTTGACACATCGTACACACACCAGAACTCCTCCGAGATACTGGGTATCAAAATACTTCAAAAGATTCGAAGTTTTGTCTAACAATTGGCTGAAGAATAGTAATTTTAGGGGGACAAGTCTGGAAGACCTGGGGCAGATGCTGCAGCCGTGGGTCATCACCCCTGGTTACCCCGGGAGTCCATGAGAAGTCAGGGTAGCTCACGAACATCTTCAACCACAGTGCAATGGTTGCTGTGTATATGGTACATGAGCAGGAGTCTGGGGATGTGTCACTCAAGGAGCTCGGCAGGAGCTCTTTGAAGAACGGAAATTAGACCAGCAGTTACAGAAGGCACCCTGGTAAATGAGAAATAATTTTTATAAAGAGTCAGTCTTCATGCTGAAGTGGGCTGGGAATCCTAGCGACCCCCCAGTGTCAGCTGCAGGTCATGTTTGCCAAGCAGACTGATCTGGTGAGATTCCTCATGTCCTGGACTTTTCATCACAATCTTTTCCTCCATTCTCAAAGTGTAGTTTGACAGCTGGGCTTGTTCATATTGGTCTGATTTTTGCAGTGATCAGAGATAAAGGATTCAATCATGGGGCACAGGTAACAAGATTTTCCATTTCTAATGGAGGAATCAACAACCAATTTTAGGGAAATATTGTAAAAGCAGATATTTTCTTACTTGTGAAATGATGGTGTTTTGTATCAATAAATCAGCAGAGAGGGAGGATTTCTCTTTTGTATAAACCAACATGATGTGGAAGGATTTTCAAAAATCTAATGACTTTTCAGTGACTCCTTCCTCTGTAATTGAGACAGAAGTGTAACTCAATCAGAAGACAGTGTTGGTTGGTTTAATGCACAGATTATGGTTTCAGAGAAGCATTTATTTCCCTACACACTGGACATCTGGAAACATTCCCCTGCCACATTTTATTAGAACATTGAAATCACCTCGTTAAATGATATGGAGGGATTTAGAAGGCAAGGTAATTGTTGGGAGATCAATCACCGATTAAACTTCCCATGCCACTTTAATATGTTCCCATTTACTGCCACAGACACTCATTCTAATCATTGGCTATGCCATTTAAATGGTTTTCATCACAGACTTCCAGGTTTTCTGAGCCTTCTCCTGGTGTAATGACCCTCACAGCATTTTCCTGTCTTTGTTGTTGAGCAAATGAGCTGATAAGCAATGAAGTACATATGCCAAATTACTATTTTAGTACCAACTGCTGCTTTTCTCTCAAAGATACAAAAGTAGGAAAGGGCCTGGGCAGAAAATCTCATCTGCTTATTTTCTCTCAAATCCTGAAACAGGGCTTTATTCATGACACTACACCACAGACAAATGAAATGGTGACTCTCCTGCTATGACCAGGGGATATTCGAGGTGGATAACAGGGAATACCTGGTGGGGTTTGGAGCCTGAAGGTGAGTGAGCATTCAGGGAGGAAGACAAGATTCATTTGGGAGAGCTGAAGTGCTGAGGGCTGCCCTGGTGAAGGTGTGCACAAATGCTGAGACAGCGTTTGAAGTCTCAGAGCAAGAGGCTTTTGAAGGAAGAATATCACTGTTGGAGCAGGAGTTGGGGAAAGGAGAAAACCATCAATGCGAAGGGGAAGCTGCTGGGAGGGTTTGAGCAGTGTTATTGATTAAGAATTCTGAGAAGGAAAATATACAAACCAAAAATCTCACCTGGACTGGCAGAAGTCTCCTAAGTGTCATGGAGCAGAACTGGCACAACTGAAAAGGGTATGTTTTCTTAATGAGAGGAAAATACTGTAAAACTGAGCCCTATATCAACTTTTTTTTGCTTCTTTGCAGAGAGAATCAAGGAAATATAATGCCCACATGTGGGAGTTACAGTCTATGGGAAAGTTTTTTCTTCAAAAGTGTATACAGTTGATGTACCTACATAATTGCATATCCTTTATGGTCGTTTCATGAAAACATGCATTGGAAAGAACCATTCATCAGGTTAATATCTATTTGCACTTAAATCCCTTTTTCTGTCCCACTCCAAACTAATTGTGTGTGGGTTTGTCCCTCCCTTTAAGAACTGCAAATAGAAAGCAGACGGGAAGCCAGGAGCTTTGACAAAAAGCAGGAAGAGGAGAAGAAAAAGCCCTGAGAAAATGATAGGCTCACATGGCACACTCTGATCTCACTGTAACAAGGAGGCTTGTAAAGACTTGCATTTGTGGGTCATTTACCCGTGCCGTACAGGGTGTTTGTTTTACTTGGTAAACAGGGATCACAGCGCTCCGCTTTTAGGCAAATAGACTGTGGATATATTTTCAAAACTGAACTTGAATGACTTTAAAAGTGTGTAATAGCTCTCACTGCTTTTCATTTCTTTTACACATAGCTTTTTAAATGTAGTGTGACTATTGACAGCCCTGGAACGTAGTCTAGGGTCAGTTTTCCTTTGCTTTGATTTGGGCAATCAAAAGAGATATAGCTCTTTTCCATGTCCAGCTGCAGCTGTGGAATTTCTCTGTCTCTGAATGTATTTTACTCCAGTTTCTGGTGTTTCTGCCTGGGTCTGCCCTGTTAGCTATGATCTTAGCATCACTCTGAGGTGCTCAGCCATCGATACTGTCCATGTGTTGGCTTTCTCCAGGTGCCAGGAGATTGCTTTGCCTGGTATAGAAACCCAGATGGCTGGCAGGAATCCAGGATGGACTCAGGCTCTGCCCCTGGGCTCTTGCCTTGGTTGTAACCAGCTTGACCCACACATAGAGAAAAAGTAAACTTGCACTGGGACACAGTTTACGAAGAGAACAGGGACATGGACTCTGTTGTTTCACCTCCACACAGAGCCCCAGAAACCTGAGGGTTGCCACACAGTGACCTCTTCTAGAAATGATAGACCAGCTCTTACCTGTGCAGTACAATATGATCCAGAACCCTCCACATAATTTGGGCAAAATGCCTTTTAATGCTCTCTGTTAGTGACTGCCCTTTGATGTTACTCTCAATATTTGGAGACTCAGCGTTTGTGTTTCTGCTCCTTTGGTCTTTGTGGAAATGAAAAATGTTTTACCACTCTTGCAAAATTATGCACTTCAGATGTACTTTGGTAATGTTTCGCAGGAGTCTTGCAAGCCCTCTCACCAGTTTCCAGGGCCCTCAGGCTTACTGATCAAGAGCCGCTTCAAGAGCTCAGACTGAATTCAGCTAAAGCAAATGTGTATTTATTTTGGCAAGATGCTTAATGAATGCTTCTTGCTTCACCTGAAAACAAAATTCCTTGACAGCTTCACCACGTCTCTCATCTCACACCTGCCCATTCCACAATTAGATTGCTGCTGTCCTCCTGTGTGCCCACTCTATCCCACTTCCTCCCTGGGGAGCACCTTATGTGCCTTCATCCTCCGAAATCTGGCTCCCTGCATGCCTGACAGGGCAGCAGCCCCTCTGTCCAACCCCACAGCCTTCACTGTCATGGTGAATCAGCAGCTTGAATGGCAGGTCAGTTCTCACTCATGTGCAACTCTTTCTGCTCTGGGGAAGTTCCCAGGACCCAGGCAGTGTCAGTCCTCCCAACTCTGAGGCTTCCTCAGCTAGGGTGTGAAGGCTGCTGACAGCAGGAATTCTCAGCAGCAGGGTATCATGCTACTTACTGTGAATTTGATGTAACATGAGAATTTGGGACACAAGAGCTATATGTTGTGAGCTCTGGTATTTCTCTGCTTTTGGTCTCACATTAATTTTGCGCCCTGTGGGGTTTGTTTCAAGTTCCATAGTCACCTTCTGGAAATAGTGAGTTTTGGCCTTCTTCCAGCAAAAGCCAAAATCTCCTTCATCCTCAGGCCCAAAGGGCTGGGTTGGAGGGAGAGAAGGAGCAGAGGGGAAGGGAACAGAGACCTGGCTGACCTCTTTTTCCATGCTGGGAACACAGACAACCTAACTGCTTCTGAAAGCTGCCTGCTGTCATACTCCTTCCATAAACCCTCTCTGTTCTCAGGAGGAGGAAATAGCTCTTGAGGCAGCTTTTCTCCAGGCTGGGAGAAGCTGGAGGTCACGTAGTCAGGAACAACTTTGATGCTGTCAGGCTGGAGCTGTGAAGACTTGATCTCTGACTGCAGCCTGCCTCCTGGTCTTCCTGAGATTAAATTACAGTATGGACCAATACCAGAAATAACACAAGTCATTCAGCAGGGATGGGGACTTCGTGTTAGTTTCTAACTCCAACTTAGCCCTGACCTGTTTCATGATGCTGAGAGGCCCAACAGCCTGCCATGTGCCCTGTTATCCCTGACAGTTTTCCCAGGTTATTCCTTGTTTTGCTAGGCAGGGATGAAACCCCTGGGGGTGACTGCAGCCCAGGCTTGGGGGGCTGTAATTTCTGAAACAGCATCTGAAAAGTTTGAGGATGATGGTGGCATTTGAACAGGTCCTGTCCTCATCTGGGACTGGATTCCTGCTCTTACCAGCAGAGGAAAGCCACACTGCATCACTGGAAAAGCTGCTGAAAATGGCTCTGATAGCACAATAGAGGGACAGACTATTGGACAAAAGTGTGATGCCCAATTTTGGGGCATGGCCATCGTAAGGAATGCCCTGGCAGTGCTCCAGGCTTAAAACCCCAGCTTGCCATAGTGGGTGCTTTTCATCCAAGCTTTTAGAGACATCACATCAGTTTGGTTTAGTAAATATTTCAACAGCGTTTTGAAGTTCCAATGAAAACAGAGAAAACCTTTGATGTCTACAGACCCTTTATCCCACCACACATCTCACCCCATGCTTTTCAGCAACATTGTTTAGTCAGTGCTCACTGAAGCCAAAGGGGTGCAAGGTGCAAAATCTTAGGCCCATTGAAGGCAGCAGAAAACTTTTCTCTGTTACAGTAAAGCCAGGTTCATGCTGAAGTAAGTCAAAGACAGCATTTTTATTTTCTCTGTTTCTCTCATTAAAAAAAAAAAGCAAACCAAAACAAAAAAAACTCAGAAAGAATTCTAGTCAGAAAATCAGAACCTCTCAAAAAAAATCCTAAATGAAATGAGCATTATATACGAGGAATTATTTTTTAAATTATTATTCTTTTTTTTTTGCAGGAAGGGTTGTCTTGGACATTAATCCATGGGAGAGAACCAAACTGGGTATTTTTTGATGGTCAGCCTGGAAATCCCTGCATCACTGAAGCAGTAGTTACAAGTGCCTCTGGGTGGATAGGCATGGATTTGTCATATTGGTTTTCCCAACGGAACTTTTTTTCAACAAAATTGTTATTCTCCTGCTGAAAATGCCTGTTCTATAATATGGATATTTTGTGTACATTAATCATTCCAGGAAAAATTCCTACCCAGCAAGCCTATTCAATGCCTTACTTATTTTTCTTCTTTGTGTTTTGCTTCCCAAACATAAATACCAACAATAATTTCTAGGGCTCAGAGGGAGGCTCCCAAGTTTAATAAAGGCTATGTTGTGAGTCTTTATCAAGTTACATTTCTGCTTCTTTGAAAATATCGTGCAAAACAACTGAGGGCCAAAGAATGCATTGACACAAATTGGGGATTTCTGCAATACCTGTGTGGGTGTTTAAGGGGGAGAACACTGCAGGCTGAAGTTGGATTACAGTGGATATGTTAGTTTGTTTTCCTCTCTATTTTCTCCCTCCTATCCTATCTTTCTCTATGCTTCCTCATATTTTATCAGTGTTTTCTTTATGAGTAGCTTTTTTCTTTTTCTTTTTTTGTTTTGTTTCAACCACCAAGATGGATTTAATTTTTTTTTCTTTTTTCTTCATTTTCTTTTTAATTCCCTTTATCTTCCCATTCCAACTTCTTTTCCTTTTTTTCCTAGCTCTGCCTTTCTCTGTGGGAGCTCATCCTTATCCCTGAGTTAGTGTGATAACACAGAATAAAACCCCTTGTTTTCAGAAGCTCCTGTCTGTCTCAGGACAAGCAATATGCTAGGCTGGCTCCTGACAAAACATAGCCCTTTTGTTCAGCATGTGTTGGCTCACCCCAGCTGAATGAAATGGCTTTGTTTTAGGTGTAGATAGTAAGCTGGGTCTGCCTGGCAGGTGCATCTTGCAGCCAGTGTCACACTGCAGTAAATTCTGTAATTACAGGTCATGGAGGTGGAGCTCTCCTTTGATGTGACTTTTTCTGTTGTTGCAAGCGGATACAATTTGACTGAGATATCAAATGCAGATAGCAGTAAAAATTTAATTAACAAATCAAAGCTTTTATCTGGGGTTTTAGAACTCAAGCCAACAGGTTTCTTCAATCTAAAGAAATCACAGAGATGGAGGGGCGAAGGCAGTGCCTTTGTAGTGTATACAGCTTACGATCTTTTTTATAATGCTTGCAAAGATAAAGCCTTTTTAACTGTTACTTTCCCTTTGAGAAGCTTTTAGATCTTCTCCAAAAGCGAGGATATTGTTCACTGTAAGCTTAATTTTCATCATTCTAACTCTTCAGCGTGTGTGCATTTTCTCTCATGACACTGCAGATTACTTATCTGCAGTGTGCTTACGCTTGCCTTCCTGCAGTTGGGGCTGCACAGAGCACCCCAGCACTCCAAATTCATGTGCTGGATTGATTATTCCTCCTGTGGTGAGCCAGCTAGTGCTGGTGTCAGTGGCCTGACATTCCTTCCATAATTTACTTACCATCGTAACAATGAAAGCCTTAGTGAAATGAGGCTGAAACTTGGCTCTTAGCTCCTTCATCTGCAGGGGAAGTAGATGCTCTTCACTCTAAGTGCTTTCTAGGGGTGTTGTAATGATCAAAGCAGCTGGATCCACAAGCTGACTGCCTCAGTCACCCCACTCACTCTGCAGCTAACTGGGAGCTGGGAGAGCAGCAGTCTGCCTGTTCCATGGGGTGTGTGTGATTGCTACTGCCTGTGAACAGAAATAAATGCAAAAGAGCAAGAAAATAATGATAACAACAACAACAACAATAACAATAATAATAATAATAACCCTCCACATGCCTGGTGACGCCTCAGCTAGAAGCCACATGTCAGAGCACCCCAAAAACACATAATAAGAGCCATATGGATAATCAGAGTACGTTGCACCCTCTATCTCAATAAATACAACTGTCTTGCATTTATGAGCCAGCTTTTTCTCAGGAGCTATTTCCAAGCGTGTGCACAGACCGAAGTTATAAAATACTGCCTAACAGATTAAAACAGAATACCATGAATAAAAGAAAAATGATCTCAGGTGTTCACCATGATACTATGTATTTGACTTTTCAAGATGTAGAAGTCCTTTGAATGGATGAACACTTTGCTACAGAGATCCCAGACTGATCTGTGAGTCTCTGCAGGCAAGGTGTCCTATACGTGCTACTCTTGTCCTTCTCCATGTATCTGAGATTGACAGAGGTGTTTCTGCCAGTGTGCACACGAAGGTCCTAGCTCAGGAAACATATAACAGCACCAGACAGCACTTAGGAAAGTCTTAAGTATAGAAACACTTACTCCTGAAATGAAGCCAAAGAACCTGAGTCAAAGACCTCTGAAATCAACACAGCACCATGAACTTGTGCTTATGCCAGTGTAAGTTCAGAGGCTCTCACCAAGAATTATAGATCTGGATTTCTGAGCTGGCTACTAGAGCATTTTTATTGAAATAAAACCCTACTAAGCATGACAAAAAAGAGATGATGATCCTAGTGAATTTATAGTGTTGGACATATATAGCGCAGTTACCCAATTCTAAACTCTTAAGGTACCACTGTTGCAAAAGGATCAAAAGCTTTCCAAACTTCTATCCGGAATCAAAAAGGCAAGAATAAAAAAAAGAAAGAAAAATCAAAGGAAAGGAAGAAAGGAAGGAAGGAAGGAAGGAAGGAAGGAAGGAAGGAAGGAAGGAAGGAAGGAAGGAAGGAAGGAAGGAAGAAAGAAAAAGAAAGGAAGAAAGAAAAAGAAAGAAAGAAAGAAAAAGGAGAAAGATAGGCCATCCTTACATTTAAAGTACTCAAATTAACTTCTTGACTTTTGCATTACTAATTTTAGTGCTTTGATAGAAGTACTCTGTTACCATACTTTAAAAGCCTCAGATATCAGCTCAAACAGCTAAGAAAAAAAGAAGGAAAGACTTCAAAGTGAATAATTACCTGTTGATGATGTATTATATTTAAAGCTCTGGCTGTGGATTAAAGCTAGTCCTAGGATTGTTAATAGCCTGCAGTAAACAACTAATGAATCAAAGAAAAGGAACAAAAAGCAGCTCTAGTTGAAGGACATTCCCTTTAATACCAAAGGCCAGACTCTAAGTGTTAAGTGTAACAATAAAATACAGTCATTTCACACTAGAGTGTATAAGACTTTAGAAAACTGGTCACAGGTGAATTATTAGGGATTGTCCTTTGAGCTTTGTTCTCAAAGCACTTTGATGCCATTAACAGCACCATGTTTTGCAGTTCTCTGTTGGTTGTTTTTTTTTTTTTTTAAGTTTATGTGCAATTTTTATGTTGCATAATGAAGAGGATAGGTCTGAATGTGAAGAGCTATACCTACAGCAGTGCTAGAAACAGCAAACTTCCAGAGAGGAGAAGTAAAAGCTCAAAGAAGGAGGCACAGAGCAGGAAATGGAGAGAAAGCAGCTGAAAACAGTGCAGAATAAATTGGATGTCTACAGGGATCTCTCTGATTTGGAGCTGTTAAGAATCTTGATGAAATAGGAAAGTGAGTGATTTAAAGGATGCAGTTGGGAGAAATTATCTCAACATACTTTAGCTAAGTAGATGACAACAGTACTTCAATCACAGTCCTTCAATCATGGCCCATCTTCTTCCCACCAGAGCAAAACCTTTTAAGATGCTGGCAGTGCTCACATGAGCAACAGTGGAAGACCTCCATTTCCTACAAAATGGAGCCCTGATCTGAGACACTTTAAAGAGGGAATCTTGCTTTTATTTAAATGTATGTAATTGAGGCAATTGAGAACTTTTCAGGGGAATGTACTTTTTCTCTTTGAAAATAATTTTGGGAGAATTAAAACACAGCAAAACCACTGTGGGCTTGCCATGCATTAGGGTGATATTGGTATGTACATATGTGTGTGTGTGGCATGGTGCTAAATGACTTTTTGTCTTTTGTCAAATCTAAGCTCTTAAGGCTGCTAGATTTTTTTCAGGGTTTAGGGATTCACTGAAAATAAAGAAAAGCAAAATATGGATGAGACACATGCACTGAAGACCTAGTAGACATTTCTAATGAGAATGATTACTTTTATGACTGAAGAATCAATACATTTCAAGAAAACAATAACAACAAAAACCCCAAAGCAACAAATCACTACTAGACAAAACTTATTATGCCATGGGAGTGATATAGAGATCATCTCTTTCTGCCCTTTGTGGTGGATTGAGATAATAGTGCATCTTCCTGAGGTAAGTTTTAAACCAGCCTGGTTATTCAGCAACCACCATATCCAGTCTGTGGCAGGTCTGAATTATGAAATTTTTAGGGTTGGAAGAGACCCCTGGAGATCACCTAGTCCAAACCTCTGCCAAGGCAGGGTTGCCTGGAGCAGGTTACACAGGAATTCTTTGGGTGGGTTTTGAATATCTCCAGAGAGGAAGACTCTATGACCCACCTGAGCAGCCTGTTCCAGTGTTCTGCCACCCTCAAGGTAAAAAAGGTTCTTCTTCATGTTGAGGTGGAACTTCTTCTGTTCCATTTTATGGCCATTACTCCTTGACCTATGGCTGGCCACTACTGAAAAGAGTCTGGCACCCTCCTCTTGGCACCTGCCTTTGAGATACTTACATGCATTGATGAGATCCCCTCTCAGTCTTCTCTTCTTTAGAATGAACAGGCCCAGCTCCTGCAGCCTCTCCTCGTAAGAGATGTTTCAGGCTCCTCATCATCTTCATGGCCCTCCATTGGACCCTCTGCAGCAGCTCCTTGTCTTTTCTGTACTGAGGAGCCCAGAGCTGGCCACAGCACTGCAGAGGTGGCCTCACTAGGGCTGAGTACAGGGGCAGGATCACCTCCCTTGACCTTCTGGCCACACTTTTCCCAGTGCACCCCAGGATACTACTGGCCCTCCTGGCTATAAGGGCATTGGCAGCCCATGGTCAACTGGTCATTCAGCAAGACTCTCCTGTCCTTCTCCAGCAGGTCAGGCTCTAACTTGTGCTGGTACATGGGGCTTTTTACCTGGCTCTGTATAAGCAAGGCCCACTGGCCCAAGGACTGTGTGGGAAAGACCCCAGGATTCCCAGCAGGAGAGATGTTATGTGCCTGAAGCGCTCCCTTAACCACAGGAAGCAATATGGTAAGAATTAATTAGTTTTTAAGAGTGAAGACTCTTTTGGGTTTTTATTTTAACCAGAATAAGGCACTGGTTCAGTGCTGGTACTTTCTCAGCCATTCTTTGTGACATCACTCACCCTGAACAAGGACTCACCAGTCAGCTCTCGTCTCAGGGAAAGGATTGCTAATGTACACCTGAGAACAAAACTTAGGCTACAAGTGCCACAGAAGCATTAAGAAGCATGTGAGAGAGAGATTGAGTTGGCTTGGGAAAAGCCAGAAGGGCAGTGTACATGTGGTCATGGGGGCAAGGCTTCCCTCATGACATGCAGGGTTGCTGCTGAGTGTCTGCTCCTGTCCATTAGAATGGCTGCTGAGGGACCTGGCACTCTTCTATATCAGTACATTCACTGGCTTATATCCTCATGGCAAGGGTTCATTTTATAATATCTATAGAACTAGACAGACGACAGAAGCGTCCCAACTTCATTTTGAGTATTGTTCTGTCTCTACCAGATGCTGTGATTCCTGTCTCCCACTGTTCACTCTCTTGGAGACAGGTGGCCTTTCTGGGGCTGCAGTGCCATGGGAGGCAGTGAGTCAGTTTGGCATCACATCACCACTGGAGAAGAGTCCCTGTCCCGTCTCATCATCTTTGTATTGTCCTTGCTGTCTCCTGACTGTAAGCTCCTGCTGCTGACCATGTGTGGGCTTACGGAACCCTACTTCAGATGATTTAATTAAAAATTTGGCTGAGGATTAACACAGCAAAAGTCTAAAAATGGCTCAGGGAAGTGTCTGATGAGGATGGAGCTGCCCCAAAGGAGGGTGGGGCAGCATTGGAAGATTCTCTGAAAGGATGGAAGAGTATGAAAGAAGGGAAGGATAGAGGAGACTTGTCTTTTTTCAGACACATAAGCTGTGAAACAGCACCCAAAGGCATTTTTCTGAGTTTTGTTAGAGTCCCTGGAAAGAGGCAGGCAGTCTGAACTGTGGAAGCTGAGCTGCTCTCTAGGAGTTTTGATAAAGATAGCCTGAACAATGAGTGTGGACTACAAAACAAACATTTGGAAGATAAATGAGGTAAAGTCTAAGCATAATCCTCAGCACTTGAGGTAAATGTTCATCATTATCCTTGTATTCACTGTTTACATGCTTGTATGTGACAGCTGTCTGAATGTTTGGGGTTCCTTAGAAGGCCATACATATTTCTGCAACAAGCTGGCAGTTTGCATGTCCTCTCTTATCCCTGATGTCCACAGTTTTTGTTGCTTGCTCTGAGGATTACATCCTGCATGGTGTTCTGTGATTGAATCCCAGACCTCTGCGAAGCCCCAGATTTGCCAAACCTTGCCATTTTAGTGCATTATTTGTACTGTAGCAATGCCCAGAGGCTCCTCTGTGCAGAGCAGCATCCGTGGCTGGTACATATGCAGCTGTTTGTCCTAAGGTCCAAGGCGAGCTCTTACAGCCCCATCCCTGCCTCTTTGGTGCACACTGTTTTCAGCCATCATCAAAGCTTAATATGTTCCATTTGGCACCATTGTGAGAAAGCTGTCTTGTTTGGGGAAAAACGTTTTATTCAGCCCAAAGCAAAGATGCAGCCACTTTTGGGTGATGTTGTTGATTATTCACAAAATGTCATTCCCGAGTTGTCTTGTTTGCCAAGTGTGGGACATATGTTAGTAATTGACAATGAGCAGAGTGGATCTCTTCTATAAATGGCTGTTTCAAGACACAACTAGTAATAAAATAAAGGGGGCAGGGGTCCCTCAGAAGATCTAACAGTGCACCTCCTTTAAAACTGTTATCGCTCGCAGGCAAGAGTTGTTCTCCCCCTTTCTCTTCCAGACTTTTCTCCCTGTAAAACCTCAGGCCTGTTCCTCATTTTTGCTTATGTTGCAACAGATGGGTTTTTTGTTTCTTCAGGAGACAGCTAGCTGAAATCTGTGTCTTGTGTTTCTGAATACACTTTCCACCAACATTTGTGCTAGCCTTAGTTGAATAACTCCAGTAATGACATACAACGATTTTCAGGGACCTAAAGGAGGAAATAGTACCATGGAAATTACTTAATTGTTCCTTTGGATTCTAACTCTTCATTTCAGTTACACTGTGTATGAATGTAAGGTGTCATAGGTATTTTAAAAGAGTCAGAGACCCGAATTCGTTCTCATGTCACCACTGCTTTAACGGGAAGACATTAATTCAGATGGCATAATTTCTGAACATATCAGTGGGGTTGGAAGAGTTTGAATGTACAAATATTTATGTAGGGATGCAATCCCGCAGAATCTATTGCTGCCACAGATTTGCTTGCTTAAGGAAGTTACTGGTCTGTAGTGAAGGAGGTAGAAACAGGCTTTTAAGAGACCTAAAAACCACTGGGGATTGAATGGAATGGACAACGAGAATGGTGCCACCTGTATAAAGCTCTGACAGGTTTGTCTGTGGGTCAAGACTATATGGTTGGTTGGGTGGCTGGTCACGGGTTTTTTTTTCATGCAGATTACTGGTAAATTTGAATGTTGTTGTGGTATAATGATGTGCAGGTTAATGGTGGAAATCCATCCTTCTGGTGACTTGGCCTAGTCTATCAGTTAGCAAGGAGAGGAAGAGAAGGAGGTTGATTCTCCTTCTCCATCCAGATGCCTGATGACTTCTCCAGATAACTGATGCAAAGTTATACCTGCCCTTTATGACGTGTCTTTCTTTCGTGTCTTACTGGGCTCCACATTACTATGGGACACTTGTCTAATAGAAGAACTGGTTTACATTTCTGCTTGCTCTTTCCAAAGCAACACCAGCTGATGCGATCCACCCCAATAAACATTAGCTAACTATTTCAATATGTTCTGTGTGGGGTGTAGTCTAAACCAGAAGATGATGCAAAATACTGCATCCCACTTCCTAGGCAACAGCCATGGGCATATTGGTGCATGATCTACATGGAGTAGCAGCCCAAGGAGCACTAAGGTCAGCAGGAATCTTTCCACTGACTTCAGAAAGCATTGTCTCAAGCCACCTGAGACAATGTTAGGCACTGATTTTACCCCAAAAGTAAACATGGATTATGAAACATTTCGGAGAGCCTGACCTCTCTCCTTTGTTCTATGTGGTGAGGAATGATCCCAAACCAGACATGTCCTGGCTCAGGAGAGGTGGTGCTGCTTGGCTGCAAATGGAGCCAAACCTTTGGTATTTTCCATTTGTCTCAGCCTGCAGGATGTGAAGCTTTCCCTGGCCCTTGGGTAGAGAATGAAGGTTAGTCTTTCCATGTGGAGTCAGCATTTGTTGATCTGCTTTCCAGTTTGAATTGGTTGCTTTCCCATTAAAGGAGGAAAGAAAGGCAAATTATATGTCTTTTTGGACAGAGGGAGGACTGAATTATTTTTCTTATCTACTCCGTATCTATATAAGCCTCATGTGTCAGTTCTTGTGCATAAAATAAAATAAAAAATTCATAAGTAGAAGGTCTGATCCCTGCTTATCTGAACCCAAAATTTTAACAATAATGGATTTAAATTCAGCTGTTGAATTTATGCACTTTGTATAAGGATGGTACAGCCTGACAACATTGCTGCCCAGTAAGAAGTCAGAGAAAGTGTTCTAACAGGGCTCAGGCACAAGGATCACTACTTGGAAAAAACCAATGACCAACTCATAGCAAAACTCCAGAAGGAACAGTATCCCAGGTAAACCAAGGAAGGACCTTGATAAAGGCAGGGTTGAGATACTGCTTTTCAGCTCAGAGTTAAAATTTCTTATTGAATACTTTCAAGACAGAAAAAAAAATGCAGTGGTAAGCTAGGGAGGTTAGATAAAGTTAAGCTTTTATTTTCAGCTCTCCCAGCCATACTCTGTTAAATTCTGTCTTGGTAGCACACAACCAGTAACAGTGATTTCAATCCTGTGGCCCACAAATGGTGGGTGAAAACATGACAAGGCCTGAGCTTTTCCTCTCTCCCCACTCTTTCTGCCACGTGAGTTGTGACTATCTAGGGAGCAGCAGGAGAAGGTTGGAGAGGTAACACCAAGCAATGTGGGTGAGGGGAACTGGGCATGACAAAGTTAACCATTACCACCCAACAGTTGGTTTCTTCTCTACACTCCTCTTTGCACTGAAGAGAGCCAGAGACAATGGTATTACGTTATTGCTGACAGTAATGCCTGTGTTGGGATATATGTTTTGCTGACAGCATTTGAAATCTTGGAGGTATTTGCCATTGGGAACTTGGTCCCATCCCTCCTGTTTTGTTTATTATTTGCAGCTCTGCTGCTTTAGTCTCTCAGCCAGCTGGCTTGTGTGGAAAGGGGATTCCTGGAAGAGCAGCGTTAGGCTGGCTCAGGCCTCGGGGGGTCGTTACCATGTCCCTGATTGTGCACTTGACACTGACATGCTGAGTGATTTAGGACCAGACACTTGCTGTCTTTGCCTCCATTTCCCTCCTGTGAAATTGTTGATGGTGGTGCTTACTTTGCAAACTGCATGGAGCTGTACAGTTGCCAAGCTCTCTATGAGGCAACAAATGACATCAATTAGTTGTTTCTTACAGGCCAAACACTGAGAAAGAAAAAGGTTTTTTCAGTCATTGTGGCACTGAGTTCATTATGTTTCTCCATCCATCCTGAACATCTAGCCTTGTAGGGCATGAGACAGGATCAGTTGTGTACTCTGCCTTTCTGTGTTCAAATACAGAAATGACCTGTAAACATGGTGATAGTCAGCATTTATCATCTGATCTATCAAAAGATAAAGATATCATGTGGTTTTATTGGCTATCTTTGCTCTGGCCCTGGTATGTAATATTTTACTTTACTTGCTTAGTGGACTTGCAATTAAACAAAGAAGGAAAGAAAAAAAAACCCTGTAATTCTCTTTGTTTTCTTAGTGCTCACGCTGTTTCTCTATTATTTAGCCTCCAAATTTCTGTGAATTTTACACTAAGGATGAACTTCTGCTTCAGTTTGAAGTCAAAAGCAAATTTACCATAGACTTTAACAAAACCAGAAGAGGCTTCAAGAGTCTTGCCAAAAGTTTTTAAAGATGAAGATGCTGAGTTGCTTAGAGGAGATGTTTGTATTCTTCATACAATGAGTTGGTTTACTAAATACTGAGTTAATGCATATAAGAAAGGGGAAAAACCCCCTAGAGTCTCATGTTTTTTGAACAGAAAAGAATGCCTCACTTGTTTGTGATTCATACTGACTAAACCAAAGTCTTATGGATTACGATGCATTTTTCTCAATATAAGAAAAGCATACAGGGAAAGTTTGGCAGTTGATTATGACTATCATAGTTCCACCAGTGTAATAGGAGCCAAAAAATTTGCAGCATGGGGTGGTTTCTTTGTGTAGCATTTTGGAGATGTCAGATACACAGGGTTTTTTTGCACAGACTAATGTGTGGCCTTGGCATCAAGTCTATAGCTGCATTACATTTGATAAGTGTTGCTAGAAATTAAGACCTTGAAACAGGCTGTCATTCACACCTTTGCAGGGTAGGGTGAAGGTATGAAACCTCCTCATTAAAAGGAAGCCAAATCACATTACTGGGGAAGATCAAGTTACTGGACTTCATGCGCTTCATGAATCTCTGTCATTGTGTTTACTTCATGATTGCCTCCAAGACGTGAAAGAGGAAAAAGACCTGCTAGGAAGCCATGGTTGTGTCCTTCTTAACTCAAGTAATAATCACTGTAGCTTCCTCTCCCTGTTGTTTCCTCGTGCTCCATAGATCCATCTGGACCCGGGCTCTGAGATTTCAAGGCTCTTGGCAGCCCACCAAGCTCTGAGGGAAGAAGTAGCACATGTGTGTGATGAAAAGGGTGAAAGCTTTATGGAATCAGCTCTATTTTCCCTTCTTCGTACAGGCGCTCGCTTATCATTGTAGTTTTCCTGAAAGATCAAAACTAAAGTCTTCCTGGATTTGGAGCAGTAAAAATTTGTTTTTATTGCAGAAATATGACACCATAGGAGTGAGTGTAAACCCCGTTATTTTGGTTCTTCATGGTGCAGCTGCCTTGACATATTTAATACTGCACTGTCAATATCGTGCAAAGGTTTCGGTACAAAATGAGATTAACAAGTAACAGTGACATCACACCAATAGCAATAATCCAAAGTAAATTACCTCTTCTCCCTACCATTCTTTGCCTTTGCATTTCTGCCACGGCTGAATTATGAAATGTTCTAGGCCATGTATTTTCTTGAGGTGACTGCAATTCTGCAGTAGCAAGCATTTCTGCCCTTTGGCTGTTAACCACATGGTGCTCCAAACATGACAGCAAACCACTAGGAATGTCAGCTGCATCCCACCCTACTGGGAATTTAACAGTTTTCTGAAGACAAAAAATATTTTCCTTGGCTGATATTTTAAAATAGCAAATAATAATAATAATAATGCTGTACTTTTAAAGTATGTTTTTCTAACCTTGGAAACACTGAACACTGTATATTGCCTACTTTTAATCAGGTCTGATATTGTTTGAAAAGGTTTGTATTATCCATAAGACTAAAGAAAAGTCAGTAACACGGATGAAAATGTATTCTCAGCCAATGCAGTGCAGAATTCCTTAGCTTTATTGAAGTGGATGATCAATCTTGTTTTCTTCAGCCCACCTATGTGACCATTACTAGAGGGGAAAATAGAGTGTTAGCATCTTTTAATAAATAATCACTTGGCTATCAAGAATCCAAGCAATTCAATCTGAGATGTTTTACTTTGTAAAGCAGCAAAGGAAGGTTTCACACCTTTGTAACTCCAGCACCTGTTTCAAGCAGACACCTGAATGTGGGCTGACTTTTAAGTAGATCTTAAAAAAATCACAGCAACAAGCTTAAAAAAAAGGGATAATTTTAAAAGTGTCCTAAGTTGTAACACTTGTCTTGAATTGTAACACTTGACTCCATTTCTAAAGAGAACATTCATAACTTCCCAGGAGAAATCCTTGACAAAAAATATAAATAAGGAAAGATGTTTTAATAGAGTATTTTCCTTAGCCAATCAAGGTACTTTGTTTATTTTCATAATTGTAGAACACTGTGCTGTTCAGAAAACAGACACAGAGAGACATTCCCTCAGTGCTGCTATTTGATAGAGAGAAAGGCTTCTTGCTTTCTGCTTTGCATTTTGCATCTTTATTTAAATGCATGAAATGAAATAAAATAATAAATACAACCTTCTGAAATTTCAAATCTATGATTAGAGTCTTTGTAAAGAAAGCCTTAGCATTAGGGCTTTGTCATCCCCACACCTGAAGGCACATATTCAGTGTATTTGAACCTATTGGGTCACTCCCTTTTCCTTTTCCTTTTCCTTTTCCTTTTCCTTTTCCTTTTCCTTTTCCTTTTCCTTTTCCTTTTCCTTTTCCCTTTCCTTTTTTTCCTCTCTTTTCTCTTTTTCCTTTCCTTTCCTTTCCTTTCCTTTCCTTTCCTTTCCTTTCCTTTCCTCTGTTTCTTCTTCTTTTTTTTTTTTTTAATTTTTCCACTTTTTCTGAGTTTCTACTTTATGCTTTCTTCCCTCTTCCTCTTTTTTTTTCCCCCCCAGAATTATTTTGTCTTTTGCATTTTTCAAGGTTGTCTATCTGGAAGCAAAACAAACACTGGCTTTCCTCCTTTCAAAAGAAGATTTTGCTTGAGGCAATAATAAAACATTTGTGATGAGCAGCAAGGTGCCATCTGCAAGGCCCCTTAAGCCTTGAGTTTAAGGGACCCATAAGCAAGGGTTCACTGCTTAAAAAATTATTCACAAAGTAAGCCTATCGGTGAAGTGCACCAAAAGCAAAGTCTCCCAGAGTGCTTCTCTCAAAGCTGTTGTTTAAAGCTTTCGGGTTGCAAACCCACCTGGCTTTGAACAGAGCTTCTGAGGATGTTTGGGTTAAAGGGGCTCTCTGTTTCACTTGACTACATTTTACTACATTTACAGCCTGGTCTCCCACTTCTGCTACCGGCCTGCAGGCAGGAAGATAAAACCTTGTATCACATGTGCAGGGACTGCAGCTTACCAGGAAGGCTCTGGACATGCACACGTCCATCAGACCTTCCATATTCGTGACTGCCATTAAATCAAAAGGAAATTTCTCATGAATGCCCTTCCCACAAGCTCTTCATGTTGATTACTGACAAGACACACTTACTGCCAGTGTTAGAAGATGAAACCTGATGGGGATGACTGCCTTCTCTGCATGAACATGTAAAAGCAGGGACCCCGGGAAAGGTTCTTTGTGTTTTCACTTATCCTGCTCGGTGAGTGAGGGTTGCCGTTTGACTGAAGAGCTGGGAAAATCAGCCTCTTCTCCAGTGTCCTGATGTTATGGCTAAGGCACCAAAGGGATCTGGGAGAAACATGATGAAGGCAGCAAGAGCCACCCATGCCTGCTCCATGAAGCTCCACACTCCAGGTATCTGTCTCCCTGATGGTCCTGCACCTTCCATAGCTCTGCCACACTGAGCTGAGACTTGCCACCTCGCATGTGTGCCACTTGCAGTGGAAGAGGGTGAGATGGGAAGACCTGACCAAGTCTGCTCCAATGAGTTCAGTTCCAGTAACACTGCCGAGGCTCTCCAACTGCTGCCTGCAGCCTGCTTATCACTGTGCTCGCTTATCACGGCGCTGACAGGCATTTTGATCCTCAGTAAGTAGCACGGCAACAAATTTGGGATGTTGGGTGTGAGCTTGTCTATTCCAGTGAGCTTAGAAGGTCCTGATCCCTCCATCACAAGAAATTTACAAGGCAGCTGGAAAAAGTTTAAAGATGGGCAACAGAGATGATCAAAGGTACAGAAAGGCTCTGTATGATGGATGACTAAGCTAGGACTTTCTGTATTTGGAAAGGAGATAAAGGAGGAGGAGGCAATAGATTTACAAAAACAATTTTGAGTGGCATGGAGAGTGTGAATAGATTGATTTTTTACTCTTTTCCTGTAGAAAAGGTGGGAGACATCAAATTAAGCTAATTAAATAGTAGGGCTCAAAACAAAACATCTCATGTTTGAGCTGACCCATGGATCTCCTTGACAAAGGATGATGTGGGTGCTAAAATTTTTAGGATTTCAAAGACAGACAAGAGATTTAACATAAGAGTAATCCCCTGGGAGTACTAACTACACATGGAAACCACAGCCTCATCAGGAGGTCCCTGTTCTGAAAATGTCTGGAAATGGGGAGAGTGTTACAGAGACTTTTCATATATGCCTGTTCACTAGGCATCTGCTGTTGGTGCGGTGGGAAGTAGAGTAGAAGGACCTTTAATCTGACATTTTACAGATTTTCTTCTGTTCTTCACAGCAGTGAAAATCTGAAAAGCTGTAGAAACTATGAGTAGGGTTTAGGTCACTTAACTTTAACCCTCAGAAAGCAGAGGATCTAGTCACCCTTCTCCCAGAAATCAGTGGCACGGAGGGCACACCACCCACCCACAGATATATATCCAAATGAAGGGGTGAATCACCATACCCAGCTACCTTTGATTTCTGATTTCCCAGGGAGTCTGGACAGCTGCCTAGTGTTGGATGAGTAGTTTCTTTCTAACTATAGTTAATCTTACTTGAGTGAGACTGATCCTGATTAAATTGGGTTTTGGCAGTCGGTTTAAGGCCTTTTTCTGCAAGGTTTTAAATGCCACTGTGTTAAGGCTAGCATTTATTAGATGTGTCCTTTGAAAACAGCTCCTTGAGCATGACTGGGAATTCCTCTCTTCAAAGGTCAGTGGTCTGAAGCAACAAAACCAATCAAGCTGTACCTGGCGTCCAAGGAAGCTCTATTTCAGAGT
Source organism: Vireo altiloquus (assembly GCA_013396875.1). Classification (NCBI taxonomy): domain Eukaryota; kingdom Metazoa; phylum Chordata; class Aves; order Passeriformes; family Vireonidae; genus Vireo; species Vireo altiloquus. The sequence goes on from VZRF01009670.1 coordinate 1,834,901, forward strand.
GTGGGACTTCTGACATTTCACTGCCTATTTAGACACTGCATCTGAAACTAATTAAAAGGAAGGTGACTGATAGCTGAGAGACAGAGATTATTGGCTTGTGTTGTACTGTCCAGAAACATTACATGACCATTCCCAGCTGTTGTTCCGGCATGGGGTACACCAGCTGTCTCATCAAATCACACCATGGAGTAACAGCACAAAAATCTTCCATATTATCCTGCCATAAGAAAACAATTCCTTCTGACAAGACTCCAAAACCAAAAAAGAATATCTTGAAAGCTAATTTTTTTTCCTTCCTCTGATTACATTTTACCTTCCAGGAAGTAGATGTAAACACGGTCCACATTCATTCCAGCTTTGTAATCACCAGCCTTTGTTTTTGTAAATGTATCTAAAGTGCTAACTTCATTTTCACAGCACTTAAATTACTTGGAAAACTCTTTCTCATCCAGATTTCCAATATGTAGTGTGACAGACTTCGGCACTATTGGAGCAGTGTACCCTGCCTGCCTTCTGTGGATGCTTCTGTGGATGTGTTAATCATTACAGCACAGCTTTCCAAACCAATCAGATATTGCTGAATGTTATATACACATTAATTAAAGTGAAATATATAATTTTTTTTTGAGTTCTGCCCTTTACAAGAGATTTTGACATTCAAGATCTAATATCACATTTGTACCAGAATCTAGATTTCATAGGGACAGACTTAGTAAAAGCCAAGATTAGCAAAAATAGCCCTCTTCTACTTTCCTTTTCTAAATTTGACTGGATGTAATTCTTTAACCAGCATCTTATCAACACAAAGCTACTATATTTGATCCCAGATTTGAAACCGGCAGGAAATGGGTTACCACAACAAAATGCAGATGTGAGGAATCCACTTTCAGCAGCTTGCCTGAGGAAAAGGCTAAAAATCTTAAACTGTACTTTAATTGTAGTTGAATTTTTAAAACACGAGATGCTATTTGATATTTAGATATGGAAATAATAATGAAATCTCTGAATACTAATGCCTCAGGATCTTACAGTGTCATAAACCCAGAAAAATGCCACTGAATACATCTAAATTCTGCTAATATAGAACTGGTGGAAGGGTAGAGACAGATCTGAGATCTTTTTTACCTGCGATGTTTAACCTGACCAGACCTTTACCTACAATGGTCATTGCTGTGTGTGCAAAGCTCAGACATCAGAGCTTTTTGTCTAGAGAATATGAAGCAACACTATCCTTAGGTAAAGAGAGCCCTAAACACATTCAAAGGCTACACAGTGTGGGAGAAACTCATAATTTAAGCCAGTGTGGGTGGCTGAATACTCTGAATATTTTTATGGATCTTTTAAAAATTATGAGCTGACAGCATTGTGCTTACCTACTACCCTGAATGCTATTTCGTGCTGCCCTTGATCAAGGCTGCCTGGGGGAGGTAAGGCTTGTCGAATGACTAAGAGCCTGCAGTATGTGGACACCTTCCTCCCCTTCACTTCAGTTAAAATTAGGCACAGAAATGCCCTTGTGGGTTTGGGCCTGGTGAGCAGTGAGACATGGCAGGGAGTGAAAGTGACCTGCAGGAACAGCATGGCAGCTGAGCAGCTGCAGTGGGTGTTTTGTGGCAATGCTGGTGGCAGATGTACCAAAGGAATTGTCTCTGGATGCATCATGGCTGTTCTCCTCTCCGGGCAGAAGCCCTTGCTCACCTGAGGTTGATGCTGACTCTCTAGGACAGATGGGAATTACAGCTGACCAAGTAACTTGTGCCCCTGTCCCATCAGCTCTCTGAAGGAAGTGTTTTCTTAGAAGCATTTCTAGAAGTCCTCTGCAACTTGCAGAGGTGGTGTGGCATTTTTTAGGAATTTGCAGAAAGCGATACTGCAGGGAGCCAGACAAGGGTTGGACAGTGCACAAAGAGAGCTTCCAAGAAAGAAGGCTAATATCAACAAATATAGGTCGGATACACATAATTATTTATCTGCTCTGGCCACACTAACAGTAAACCAACTGCAAACATATGCAGATGACATGCTGAGCGTACTTCAAAGGCTTTTTACAATTCTTTAGCTTGGACAGAAGCAAGGCATTGTGAGTGCCAAGATAGACACAGAAATCTTCCCCAGACAACCATTTCTTAGCCTGGCATTGCATCTTGATTACTCCCTTTCAGAAAAGGAGAGCTGCTATAATTACCTGGTTTCCTTGCTCTTATAATTGATACTAAGCTACATGGTTTTTATGGTTGAATTTAATTTTCAAGCCTTAAAGGAAGGGAGAGAAGCCTAGGGCAGGGGAAGGTGAGATGTGGGGTTGGGCTGGGCAATTTAGATAGAGAGCCATCAGACATCCAGTGGAAAGACTGGGGAAGTTCCTTCACATTTTCAGAGGCTGCTTCAGACAATGTCCTGGAAGTTTGTGTGAGAGGCAGGCTGCCCTTGCAGGGTCATCATCCAAGAGCCATGCTGGGGGGCAGAGAGACACAAGGCAGCACACAGAATGGTTAAAGGCTGGCCTGCAAAGCCAGGAGCTGGGCAACATGGGAACAAGTGTCATGCCTGCTGGGAGGGCCATGTCCCTGTTCAGAAACTGCCATTTCACTTTGCAAACTCTCTGAGGGTTTGTTGTGAGCCTTTTGTGGCAGTGACGTGCACCTGGGCTCATAAACACTGCGTGCCACCTATGAATCAGCACTGCTATGGCTAAGTCTTGGTGAATTACCTTTTTTTTCCAGACAGGTAAAAGATTCCTTACAAATCTCTTTCAGGTGTAGTTCCAGCATATTTTCCAAACTGGATACAGCAACAGATTTCCTATCATACCAGAAACAAAGGTGCCACAAGGGTTGTGTACAAGGACAGGTAGCAAATAGTGCTGCAAATCCCAAATAAATGTCATCATAAATATCTGTTGATTTTGGAGCTGTGTAAAAATGACAACTGAGCTCAGGTTCAGTAAGAAAAAAAAAAAGTATAAGCCTCTAAAAGAAAAAAACCTTGTGTACATATAAAACCCTTCCTGGGATTGTGATTTTTCCAAAGTGCTGTGAGTTGAAAGTTGTTTTTCATTCAACAGCTACAGCTGTGACTCCAGCTGTCCCTCCTGAATGTTATTTGATTCAGGAAGCCTTTCATGCTGAGGACTGACCTTTCAAAGGGATTCATATTGTATGTTACCCCGTTTTGCGCGTCATAATATATATGCTGATGAGCTGAGGGTGGTGGCCAGGTGATAAATTGCTAGCAAGTGATAAATTGCTAACCTACTCATTAGTCAGAAGATTTGTAAGTAAAGTAGAGAAGAAAGAACTGCAAAAATCAAGGACTGTTAGTGGAAGCTGATGAGAGGTCCTGTGAAACAGGATTAAAATGAGTGAGTCTCAACCTGACTGTATGAGTGGGTGTTGCATGTAGTTTATGCTGCCTTTTGGGAGGGATGGCTGGACATTCCCACAATGACTGGAAAGGTTTCTTCTTTAGCTCTTTGAACACGTGAACTTTTGTGCTTAGGAGTGTGTAAATAGATCGCTCAGCCTGTGTGTATCTCTGTAAAGCTGTGCTATTATAATCTTAAAACGAATAGCAATGATGTCTGCTATGCAGAAAAAAGTCTTTTCCTTGGGCAAGCAAGGGATGGGTATTTAGTTGATGCTGACTCAAGCATGGCTTGAGATGCAGTTTGATATGTAAGGCCAGGCAGTACAGCAGTGCCTCCTTCCACCCAAGGAAGGCTCTTGCCCTTGTTGAAGAAACCCTTCAATTTAGTAAGAATGCAGGGTACTGCCCAAGATAAAAGCATCATACTTGTTTGTTACCTGTGAACACTGGTAAAATATCTGTAGATAAATGTTGCAGTTTCTGGCACTAAATTTTGGAGTTCTTGAGACAGCAAATGCTTTTCAAGCTGTGTGTAGCTGGTGGAAGCCACCGCTCTGCCTTAGCTGGCCAAAGCTCATATTTAGTGCTTATCAAAACTTAGCTCTTGAAAACTGGCCCCTGAGAGAAACACTTTTAATTAGCTGAACAGTGTAGGTGCAAATGAATCCATTTAACTACTTAATGCAGCAGTCTTCCCATGTAGGCATTGAGGATTTTTCTTGTCTAAAACTGTTTCTGACAGAACTAGGAGTTCTGGTCAATCAGGGCTGGCAATCACTGTGAAATTATCTGTGTTTTTGCTGGTATTGGAGTGAGATTGGTCTCTTGCCATCGTTTTTTTGGCAGCACAAGCTACATGTGCAAAAGAGACAACACTGGAGTCAGACACAGACTTATGGATCCCCTGTGGCTGTCTCCACACCTATGAAAAAAAAAAAAGCATGATATTAGCAATGACGCACCAACTTTGGGAACTGTTCCAGGACTTGTCCCTGAAGCATCCAAGAGAGATAAGAGTTAAGTATATGCTCCATGAAACAGAAGGGCAAGAACACAAAGCATGTTAAGCCCAGGCAGCCAGTCTGCAAGGATGCTGTGCACAGAACAAGCCCAGTAGGAACCACAGCAGATGTGTTGGGGCTTTCACATCTTTGTCTGCAGTGGGAGATTAATCTAGACTTCTGTACTGTGCCTACAACTCAAGGCTGGAATCAGGTAACCTCCTACCTCTTTCTGCAGAGGTTCCCATCTGCAGCGACTGCAGCCTGGAGGAGTTTGAACCATCCACAATGGACCATCATGAAGCAGTCTAAGCCACAGAAAACTGTTTATGTAGCTATTGAAGCCCTGGTACTTGACAGCAAATACTTTTATTTATAGTCAGTGCGTCAACAGCTCACCAGAGGAAGCAATGCTTGTTCTCAAGACAGTGATTTGGAAGGCCCATCACTGCAAAACTTTGGCACCATTCACATATGGATATGTGGTGATACTAGTGTTTTATGCCCAAAGTTATTTTAGTGCTGCAGACAGCTGTATTTCAAATTCTTGGGGCCTGGAGAAGCATTGTGAGCAGTTAGTAATATATCAATGTAGATTAAAAAGTACTTCTGAATATCTGAGCCTAGCAAACACTTTTGGTAGGGTGAGAGGGAAGTGGCACTGAGGACTTTTAACAGCTAACTTTCCAGACAGTCTCTTGTATCATTCAATAAAGGGTCATTAATACCAATTTTCATGACTATTTTCTAGTTGTGTACAAGAGCATCTTAAATACCTTCAAAAACCTTTAAGTGAGATAGAGTTTGAAGAAAGGCTTTTTTATTTTTTTTTTTGTTTGTTTGTTTTTTTGTTTTCCCAATAGAATAATGGAGAGAACTGAGAGGGAAGAAGCTTTTTGGGTGATCCAAGATAATCTTCATCTGAAAATGAGAAGCAGGAACATCAGGTTAAGAATGGAATGAGAACAATTGCTTTGAGGATGAAAGGACAGAAAGCAGTTTCTAGTCCTTAAAAATTACACTGTGGACTCCCACTCTAAATCAGGATACTTATAGCAATACAGTCTGTGTCATAGAGGTGGGAAGAACAGTAGATAGGGAGGAATTTTTAAAATTACCAGTGGCAGAGGAGGTGACTACTTGTTCTAGATTGTGTAAAATCCATGCCAGGTAATCTCTCCTTGTATACCTACTTTTTGATGAAAATAACATTTAAGGAACTTCCTGCTCTCTTCCCATCCACAGAGCACTGTTTACATCCACACACCCCCCTCCCTCCCCCTCTTCCCCATCTTGTTTTGGCTACATGGATGTTTAGGAGCCCACTGGGCAACTGTACTAGTGAATTGATCAGAAGCCTTTAAAAGTCCCTGCCAAAAAGCATAAATCATCCCTGTTCCTGAGCTGGTGGCTCCCACCTATGTTTGCAAGGTACTATTACTTCCAGTCCAAAGTCTCTGTGTGGAGCTTGCACATTCTTCCTTAGCCTGGATCTAGCTTGGGCTGCCAGCATGAGGTGTAGATGAGCCTGATTTATCCCATGTGCTGGCCACAGATTTGTCCATACAAATCCCGACTGGCTTTGTGAGATCAGGCCCATCTTCTATTAAAGATACCTTAAATTATCCTGCTTTCCTGTACTTAAGAGTTCTCCTGACAGAACATCTTCTTATGACATCCTTTCCTTAAAACTTTGGTAGGTAGTAGGGATGTACATGAATATATACATAATCCTGGGACTGGCAGCCTTGTGGATGCTATGCACACAAGCCAAGCCTGTCACTAGGAGTTATGAGTATACCACGAAAATAAGCAGAATCACAGTGGCAGGCAGTGATCTGGTAGTCTCTACAAGGTGGGATTTCTTCTGCCCCTCCTCATCCCCATTTAAGGTTCCTCAAAGTAAAAGATACATTGATAGTTATATTTTTTCTGTTTTCGTCAGCAATTCAACTACATGATTTTCAGCTGGCTTAATACAAAATTTTTGTTGATAACTTGTGTTTTGAGTAGCTGTCACCATTTTTTTTTAAATTACAAAATCTATAAAAAACTTGATACCATTAGAATTACAGTATCTACAGAGAAAAGCCCCAATATAAAGTTTGCTCAGTGTATTTCAAAGAAAACATAGTTATTGCAATACCTGTTGATCCAAAACACTTCACATGTGGGAAAGTTTAGCTGAAGAAAGAACAGTTCATGCATATAAAGAGAGACATCTATAAAAATAGGTATATAACTTGACCATTTAAACTCCTAATCATGAGTTTAAATAGTGAGGTCTTGCTCATTTCCTTTTCCCAGTATTTAATGTGCAGATTTATGGGTATAAACTCTAGGAGAGAGATTCTGTTTATGTGTTCTATCCTGCTCCATCTGGCCTCTTAAGAAGGCTCACGCCAAGGTGGTTATCTCTTGGGATGGCACATCTTCGTGTGGTGGTGATAGTTTGTTTCCTTTTAAAGTATTTTTCTACTGTGGTTCTGTATTTTAGAGGAGCCAGTTAAAAGCAGGCTCTTGGCAGGACATGGTTAGCTTTTTTGGCATATTACTAGCTTGTCAAGGCTGGAAGTTGCTAGAGAAGCTCTGTTGCAGTATATGCCTACATCATACCTCTGAGGCTTTTAAATGTGCTGTAATTTAATGCTGACTATCAATAGTATAGTAGTTTCTATACTAGGATTTAAATGCTGGAAGATTTGGCTTTTTACTGGGTTCAGTAGAAAGCTATGAAGAATTATATGCCAGAACTTTTTTTTTTTTCAAGTTTAGGCCTTATTTTAACAATTCAATATTGGCTTCATGCTGAGGTCTATCTATGTGCACAAATCAGTGCATGGGGAACCACATTCTGCCATGTGGCAGCCCCCAACAGCTTTGCTGCCCTGGGATGAGAACTGGGGGGAATGCTGGAGGGGCCTCACCTTGTGCAAAAGCTGATCCTGACCCACATGTAGATGAGCAACCATTGCTCTCCAGTGCTGTTTTGAAATGGGATGTTGAAACAGAGCTGAGTGGTGTGTGCAGGAACAGGATGTTAGAATTGACTCTACAGCAGGATAGAGCTAAGGGACTGGGATGTGCTGGGTGGCTGCTGCTGCTGCTGGTAATTTACTCTGTTGTGACATCATCTAAGTAAAGGATTTCCAAACCTATGTGTCCAGCAAAAGGGCACGTTAAAGGATCTTGGGACGTAAAGTACGTATTTGCCACAACCGTGCTACGATCCTTCAAGCCAGAGCCCACTTAGTGCCATTTGAATATTTCATACCTTTCTGGTCTTTGTTTAGTTTATTATCTGCTTCCAGCTGAGTCACTTGAGTGTAAACAGATCAGTTTGTCTCTAAAGATACGATTCCACAAAACTGGGAAAGGCAGTTCAGTCCAAAATATCATCTGCAGAAATGAAGATTTTAAAACTCACGCAAGGTTGACCAATCTTACACTGCTCCTGTTTCCCCTCTCACATTTTTCTTGGGTAAGTGTATAATTTTCTGTCACAAAGTCTAATTTGTTGAATGGATGCTGACATGGCAGGAATGTTCCTCAGCACATCCCAATTTCAAAAGCAAAAAATGGCCAATTTCAAATTAATGCAGACAAAGCAAAGCTTATGTCACCAAAATCAATGTGGAGACCTAAACTATAAAAAAAGTTAGTGGCAAAATAATTTGGGTCCTTAAGAACTTTATCCTCATACTTTTTCTTATTAATGTTGCTGCCATAGATTTGCAGCCAAAGCTGGCTGTAACTGTGACAAGAGCCAATTCTCCATCAGCTCAGCTCCACAGCAGTTCACAGGACCACTGCTAGTGTTCATATTTTCTGTAGTTTGGTCAAGTGGCTGCCTGGCCACAACAATTTAGGAGCTCAGCAGATGACAGCTCAGTGCAGAGGCAATGCTGGAAAATGTCAGCACTTGGAATAGGGACAAGGAGCAAGTTTGGGATTAGGAAGATGCTAGAAGTGCTGATGAAGCACCAATTTCTTTGCTTTTCAGATTTGTCTTTCAGGCTCGTGCTACTCGTGAGGAAGAACAGATGACTGGTTCTGCTGCTTATTGGGAAAGGCACAGGAAGAGTAAAATATCAACAGTCACAATACACAGACGAGTGCAGACAGTCTCTGATTCTCTGATTACCTTGGAAATCCTCACTGAAACAAACTTATGGACTGCAGGTATACACCTGCTCAGCACTGAGCCCTTGCCTTCAGGCAGTAGGATCACAGTCCTCAGGATGACTGCCATGATCAATTTATCCTTGGGTAAATAGTTCTTAATTCCTCTTCTGGATAACATATGACTAACATTAGTGGGACACCCAACTACTACTTGGAGCACAGTCAAAATTATCTTTCTGACTACTTTGCTTTGAATCCTTCCATTTCTCTGCTTCATCTAAAATTTCCTCTCCCTACATTTCACAGCTTCTTCTAGGCATGCATGCTGTAAGCATCAGATCTCCTCAGCATGCCAGTGTGTCTACTTTGTTAAGGTATTAGTGACAGGATTCCATTCATTTCTCTCATCCTACTGCTGCTCTTTCCCTCAGCACTGCCTTTTACAAAAATGCCATACTTCCTGACCCTTCCCAAGGAATTCTGCAGCCTGCTGTGTTTCTGAAACAGTGGGGTCCGAGTGCCTCCCCTTCCCCCCTACCCTTTTTTTTTAAATCTGGACACTCAGTGCAGTGAGATTTATGTACAAATTGGGATATTAGTGAGACATATCTTCTTGACTGGACATTGATCACCTTTGCTTAATGCCTCCAATAATATGACTCACAACCAGTAACCTCATATTCTGCCTTTGGCCTCATCCAGGCCATGAAAAAAACCCAAAACATTTAGGATGTAAAGTAGTCCAGACTGTTCTCTTGTTAACATAGCTGCTTGTATTTGAAATTTAAAATATGATGGCTGTCATTTAAAATGCAATCTTTACCTTCTGTACCTCCAATTCTCAACTCCATCCCGCTGCAGCAGGAGGAGGGAAGGGAAAGGGGAGCAAGAGAGCAACGTCTGGTTTGGGAGAGTCTCCATGGGAGTGAACTGGGGAGTGTGATCCCTAAATTATGACATCTGCAGTCAAAGCTGAGAAACTTCCTGTGTAGAGGTTTTCAGAAGTCAGTTTCTGAGCTTTTGACCCATTTAGAAGCTTCAAGCAGTGAGTGCTTTCAGTATGCAAAATGTGTGCATGGTATTTTTGAGAAGTTTGCTCGCTGATGAGTTGCTGCATTGCAAACAAAGCTGCCTAACTGGAACAGCTTCTTGCAGCAAGGCTTTCAAATAGGTATCATTGTGACCCAAGGTGTGGTGGCAGGAGCTGGGACTGGAAGAATTTAGCTTGTTTTTCAGTCTTAAGTCCACATTCTAACTAACCCCTGCATGGGTCCTGGTATCCAATGATGAGCTGTTCTCAGTCCCAGCTGGGTACACTGCATATCTTCTTTCCAGCCTTGTGGGCTGAGGGAGGGAAGAGTGTGAACTGAGTGTGACTGGGATTAGAATCTGGCCTTTAAATCGCCCTTTCCCAAATGTGAGAAAGCAATAGTGTTGCCAAGCAGAGGAGGTACTGCAGGGTCATCACACTAAACACCTCCTCCATTTCAAAGCAGAGGAAGGCCTTTGTGTTGGCAATTCCATTCTCCTGGCCAAAAAGAAAATGGCATGGCAACCTTCCCTTTTTGGGTTCCTTTCAGATCCTTGCACTTTATGTGTTAAGGATATACGCAGGAAAATTTGCTACAATATCTATAGACTTATTTTCTTTAATCCATGCAGTTATGAGCATATTGAATTTGAGGATTGATCCTGGTGTTTCTGTAATTCTGGATTTTCTATCTGATGTGGTTCTGAAAAGTACTAGTAAATTCTTGCAGAAATCTTTTGTTTCCAATGGCGGCTCATGGATATTTTCCAGGCAGAATGGCAAAACTTGTCCTGAACTTTCTGCTCCTGCTTTCTGTTAAAGATTGCTTGACTCTTCTTGGTTTACCTTGCATTTGAGCTATGGTGTTGGAAGAGGTCCATTCTGTACGCATATAATGAAGGCTTTTCACCAAACCTCCCCATGGCATGTTCCAGCAGAGATTAACTATGGCCACGTGAGGCACAACCCACATGCGGCAGTTGTGGGTAGTGAACACAATGTTAAACATCTCCTACAGAGAGAATAATGAGACAGGCTGCAGTCTCACTAAGTCCCTTGTACTCTACCATTCTTATTTTGTCCATTTAAATTCCCCTGAAGAGGGAGTATCAGCTTTCCAGAAGAGAAGAAACACTGACTGCTTACTGAGCAACAGCTGAAAGCTATCATTTTTAAACCTACAATTTTTTTTGACATTGAATGCTTATACTGGAAGACACATTTTTCACTACAAACTATTTCTATTTTGCTTTGTAGAGCAAAAGAAATGATTAAAGCAAAAGCTATTCCCAGTTTACAATCACTTCTTCAAGACGGTAATAATAATTGACCTTAGGTTAGTCTCTATATAAATTATATTTGAAATTGTGTAAGTTGCAAAGAAGCACAGCCGGACTGTCCCCAACACATATTTTCCAAGAGAAAGTTACGTCAGGTTTGAGTAAGACGTGGAGTAAAACTTGCTTTGGTTCTTAAATGCTGGTGCTCTAAACAGAAATCAAGCACTTGTGTCCCATATGTTACAAGTATAATGTTTTGCTAGTCATTAACAAGAAAAGTATTATGCTTAATCTGAGGCTTTTCTAAAGTCTTTTTTTTGGCAATTACACTGTGGAAGGGAGCAGCTGAAATAATAATAAAACTTTATACTTGCAGGGAACTTTCATCTGGGAATATCAAAATAATTTATAAGCCTAGTTAAGTCTATCTTGATATTTTCCTAGGATTCTTCTTTCCTGTGGCAATTGGTAAGCCAGTAATTTTGCCCTGGTTTAGCAGAAGGGTGAACTGGGGCACAGAAAGGGTAAACAACATATGCAGGATGACTGCAGCAAATCACAGAGGGTTAGCCAAGATTCATGCACACAGAGGTGGGGTTTACATGATGGGTTTGGGTCACTTTTTGGTTTCTTATGGTAGGGAGGCTCTCACTGCCACAAGCCTTTCTCCTATCAGTGTGGAATATCCAAGTCCTAAGGGTCTACCTTTGGGTGCTGGTAGCTGCTTGCCTTCCTCTTAATTTCATTCATTCACAAGAGTCACTCGCTAGGTCCCCTTCAGATGCCCAAGCCCTTCTTTTCCTCATGCCAGAAAATTGGGCTCTGCAGCAGGCACTGCCTGTCCCCAGCAAGGAGCCCAGCTGGGACATGAAGCAGCAGAGTGATGGGCCTCCAAACAGCCCAAACAGGGCAGGCAAAGATGCACCTGCTGAAAGCATAACACATCTCGCTTCTAGTAAGCATCCTGAGCTACCTGGAGAACAGCAATCCTTCAGTTATAAGTATTGAAGGTCTACCTGCTAATGCTAAATCCCTGGCTGAGAAGAAAGGGTAAAATCTCCTGACTAGTTGAATATAGGACCACTCTAGGGAGTCTGTCAGCCACTTAAGAGACATGTCTTCAAGACATAAAGGGTGGCTCTGATCTGTGAGATCTTCATGAGTCTTTCTTGAAACAAGATGACCCCTTGTTCCAAACAGCTCCTTTCTGTCTGGAGCTGCAAATAAATCTTCTTTAAAATGAATATATTTTCACAGGCTATAAATCAAACAACTCTTCTTCATTAAGGGAGAAATGCCCTATCTTTCATGGCAGAGAGACTGTAAAAGCACAAGGGTACTCCCTGAGCTAACCCTAGGTCTCTGTGAATGGTCTGGGCTGAAGCCACATTGTGAGCTCTGGATAGAGAAATTTTTTGGTTACTCCCATTTCTGCTGCCCATGTGAAATCTAGCTGTGAAAGCACTAACCAGGAAATACAAATCTATAAGTTTATAAAACACCTTTAGGCAGGTGCCAATGCATAGTCTTATGCATACTTGCAAGAAGAATATAAACTTTATTTGTTCAGTTTCATGTGTGTCAGGCAGAAAGTGTTTTAAGGAATAAATCAAGGGGTGAAAAAAAAGAAATCTGCTTTGTAGCTCATTGTCACTCACTCACTCACTTGGATTATAATTTTTTTGACAGAGGTTCCAATAGTATTTTAAAAAAGTACCTTTTTCCTTTCTGGGATGCAGCATATAGGTCTTTAATTGTAAGAATATCAGAGATTTTCCATCCCATGCTGTTCATTTTCCTTTAGTGCTGCATTCTTGTTACAATTTATAGCTGAGATTTTTAGGGAGGAGGAATGGTTTAGAGAGTACACTGGAAAGCTATGGAAACCTGGCAGAGTGTAGGAACTGGTCTGAGACACCAGGACTTTTGCAGGATAAATGAGATGCTCAGTCAGGTAAGGGAGCTCTGAAAAGAAGCATTTGCCTTTAAAAATCTGGATTTAGACCACACACCCCAGTTATAAGAGATCTCAAAACAGAAGATTACATTTGTTTTGCTGGAAAGTACCATGCTACTGGTTCAGAAGTGATACACTACTACTCCACCAAAGAAAAGGCAAATCATGTATCTGCATGGCTCATGGTCAGGAACAATCAGGGGTTTATTTATTTATTTTTTTACTATTATCTTTGTTTTTCCAGTGATTCTGTTCAATTAACACAACTAGATGTACGGATCCCGATATCATTATTGGATTCCAAAAAAAATAAAAATAGCAGGTGCCAAGCAGACTTGCAAATCTTCCAGCAATTTTATTCATTAATGAACTCCAACTTCAAATACACCCAAAGCAAACACATGTATAGAAGGCTTAAATCCAGATCTGTTGAAGGAATTCCAGTTCATGACATTTTATTAACCTCCAAATAACTGATTGTTCTTCAGCTCTGCACATGTTTTGATTTGTCACTGCTCAAAAAAATATCAACAGTGCATACAGCTCAGATGCCTGGTTGAAATATTTTGTGAAAGTGAATGATCAAAAGCAGGTCAAATGCCTCATTCGATCTTGCTCAAACACGTTCAAAACCAGAATAATTCTTAGCATTTGGTCAACTTAATTAATACTTTTTTTGGTTTTGTTCTAAAATCTCTGTAGAAGAACACCACAGTCTGTGAATTCCAGGACGTAAACATGTACATACACAAATTAAATGCTAGTTACGATGTGCACAAACTAGTATGTTGAAAAAAATCCTGTTTAAAGAGCATTATTATGGTATGAAACTGAGATGTTAGTTTAAGTTAGAAGGAAAATTCTCATGCAAAATGCATAATGCAGAGTCTCACCTTGAGGCAGCTGAGACAGGGTTTTGGTGTGAAGGTCCACAGGAACTGGGGAAGTTTGTATTAGAAGTACCACTATAATCTGGCTTTTCTTCAATAGTTGATTGTTGCAGTGAAGGACAGAAATGTAGTCCTTGGACTGTTTCCTAACTTTCATCCTCTTAATGAAAATTCAGCCAATTTGCAAACAATTTTCTGCTGTTGATCACAATTTTACAAGATTTTTGAGTGCAGAAGCTCTTTCTGCTATGTGTAGAAAAGTACCTTCAACACGTACCTTTAATGGTTTTAGGAAGAAGGTAATTAAAACCACATACTTTATCATGAGCACTGTAACTTTAAATCAGAAAACTTTCATATGTCTTTGATTCGTTTGCCATTAACTATTTTTCCTTGAAATCTGCTATAATTTATGGGAAAACACTAGTCTTTTGTAGAATGACATGGAACTGGGATTTTGTAATCCTTCTAAGCACTATTAAAATTATTTCCCACAATTGTTGTTTCCTTTAGGATGATTAAATGTCCTTATTGTCATTGTGTCCCATACACACACAAATTGTCTGTAATAGCTTGGTTGGCAATCAATGCCTTTTACGGGAAATTTTTTGTTTGGTTGGTTGTAGTCTCACCTTTCACGTGGATGATACATTTTGGCTATATTTTTGACCAACGTGTATTTCGGTTTATATATTTATATGAGTACGTGTGGGACTGAATTTTAGTTTGATGATCACTGAATGTGTGGTAAGACTAATTACTCTCACTGTTTCTTTTGACTCAAATCTTTAAAAAATTTATGGTACTTCAAAGTGACTAACATTTGGTTTGTGTTTAGAATGAAGTTTTGAGCCAACTTTTTCCCCTCTCTCTCTCTCCCCCCTCTCTCCTCCCCCAACCTGCCTGCCTAATACCTGAGCCATTTAACCATGTGATTAATGTAAAATAAGGATCACCCAGGATTTCACTATCTGTAAGATGAATGATATTCTCCAAACATAATATAGTTGGAGACTTGGTCTTCACATGTGGTGTTTTCCCTTTTTTTTTCCTCTGAGTGCACTGTATGATCTATACTTGAGGGACTAGTGAGACTAACACTGTTCCCTGCAAAGTTCTGGTTTGATGATAATTTTATTTTTAGGGCACTGTTATTGATATTGGCTAGCGTTACTCATAGCCTTTAATCAAAAGGAAGAACTGATAAAGACATCTTTACGATAAGCCCGTATGTGATAAGCATGAGAAATATGGAAAAAGATTAAAGACCGAGTATCTTGGCCTCAGAGAAAAGAGTCTTTGTCCTGTTAAAAATAAAGTTGACCAGATGTGCTCATTTAGTCATGGCAGCTCTCATTTTCTCATCAAACACATCATTGGTTAGGCTTTTAAAATCAAAACCTTAATTTTTACTTTTGAATTTGAGTTCCCATAATGTTTGTTACACTGCTGTGTGACCGAGTTACGGAAGACACTTCAGTTTGTGCCTTTTTTCTGCAGGTGTATAGCCAAAACAAGCTAGCAACGAAATGTGTCCTCCAATTCCTCACTGAATCAAAGCATCAAGTGACAAAGTTTGTCCCTTGCTGACCTGTTCCTGTGTGTGAACTTCTTTGTAGCTGCACTGAAGTGAGGCAGGTTGAAAAAAAAGAAACCACAAACAGCTATAGGTGCAATCGTCCTATCACTTAACCTGTAAAATCACTCAACCTCTACATCTATTGCTCTAAAAGTGCCTGAAGAGTTAAAAAATCAGATAAAAACTGAAGGAAAAAAAAAAAGTGAAATACCAACCAGGCCACCTGCCCCTGCAGCACTCACCCACAGGGCTGCATATGC
This sequence comes from Vireo altiloquus, assembly GCA_013396875.1. Lineage (NCBI taxonomy): Eukaryota > Metazoa > Chordata > Aves > Passeriformes > Vireonidae > Vireo > Vireo altiloquus. The sequence continues at coordinate 1,850,389 of VZRF01009670.1, forward strand.
TTGACACTGTTTGAGGATGAGGTTTGTCAGAAGCAGCGGCATCTGGCAGGGAGGATTCTTCATTTACACATTCAAGGTTCGTGCGGTTAACCAAGCTCTTCTACTTCAGGGTCAGACACAGCTTGTGGGAGCATTTTCTCATTAGGTTTTACAGTTCAGAGCAGACTGAACATATTGGCCTGCAGGACTGCTGAGAGGTTAAATTTGAGACAGGGATTTTAATAGGAATATTTGCATACAACTCTGCTCTGGAATGAAGACTTATTTTTCGTTCACCCAAGCAGCTGACTCTGTAGGTTCCTACTCTATGTAAGAGAGGAAAAGGGGAAAGCTCTAAGAACTACATGTCAGAACAGCAAGAAGCATCTGGACACATCCTAAAATAAGCCTTTTGGTTATGTACCAGGCATTTATTCCATCACTGTGACTGTATTATGCTGACGCTTAGTGAATTCCCATCCTCTTCTGCATTTTTGAAGCAGAACCACAATCCAAGGAGAATATATATTTTTAAGTTTTTTTTCTCCATTTTTTTTACACAACCATTGTCTGCTTTTGAACACTCTTTAGGGGAAGCAAGTATATCTTTCAAATGCCTTTTTCCATAGGGTACAACTGTCCTTTCTTGACTATCAGGAAACATTACTGGCTTTTGCTGGAAGAGTGTAATGAAAGAACTGTTTGGGTTTTACAAGTTGTTAAAAAATAATTTTATTACTGTTAAGTGGAAGCACCTTTAATGCTTTCATATCCTAGATGGGAGTTATCAGTGTTGACAGAGAGCCTAAAGGGGTGGAGAAAATAGTAAACAGTCTTTTATAGTAAATATAGAAAATAGTAAATAGTCTTTTTATATGTATCCAAGCACCTAGCATCTCTGATACTTACAGTTTATCTTCAAATCAGTAGGAACAACAACATGGCCACATCATCTTACCTGACAAAATCCTATTCAATTCTTTACCATTATGCCCCAAGAGTACGGAGGGGAGAAGTAGGGAGATGGTTTCATGAGTCCTTCAGCAGTGTTTCACATCGCTCACTCCCAAATGGTGGAAGAGCTGGTGGTGGTCTGTGATGCCAAAGGGCTATGCTCAGTTTGTGAATCAGCAGTGGAAGGGCTCCACTGTTGTACTTCAGGTCCCTTCCCATCCCTCAGATTGTCACAGAGCCACAGCCTTTTGCTTCACTGGGCCTTGCTGTGCCAAATGCATCCTTTGTTGCATGGCAGGCTGCTTGGTGGCCTGCTGCAGCCCCAGGATGCATGTCTGTGTGATGGTTGGCAAAGGAGAAAAGGCATGTAGAACCCATCACACACCTCCATCCAGTAACTGGCTTGACTTCTTCAGACCCTTGTATGGTTAGGAATGGGGGTGAGTAAAGATGAATGGTATCTTTGGCGGTCATTCCATTACAGCAGAAAACTCCTAGGGGGCAGATGAAATTTGTTTGACCTCTGCTGCCTAATGACCCTTTTTCTGGAGAGTGAATTCGTAGCTGTGTCTCTTTGTTTAAACATTGACTTTCCATTTATTACTTAAGGGACCCAGCCTTAAATTAGAGATGGGTCATTATTTGTCCTTCCTAATGGTAAACTGAACTGTGCACACAAACATATCAGAAACAGCTGAGGGTAAAATGCTTTCCAGTCTGGCAGCACAGCACTTTATGCTGGTGTCACTTTGATTAACATAAACTGTCTGTGGCTGTGGCAGTTAGAGAAAAGTTTGTCTTTATTACCTGAAAACTCAGTAAGACAGTTGTTATTGCTTTGGTATGGCAGTAGGATGGGAAACTGATAGTCTGTGACACCCCGTGTTGGGTGCTCTGTGAGCACAAACCAGAAAGTCTGTTTCTATTTCCTGATGCTTGGAGCAGAGGGCTCTGGCCTTCTTGGCCACAGACCATTTCCAGGCGGGCAGCAGACATCCTACATGAATGTCCAGGCAGGGCTTCTGGCAGCCTGTGCTGACTCAAGTGAAAATCTTGCTCAGTATTAAGCACAAGTAAATAGACAGGGCCCTCTGGAGACACAACCATACTGTTTCCACTTCTGCTTAGGCTTCTTTAGCACTACAGATATCAATAGGCAATAATACAAATATATCCAGTACTTTTCTCCCCTTGTAGAATCTGTATCTCATTAATTTTTTTTGGCTGGAGAATATGTCCACTAAATATCTAGTGGATTAAGCCCAAAAAAGTAAGCATGATAGTCTCAGCTTACAAGCTAAGTAGTGTTCCCCAGGTAATGCTTTGCTTTTTTCTCCATCACCTGGTGAAATGGAGTTATGTGTAACTAGAAGGGAACCCTGTGGGAATAAAAGCATCCAAACAGCTTCATGTGCTGCTGTTAGGAGCTTGGAGGTTGGGCTGAAGGACCTGAACAAACCTCATTTTCCGTAGATAACAGACTGCATATATTACTGTGTGCATTCAACATTTGCCAGCAAAGTTATGAGTTTTCTGGCTGATACACAATTTCTGTTGTACATAAGGGATTGCGATAGAAAATCAAGACTAAGCCAAGCTGGTGGAGTTTCATTCACTGCTGGGATGTTTCTTGTGATGTGTAACTATCCTCCAAAATTGAGCCTCTATGCTTATCTAAGTCACAGCTGCCTCTTCTGACCCCACCTCCAGCCCCCATATAAATGTGGGAGTGATGCTATTCTACAGTCAGAAATGTTTGCAGGTTGGGGTTTTCTTCAGCCTCCTTATATTTACTTGTTTGTTTCCTTATAACGTCATGGTTCTGCTTGGAAATATGTTTGGCTACACAGGAAGAGTATCCATTGCAATTTATGCTTCCTGACCTTTTGTGAAGCTAAAATAAATTGCTTTTTGGAAAGAAACCAGAGGCTCTCCTCTCTGTTCCTTTCAAAGAAATCTGACCTTACAGTTGTTTTTTGTGAAGACAGTACAAGCTTCTCTTTGAGTCAGAGAAAAGGAAGCAGGAAAGGGTAAAATTTTCCTATGCTGATTTTTTTTTTTGATTAAGATATTCCTTGATGGACACGGAGTTTTTCAAACCTTTTCTCTTATTGACAGGGCTGCTTTGCCTGTCATGCTTTATGCACTTAGCTTCTTGTTGCTTTAACTGAGTGTCTGGCACCCCCCCAGCCACTGTACATGTGTTCACTCTCCTGGAGCCCTGACGTGGCTGCTGCCGTTCCCTCTAATGCACATCCAGAAAGGATGAGAAGCCACGCACAGATTGCACTGAACTGATGAAGGAAGTGCCTGCAAGCCCCTCATACAGCCTTGCATGGATTCTAGGAGAAACTCTCCCAGCTGCAGGGGTCGTGGGCTGGAAGTGGAGCTGCAAGTACTGTACAGCAAGAGGGTATTGCATCAGAAATAGAGGAAATAGATTCTGCCAGCTGATGAGGGGTCATCCCTCTGGCACTTTGGTGGTCTTGGTGACTACAGAGAGACATGTCCCAAGCACAGCATCAGCTTGCAGCCTGTGCTGCTCAGGGCAATTGCTGGAGCCCAGAGGTTCAGGTGCTGCCAGTGTAGGCCTAGAAGTCCCAGATAAGCTCTGATGTCTTCTCTGTGCATCTGATTTCAGCTCCAGCTTTTCCCAGGGAGTGCTCAATTCTGTCCAGGAAAGAACATCAGCTGACTTACATACGCAACCCTTTGCTTTTTCAGATTAGGCATGTGTGTTTGGAAGAAAATTACAAGGTCAGGTGGGCAGTGACCATAAAGTTCTCAATCTTAACCACGTGCCTATGTCTTATCAAAATCTGAGGCTCAAGGCTCTGTAAAGTATTTTTAAATTACTCTCTAAAATGAATAAATAATGAGCCATCCTGCACATTGTTTGGGAAAACAATGCCATTGGAGGAGATCAGGAAAGGTTCCTTTCTGACAATTCTTTTTAACAATGGGATACAATTTATCTGAAATTTGGGGAACAGTTGGGGGCAAGGGGAGAAACACCCCTCCCTTTGGTTAACCTTGCTCGGGAAATGTGAACCACTGAACTAAATAAAGTTTGTAAAAGATGCTCTGAAAATACTATGCTACGCCCTATAATTCAGCCAAGAATGAAGGAGGCGGAAAAAGAAAACATCAAATGTCCCTGCTTTTTTTATATTGCTTCCTGGCACATTTCTCTTCCCCCACTTCCCCCTCCTGCCTCCCCAACTTCTTTCTGGCTTTGTTTTGTTTTGTTTCATTTNAACAACAACCTTGTTGTCTACCGATGACAATGACGAGAAATGCGAAAGGAGAAGTGTGTCCTGTAGGAACGGGAGGACAACAAAGACACTTTTCAACATTTTTATTAGGACCTCATGATGTACACATGAAAAATTAAGTTCAGAATATGAACTGCTCTTCAGATGGCGCCGTTTAAATCTGGAGGATGTTAACATTCCTGCCGCATGACAAAGGTCCCCCACCCCCTGTGTCGATACTCATCCTGCTCAAAGGGGCAATAACATCTAAGGATGAACAGAGGCTGGGCACCAAATCCTGCTTGAAGGCTACTTTCATAGACTTATATTGAGATTTTCTAGCATCCCCTTGCCAGGGTCAATTTGCCCTCGAGGGCAAATTGCCTAGCTCTAGCCCTTTGCAGTGCTCCAGCTGTTTCACCATTTCCACACATTTGGATGTATGCTTTGGCAGAGAGGATTATTAGTGGTAGAGGAGGGAAAGGCGGCAGGAAAGAACCTGTCCCTAAAGTATGGAAGCAGGGATTTCGATGTCACTACTGCTCGTGTACTCAGATGACATCATGGGGAAAGAGTGTAGACTGTTTGTATGGACAAATCCTTGTCTGCGGTACCCCTGTGCCAGCCTGAGTGGGAGCTGGCAGTGGCACGGGGTGGCAGGGTGACAGTGGGCATTGGGAGGCCCTGGGGCAGTGCTTGGGGCAGCCGAGTGTGAAACCCATCCCCTCAGTGTCTGGCATTCAGTCTTACCTCTTTAATAGAAATTTAGCAGGGGGAGCACGTGTGGTTCACTTGAACGATGTTCCTCTGGAGCATGCCTGAATCTGCCCTGCTCTCCTAACCGTGAAGATAGCAGCAAAAGAAATGGAGCTGTCTTACTCTCTTGTGCTTTCTAAAAAGCCACACTGCTGGGGGGACCACTGCTGCTCTGCCCTCTCCCTGGCTCTGATGGAAGCGTCGTGGGTAGCACAGAGGGGCTGGGACCCGGGGCTGTGCAGCCTCCTGGGCTTTGCGGGGAGGTGGCAGCTCTCACTGCCAGCGAGGCACGAAACCAGCTTGTCATCTGCTTTTCCGTCTCTGTTTTGCTGCCTGACCCCTCGCCCCGCCTCGTAAAAGCAAACATGTGCAGCCTGAGTTCCAGGTGCTTTTACTGGTTAAACACCCACGGCAGCAGATGCAGCCGGGGAGGGCTGGGGCCAAAGCAGCATGAGAAGGGAAAGAAAGGAGGTTTTCTCCCCAGGCTGCCGAGCTCTGCAGCCACTATTTAGCCTGAGGGCTGGACTAGTATGCATGCGGCTCAGGCACTCCCTATGGAGCACTAATGACCTTTGGGTCTGTAGCTTCACTGTCCCCAGACCTGGTGCTTTTCCATCTGGATCCTGCTATTCCCTTAAATCCCTGCTGGCTGTTTAATAGCAGTCAGGGAGTTTCAATGAAGCTGAGGTCACTTTGACTCACTAAATGTCACTGCTTCTAAACTGGAACCAGACTGAGTTGAGGGTTGTGTTTCTGCTGGGGGGAGCAATGGCAAAGTGTCCTCTGACTCCTCATCAGATGTTGATCATGAGGCCACAGGCTGAGCTCAAGATTTACTTTGTGTGAGGGTCAGTCTCTGCACTATACTTACGAACAGGCCCCTGAGTGGACTGTTTTTCTCTAGATGTGGGGTTTATGCCAAAATCCTTATATATTTTGTGGGACTTTTTTGTGTTTGTGTGTACCTGAAGTTGCCTGACGTGCCCAGCCTTTGACTCACCCCGTCTCTGTGAGGAATACATATGAGTACTCAGTAGCCCAGCATGAGCAATGAAACTTCTATATAACTTTAAGGTCAGTGAAAGGTGAAAACAGATGATTTGTGACAATCGCTTGGCTTGTGGATCTGCTGGCAGCACCAAGATGCTGTGGCCAGTTAAGCGCTACTGAAACAACCCCCGAGCCTGGCCGCGGTTCCTGCTGCGGCTCTGGCTCCACTGTGCTGTGAAGGAGCACAGCCTTATGCCGGGAGAGCTGCCCCAGAGACTGCTGAGCAGCAGGGCACTGCTCTTGGTCTGTGGAGAGAAGGCTTGAAGCTGCCCTCCAATGCAAAGCTTGAGTGTTCTGCCGAAGAAGTGATTATGCTGCCCTCCTAACCCCTCACCCTTTTTCTTTTTTCTTCTTCCTCTCCTCCTAAGAAAGTAATGGGGGAAAGTTTGTGAGAGAATAGTGTTTGCTGATCTTGTGCAAAGCATGGTGACAAATGATGGCTGGAGAAGCATGACAAGCCATGTAAACTTGTGCTAATGGAAACCTGTGTGCCAGCTGAGTGTTTATTCAGGCTTGTCATTGTCAACACAGACCCCTTTACAAATATTGTTTGTAGTAACAAGTGCACCATGAAGGAGAATGTAGCTTTCAGTTCTATGTATTTGCCTCTTTGAAAGAAATTTAAAAAAAAAAAAAAAAAGCACGCCATTACCTCATCTTTACATGGAATAATGGTGGTAACTAAATACCTATTTATATGTCTCCATACTTTGGATTTAATCAGCCTACTTTTTAGAAATCAAACTTCCTCTCAATTGCATTGTTCTCATTGGTACTGTTGAACATGTTACCCAAAGGTATGTATCCAGTTTGTCACCTGTATCTTTTGATATCCCTGAAGCAGGATCAAAAAAGGAAAGACACTGTCCCAATATTTTTTCTCTGCAGAGCAAGAGGTAAGAGAGATTGTTGAGCAGACCATCATACTTATTCTTGTGGCTTTTCAGCAAAATGTTTCTCAACTAAACAAACAACAGTGAAAGTTCATTTTGAATACAACTCACTGATTTGCAGTGTAGACAAAATGCATACAAATTCTTAAACAAAGAACAAACAAAAGCATAAATGAAGCACTAAATTTCATTCAAAACTGCATTAGAATGTACTGTACCCATTTTGTAGAAGTAGGAAAGAAATATCCAAGGAGTTTTGCTGATCTTTGACTGAATTTATCACATACACCTTTTGCCCTTTTTAAAATTAAGAATATCCTATAGCTGTAAATTTTTGCCAGCTTCGTGGACCTATACAGACATCAGTGAACTGGATACCAGTTAATGGAGAGTTCAGAGACTCAGAAATATGACAAGATAACTAGGGTAACAAACTTCACCTACATTCAGCAATTTGGAATATCATCCAAGGTTTGCCTGCTGATTTCCTGAGCTGCATCACAAAGAAATGAGTGTGTGATGGCACACACTGGAAATTTGGGATTGATCTGTTTCTAATTCCACTCTGGCTTTCTAAGACTCCTAATTTCATCACCTCTCAGTGTCTTTTACTTAAAACCCCCCCAAACTCCACACTCAGCAGTTTTCATTTCATGGCTAGGCTTCATGAACGAAGATTTGGGAAGGGCACTTCCCACACTTGCTGCAAGCGTGCTGGTGGCTAAAAAGGCCAATACGGGACAGGCAAATCCGGTCACAAAAAGCACACTGGAAAGTCTGCTTTGGCGATACTGGTGAGGAATGGTTCTTTCTGCACTGTCTCTTCTCCTCAAGACTGACTCTGCGTGCGTTCTCAAAGGAAGCAGCAGCGTCATGAATGGTGTGTCTCCATGAATCCTGGTTGGAGGCCAGAGTGGACCATTGGTGGCAGTCAATATGGCCAAGGCTGAGGTGTTGTTTCAGGATGTCCTTGAATCTCTTCTTTGGGGCTCCTCTCTTGCAGCAGCCGGTGGCAAGTTCACCATAGAGCACAATCTTCGGGAGGCGGTGATCCTCCATCCTGGAGACGTGCCCTGCCCAGCGCAGCTGCGTTCTCATCAGCATGGCCTCGATACTGGTGACCCCTGCCTGTTCAAGAACAGACACATTGGTCACATAATCAGACCAGTGGATGTTTAGGATTAAACGGAGGCAGCGCTGATGGAAGCGTTCGAGGAGCCGCAGGTGGTGGCGATAGATGACCCATGATTCAGACCCATATAAAAGAGTAGACAGTACAACGGCCCTGTAGACACTGATCTTTGTACTTTTCTTCAGGTGTTTGTTGGACCAGACTCTTTTGTGGAGTTTTCCAAAGGCACTGTATGCCTTTGCTAGCCTGTTGTCTATCTCATTGTCAATCTTACCGTCTGAAGAAATGATACTTCCCAGGTAGGTGAACTGCTGGACTGACTTAAGCTCTGATTCACCTATGGTGATGTGGGGATGATGGAAGACTTCCTGAGGTGCAGGTTGGTAGAGAACTTCTGTCTTCTTCAAGCTGACTTCCAGCCCAAAAAGTGCAGCGGCCTCTGCAAAGCAGGATGTTAAGCGCTGCAGAGCTGCTTCTGTGTGAGCAACAAGGGCAGCATCATCAGCAAAAAGCAGCTCACGGACAAGGTGATTCAGGGTCTTGGTGTGGGCCTTCAGTCGCCTCAGGTTGAATAGACTTCCATCGGTACGATATCGGATGTAGATGCCGTTTTCTTCGTCGGGGTCCACCGTGGCTCTTTGGAGCATCATGCTGAAGAAGATTGTAAAAAGAGTTGGTGCAAGAACGCATCCTTGTTTCACACCATTGGTTATTGGAAAGGGTTCCGAGAGTACCTCGCCATATCTGACTTGTCCACGCTGATCCTGGTGTAGCAGGATGATCATTTTGAGGAACTTGGGAGGACAACCTAAACGTTTCAAGATCTGCCACAGGCCTTTTCTGCTCACAGTGTCAAAAGCTTTGGTGAGGTCAACGAAGGTTACATAGAGACCTTTGTTCTGTTCCCTACACTTCTCTTGCAGTTGTCTGAGAACAAATACCATGTCTGTGGTGCTCCTATCGGCTCTGAAACCACACTGGCTTTCAGGGAGAAGTTCTTCTGCAATAGTGGGTACTAATCTGTTCAGAAGTATTCTTGCAAGGTCACTCAGCAGTACTTTCCTCAAAAAGATACTGTGAAATTGAATTGCTTTAAAATTCTTGGGGACAGTTTTAGAGAGAAGATCTACATATGCACAATGAAGCAGTAGGATTAGTTTAAACGGTGAACATGGCCAGGGCAGTGATCTTTGAGCTGGGAGAGAGGAGTCCTGACACAAATGTTGTCTCTTATTTTCTGGTTCACTGGTCTTCTACAGACATTGCTGCTGTACCAGGCTGCCAGTAACATCCCCTGCACATCTTGGGCAGAGCTGGTTCAGGATAAGGCCCAAATGGGTTTGGGGTATGCTGGCTCACCAGCCAGAGCCCTCCCCAATGTAACTTAAATCCCAAAGCTGCAGCAGAAGCTGTGGGGAGGCAATGCTGCAGTCTGTTGTATGAGATAAAGTTTTAATCGCTCCTGTTTCCCTTGGCACTCCTGCTGGCTGGGCACACAGGAAAAGCCTTCAAGTCATTTATGCATCTGGCATTTTTCTGTAGCCTTGGGAGGACCCTACTTACCCAGTTCTGTTCTCTAGTTCAATAGAAACAACACTGAGTTTGTGAGCCTCTCAAGGGCTTAACTCCCTGTTACTTGGAAAAGTATCTGCACCAGGCCTTAAGGTCCTCTGTAGCTAAGCTTTTAGTGTTGGCTCTTGAAGCAATCTAGGAGGTGAAATATAAAAATCTGCTCCTGGAAAGAAGTGGAAATGGAAAGAAATGATACATTTGAGTAAATTGAGGAGAGTATCTGCAAAGCAATTTAAGCCAGAGCAGTTTAAGCATTGAACAGTGGATGGTGGAAGATTTGCTCTCAAGTGTTTCCATTTTTCTTTATCAACTTGAGAAGCAAGCAAATCACTGTAACTTGATTCAAAAAGTATATGCCCAGACCTCTGCAGACAGCAACAAACTCTTTCAGATGCTACTGACTTCAGAATCCAAACTCTACCAGCTTTATCTGTGCTTAAATACTGGGCCTGCTAACAAAGTACTTGACTATGTTTCCTGGCCCAAGCAGGCAGTAATTAATTGGCTTATACGTGTTTACACTGGACAGAAACTAACCCCTTGTTAGAAAGAACCATACATGAAAAAGGTTATGACAAAGAGTCTGGACTCAAAGAAAGACTGTACCTTAAGTCACCTAAACAAAACCTCTTGTTTCCTTTTGTTTTCATCAAGATTACAGTGAAGTATCTTGCCAAGATCCCCTGGTTTCCATGACTCGGAGCCGTGGGTCAGCAAGCAGCATAAATGTACCAGCATTGCTCTCTGCCTGGGCCAGCCAGTCTGCACCGACACAGGGTATGCTGTCGGGGTGCATCATTCCCTGGATGTGGCTCCAAGGGCTCTGTGTTTCCAAATGGCCCAGGAATGGAGGGATAGACAAACCTCACAGGGAGACCTGGCCATGCCTCTTCATTATGCTGCAGAGACACCCTTGTAAGCACAGCCCCGACTCCCTACTCTTGCTCCACAGCACTTCTTGAGTTGCTTTGACAGTCCAGAAGAACAGAACATTGCAAGGCACCCTCAAGAGCCAAACACACTGCTACTGAAAGCCTAGTTTCATTAAGAACCTTTGAAATTCCCAGGCTAAAAACAGATGTGCTTTTCTAAAGGTGCTTCTGCTGAAAGGTTAATTTTGTATTAGTTACCTTCCAGGAGAGAAATTATGTCATCAGTACAGCTAGTAATTTGTCTCTAGAAGGGTTAAGGCAAAGAGAACTCTGAGTCATTAGAAAGGAATAATTCCTTTATTTGAAGCACACATGAAACAGGAGTCCGGATGGCAAAGGAACAAAGCCTCATTCTTTCACGTGCATTTGCTGAACGCCTTGGTGTCTTAGATAAAGGACAAGTATCTACTAGTGGATTAACATTATGAAAAAGTCAGGATTAAAAAAAAATAAATAATTCTCAGTGAGGCTGTGTAATTGAAACTCCATAGCAGTTCAAAAGCTTAGGCCAGTAAGCTCCTGGCCACCAGCTAATTCATGTATTTTATGACAAGAAGGCAGAATGCTAATTAACAGAGCAGCATATGGAGGGGGAGAATGAGAGGGCTGCGTGGATATTCAGTGACAACCATCTGAACTTCAGAGGCAGTACAGAGGGCTATTAATGCACTCCCTTGCCCTGCCTGAGAGTGCTGACCTCACTTCTAATCCTGCCCCTCCAGGGTACTTAATTTCCAGCATTGCTCAACCCAGCCAGGCCTGTTTAACAGTTTCTTTTCTGAGTTGGTCTCTTTGAAGAGGCCCTATTTTCTGTTCAGTGACATGAAAGAGATACTGATGTTGATTATCAAAGGCATGTGCTCCAAACCACCAAGCGTCTAATGCCCAGGGGAGGTAATATTATCTCTGCCTTCAACATTTACATCCTCCCGCCAAGAAAGATGTGGTGGTTAACTAGCACATCTTTTTTTCCTTCCTACTAATTTTACATGAGCTATTAATCAGAGGGGAAAATTAACTAATTCTTCAGCTTGTAGGTCATGCTAGGGCAGCACTCTCATCTAGATTAAAAGGATTGTGGACTGGTGCAAAGTCAGCTGTGCTGTTCCTTGGAGCCAGACAGGTTTATGTATGGTCTTTTTGCTATATTGCACCAAAGTAGTTTCACTGCAAGTCTGTCCAGTGGCTGCAAACCTTAGCCCTACTGCACAGCTGGAGGGCTGGCTACCCCCACCTACTCCTGCTTCTGGGAGGAGTCTGCTTCACGTACCAGCTGTCAGGATAAAGATCAATCAACATCTGCCTGCTTCCTGTGAACAGGAAAAAAAATCTGTCCTGAAGAAAGAACTCTTGGACATTCACCTTCTGATGAAGAGGGAAGGCCTCTCTTCCAAGCAGTCATAATTGCCTGAGCTTTTAACCCAGAAATCCTTGAAATTACACTGTGAGTAGGTGGAATTCAGAGGTAAAAAAAGGGAAGCAACTACTATCTTAAATGAAACTGTTGCTGAGGGATTCTTTCTATAATGTTTCCCTGCTCACCAGCTGAGGACATTCGTCTGATGCAGGGCAGCAGAGAGAGCTGTGGCTCACTGTAATTGCATAAAGCACTGACAAATGACACCATTGCTGAAACTCGTCTCCTGAAGCCAGTGATCACACATGTGCAGCAGCAAGTCCTCTCTGATGCAGGGATTCAAGTCCTGTCCCATCATATGACCCTCACTGCACAGCAGCTATACTAGGCATGCATGTACCTATCATGCTTTTTACTGTGGATTCTGTGGCCTGGACTCCATGGCTCAAGAGGTTTCCTCCAGCTTTGTGTCAAGTAAGATTGCACAAAACCAGAGAGTTTTTCTTGAGATGGGAATTGAATCCTAACCTCTCGCCTTGTGCTTCTCTGCATAATTCCTGCCCCCTCCCATCACTCTCAAGGTACATTCTGACTTCCTAGATGACAAAAATAAGCAATCCCAGAAGGCCAGAAGAAACTGTTTAGCTGAAGTTTAGCTGGATCATAATTTCTTCATCTTTTGACCATCTTAAAATCTTAGAAAGAATATCGCATTTGCTGAAATTTTTAAAGATGAACACAAATCCATACTAAGGGATTTCATGATACTGTGTGCACTGAAAATGAAAACAATGCAGATACAGTTACTTGATTTTTTTTGATAACATTTTGAACTAAGGGGCTTTAAGTTGACAAAAATGGGTCATATTAGCATCTTGACAGATTTATGGCAATTTAAATGGGTCAGGTATTCTCTTTTGAGCCAAATACTAACAAGTCCAGTGAAGGGTATTTAATATCTTTTCAATGAAATATGGCCATGTGAGTTTTTATAACATTTTACAAATATATTTTATCAGGACACTGACTGAACACTTAGAAAAGTGCTATTTTAACAGTGTCTGAAAGCAGATTGAACACGAGCTCCTCCACTACTGATGGATCCACTGTGGGAATCTGCCATCAGTTTGTCTGTTGGGTTTTTCTTTTTACAAAGATGTAAATGCACGTGCAATATCTCATGTAATTATTGCAGCAGAGTACACGTGAAGGACTTCTGGCAATAGGAGTATCTGATCTGCACGTGTTCTTGCTGCGCTGCCAAACCTGGGGAAGTCTTTCTGCTCCTTACTTGTGGATCTGCCCTCACTTCATGCAAACTTTAGGCATTCATTCATTCTCTGTAACACATGGCCCCAAGTATTTTTGAGGTTTTTCACAAGAATTATTTTGACTGAAAGAACAACGCTTAGGTGAAGATTTTCAAGCCTTTGCTATGTTTTTTGCTTTTGTCCTTTCTCTGCCATGCACAATACAGATAAAAGCCTCCTTTGGCACTCTTATGAGGTTTTCAGCTCCATATTGCTACCAGCTAATGAGTAATCCCTTCACTACTGAATTGCTAATGAGTTTCAGCTAGGAAACACAGAAATAACATGTAGGAGCAAATGTTCATGATGTGCCTTAAAAAAGTGCTTGGATTTGGTCTTCCAGAAGAGGATTCAGCAGTGATTTCCTCAGTTTTAATTAATCCCAGAATGAAAGAGCACTGAGCTGTGTTCAGACAGTTCTGTTCTGATCAAGACTGATTTTATTCAATAGTGTGTCTGCACATAATAATATATTTTATGATGACTGTGCTTATTCTGCCAACACTTAGCTCTGGAACAAAGGACAATGGCAGCGGTGTATGAAAACATGTCTGTAAAAGCCCTTTACTGATGAGATTTACACTGGACAGATCAAAAAAAGAGGACCCTTCACACAAGAGGAAAAAAATAAGTATGATTGCAGTTTTTATCTTGATTTGGAAACCAAGTGTTCTGGCTCATCACCAGCACCAGACTCCTGCTCTTTTCTGCTTCAGCCTCTGGAAAAGTCCAGCCTTGGACTGAGGCCACTGAGTAATAACTGGAGGCTGCCATTGATCCAGGAAACAGGAGGAGCTGACATAATGGCAGGGCTAGACCTAACCAGACTAAATGAACCTCTGTGACTTGGAGGGAGCCATGGAAAGAGCTAGCAGATAGTCCAGTCTCATGCTTAAATCAGGACAGGCTGAACTGAATATCAAATGTTGGTTTTGAGCTGAGTGAGGTATTTTCCCAAAAATCTCATTTTCCACTAGGAGCATTGGTCTTTGTTGTCCTTACATTTCAAACATTCCTTGTTCCAAGCAAAGGTGAGTAACTTTACCTCATTTAAATTTTATATGTTACAGGTAATACCTATATGTTGTCTGATCCAGTTTATTCCACTTATGTCCTCCTGTGTATATAAACTCTGAATACTTTATGTAACAAATAGAATAAAAATTAAATGCTTTAGCAATTTATCTTACTTTGGTTATTTTAGACTACTGTGAACTAAGTTGTTAATATATTTAGAATTGTTTAGAATTTAGAACTGCTCTTAGATTGGCAATGGCAGAGCTATAATGAAAAAGACTACATTTGCAGCAGCATTGCCAACAACATATGTGTTTGCTCTTGTCATTTGACATAAAATGAAAAATTTTTACAATAGGCAAGCTGTGCAGCTCTGATTAGCTATATCCAGTTATCTCAAATAATCTACATTAAGCCTGTTTTGAAAATGGAGACTTTTAAGAGGAAGTTGTTGGTTTCAAGGCCTGTAGTTTCACAGGAGGGGAACTCAGTAACACACCAGCATTTACATTTCAGTGACACTGGTACCATTTTGTTGGGATCTTGTGTCTTATGGGGGAGTTACTCTGAAACTGTTTAATTTTGTGTTTCCTTCAATTTCAGCACTCAGCTCCTGATCTCTGAACCACTGGAATCCATGTATCTTTGACCACATCCCCCAGGTATAATTAAGTATATGTGAGCCTGCTGTGAGCAGGCTACATGATAACTACATGAATACTATGCAGACCAAGCTTAATTAAAGGCTGTTAGTGAAGTGGCATTTCTAATATCCTATGATACATACCACAGTTAGACTAATATGGTCAAAATACCTCCACTTTTTAATAATTTGTCATAAATGACCTGGGTTTGGCTGTGATAGAGTTAATTTTCTTCTTAGCAGTTGGTACAGTGCTGTGTTTTGGATTTAGCATGAGAACAATCTTCATAACACACTGATGTTTTAGATGCTGCTAAGTAGTACTTACTCTAAACCAAAGACTTCCCAGTGTCTCATGCTCTGCCAGTGAGCAGGAGCATGGGAATTTAGTGGGTAGCATCACCAAAACAGCTGACCTGAACAAAGGGATGTTCCTCCATACCAGAGAATGTCGTGCTCAGTCCATAAGCTGGGGAGATTTGGCAGGGAGCCACCAATCACTGCTTGGGGATGCACTGGGTATTGATCAGTGGCTGGTGAGAAACTGCGCATCATTTATCTTTCTTGGATTTTATCCCCTCTTTCTCTCTCTTTTTCATAACAGCTATTATTGTTCTTACTATTATCACTAGTATTATTAATATATTTTATTTTATTTGAATTATTAAACTGTTCTTACCTCAACTCACAAGTTTTACTTTTTTTTTCCAATCCTACTCCCCACTGGGAGGTGGGGGTGTGTGAGCCAGCAGCTGCATGGTGCTTAGTTCATAGCTGGGGTTAAACCACAACAAGGCAGCATATAGATTTTTCCACTGATGCAATTTCCACTACCAACTTGAGCCAGCTGGCCGATTTAGGCCCATTTTTGATCACTTAAGTGTCTATGAATCAGCTGGTTAATTATTACCACTGCCAATGCTACTCATTTTGCCAGTGGGCTGTGTAGCTGTGAGCAATTAGAGAGGACATTCAAGCAGAATATGATCTTCCCTAGAATGAACTCATGTTTTGTGGAAGCTCCGTGTCAATTTTTTCCTTCTCCATTCCCATTTCATATAATTCTTGAGCTCAAAGGACATCCAAACTATAGGCTCTATTCATCTTTTTCATTATAGCCTTGCCAGTGACCAGCACCCTGGAAAGTGTCTTGTGTAGTTTATGGGAACGCAATGATGTTTAAAGAAGCCACAGTATTTTATCCTGATGGTGTTGGTTCTCTGTGTTGTGAAATTTTGCTGTTGGTCTGCTCAGTATTATTAAACAATGCTCAATTCTTTTATACTCTGGAAGGGACAGTAAATGGGTTTATTTTTTTAATATCTTGAATTGCTATAAGAAGTGCTGGGGGTAAGTCCAGTCTCAGAGAACATTCATCCACTGCACTCTCATGTGCTAAATGCTACTTAAAATTAATAGCTGTTGTTACCTTAAAATAAGGTAGGCAGTTTCCTCCATGTTATTCCCTCCTGAGGCCAGAATTTTCCCATATTTGTTCATATGATAGTAAAAATCCATCAAAATTAATTTCAGTTATAGTGCTGCTTTTTTGCTGCCCTCTTTTTTGCACCAAGCCTTCCTGCAGAATTCTGTCAGTTTCTTTTAAGGGATTTATTCCCCAAATATACTTAAGAAGGCGGTTTTAATGTTCCATACTAAATATCATTATTTTTCTGAGGCCACTTTCCCTGTCCTTATATTGCCAGAGAGAGATACACAAAAGCATTATATAATTTAATATAATAACTGATCTGGACAGTCCTTCTTCTTCCATCACTCTGCTCATCTGAGCAACCACCAGAGAAATGCTGGTGGTCTTGAACATGAACTGCTATGTTTTTCCAGTTGACAGCTTTTGAGTGGAGGCACAGTTGGCCCAATACCTCTTTTTCTGGGCAGAGTTTTTGCATGCAAAGCAACAAATGCAACTTGTGGTCAAAGAGTAACGTAACCATTCTTAGTCAGTTATTTCATCCTTATGCAAACATCTTTCAACACTGCTGTTCTGTACAAGATGACACTTGGATGGTTTCAAACAGATCTGTTATTGTCATTCTGATTACGGCACAGCCGAGGGCTTTGATCAGCACAGTAGGCAAAAAGGCTGCTAGCAAAATGGAGAAGTCATTTTTTAAAAAAATGCTCCAAAAATAAAAGGCTGCAAATCCAAATTTAATCTTCTAAGCCCTGAGCTCCCCTCAGTAACTCCAAGTTATGACCACACATCTTGAAGAAATAACATTACATATTAACACAGGAACCAGGAATACTATCATATTCCATTTGTAAATCATCTTACACCTTGCAGTCCTATTCCCACCTCCAAATCTCCACTGAGCTGCAGAGTGGAAAGAAGAAAAGGCACAGCAACACAGTGCCTCCTCCTGCGTGCTTGCTTACGGGGCTCATTCCTTGGCTGTGGCACAAATGAAAATGTGCTCTTAAGCTCCCTCTTCTAATTTTGCCACTGATTTACCTCAAAAGGCATTGTGTAAGAATGGAGGGGAAAGCTCCTTTGCAATCATACACTGAATATGGGAAGTGCCTGTAAAACAGTGAAGATCTGGGTGAGTGCAGACTGTGGGACGATGCAGCATGACCCCAAGCAGGGAGTGGAAGACCACCTGCTCCTGCTAAACCCTGCACATATTAAACATCTTCTGGCGTGCCCATGTGTGCTAAACCACCATCAAACTCCCAGAGAAGAAAGGGACACCATCAGGTAATTCTGCCCATATCCTAAACCAGCATCTGGCCCCGGTAATGAAAACGTTTGTCCACCATGAGCTACAGAGAGGCTTTTCTTGCTGGGTTTTGAATTGAGGCTAGAGCAAAGTCGTAGTGCTGTGGGAGCAGAGCTGAGGAGTTTCTGCTACAAGTTGCCTGCTGTTTCTCCAGGGTAGGCAGGATCAAGCCCTAGTCCCAGTGGAAGAAAGGCAGTGGGGCTTCTTTTATGCTAGGTCTGCCCGACTACACGAGGCAGAACAGCAGCTTCTGCATAATCAGCTCTCCCACGAGCCACCAGGCTATTTGTCAAGCTTTTTCCTCCTGGTTTTATTCTGCCTGTGACCACATCTCACTTGCCATGGAAAGAAAAAGCCACACAATCCTTTTCCTGGGACAGAGACTCCGGCAATGCCCCACAGCCTTTTTGCTGCTGCAAAAAGCCCTCCCTGACTCAGTGACTGAGCAGCAGCCAGGGCTTTGCTGGTGACTGCTCACACATCAACTACTCCCTGCAGCTGCCTCAGGAATCATCCACTTGCTTGGGGCTGAAACACCAGTGTCAAGTTAAAGTAGCCTCTGCTCAGTCCCCAAATCCACATGGAGGAAATGGTGAGAGGCAGCCTGGCCTGTGGAATGTGCCCATGGCGTGTGCTCGCATTTGCTAGCATGACAACAGTCCTGAAGAGTCTTTGAAACACTTTGGGGGCAGTGAGGGAGGAGGCATTCATACTCGTGCTGCTCCTGCACTTTTTCAGTCGAGAAAGATTTCACCCCAGCACACACAACAGAGCGGGAGAAAGCACTGGTCCTTTCAAGCATTTTTGCAATACATTCACGTGATTCTTAGTGAGAAGAGGACTCTTCTCCTTACTTGACCTGTTGTGCCCCATCTCATTACACTTGACTTTGCTGATGAGCACAAGGAGAGCCTCTTGTGAGCTGGCAAGCAGCCCAATGTTGTGGCTTGAAAATCTTCACAGGTGCCTTCACACTCCTCCTCTCCCCTCCTGCATCTGCCCAAGGGGACAAGGGCCAGGCAGGCAGGGAGGGAAGGAGGTAGAAATGACCAAGGAAGAGAGAGGAAGCACAGCTGAAGAAGGCAGAGCTGGAAGAGTGGCATGGGAAAGAGGAATATGAAGGCAGAAATAGGAGGGTCAAACAGAAGGGTTTTGAGAAAGGAGAAGGGAAGGAGGTAAAAATAAGAAGTGATCCTTTCTAGTCTGCATGTTCCCCAGGCCAGGAACTACGCCTGCCTCTGTGATTGCGTGCTCTCCTTCTCAGGTATTCTGAGTACTGCTGTGTCAATCAGACTTCTGACCACAGTGGTGGGAACCAGGGGGCTGAGGGAGTGCAGCAGTACTTGGTAGCTTCTCTGTGCTAGAGACAGGGTGATGTGCAGCTGTTATGCAAAGTCCTTTGCACTGCTTGACCTATTGAGAGCTTTCTCTCAGGCAAAGCTGTTGCCTACAGCTAAGGTATGGAAAGCCAGTATGAGTGTATCCTTTGGAAAGAGAGTTTAATAACGATAGAGGAAAGGAAAATATACATAATAAAATGAGATAATGTGTGTCACAGAACACCTTAAAAATCCTGTGCTGAGTTGCTAATGGCACTGTTCTGAGGAGGGTTCATGACCTTTACTGATCATTGGCTTCCTCCTCAGCCTTCTTCCCAAATTTATGTTCATGCTCCTGCTCTGTATTCAAGCTGAATGAATGAACGAACGAATGAATGAAAAAAATAGTTAATACGTGGCATGAAATGCTAACCCAAAACTTTCATAAATGGTTTCCAGTCTATAAATGTCCAATTAAGAAAATGCAGCAGCTTTACAAACCAAGTGATATTAGACTTGGGCAAGCCAAGTGATCAAAGGTACAGCCAAGCCATAGCGAAATAAGCCAAAAAATGAGACGTCAGCCAACAAAACTGACTAAATATGTAAAGTATGAAAAAAAAGAAAATACATAATAGATATGCAAGTTCACTGTGGCCGCCAGGAAAAGGCGCCAAAATATCCCTGCTGGCTTTGGTTCTCTTGGCTTAGATCTGCACGCGGATGCTGAGCTGAGCCAAAATGAGGCATCAAGCATGAGCCTGGCCTGCTCCTTCATTGGATCAACACCTCACCCTTGACAGACTTGTGTGAGCTGGGCTCACTATGGAGAGTTGCTTGTCCATAGGGAAAAAAAGAGAAAAGTCTGACTTGATCTCCCCTCATTACCCCTGAAATGAGGCCACCTTTCAAAGTTTCATCAAGATCACTCCCACTGATGTTATAACGCTAATTTCTGTTTCTGGTTTTTCAGCTGTGATCTGATTCCTGAGAGCTAATGCTCCTGAAAGCAGCCAGGTTTCATTTTCATTTGTGGTTCTTTCTCCCCTGCACAAAACATGATAGATTTAGAGAGGTGTGGAATGTATGGTGAACGCTTCCAAAGGCTGAACGTACTCCAAATACCATATTGACGCAAAGGCATTTCATTGGTGTTTTTAATTTCTTTAATGACATTCTTCATCACAAGGTCTGTAGATGGCAGTAGGTTTGTTTTCTTTGAGGTATTTTTCTCAAATACTTATGCATTAGGGCATGTGTTTTTCTCTACACAAAGAGGGATCCTCTGTAGGGTCAACCTGAACTGAAAGGTGGTAGCTCGATGCCATTCTCCAATGATTTGGGTCAAGGATTCAGGAGGTACTCTGAATTTGTTTACTGCATACAAAACTATTGACCAGGTCCTTAACCAGAAATACCAACAAGTAAAGAAATTTCCTGTATATCAACAGTAAAGCTGAAAAGCAACAGTACAATATGTCAGCTTTTGATATTTACCTGTCTTTGGAGTCTCTCAGCTTTGTGCTCCTCATATTTACGAATGCTTTTGGCAAGAGAAACTAGTGATTAAAAGTAGATAAGAAGAGTAAAAAAATATCTGAATCAGCAATGGAAAGCTCTATGGAGTGTTTCCATTGCCACCAGTGGCTTTTTGGACCAAGGCTTTTCTGAATTAGAAGTTAGAGACACAATGTTTGGCTCAGAATACAAACTTAAAAAAAAAAAAAAAGTATTAATTCAGATTTGATGCTGATATGCAAAACAAATGTTAAAATTATTAGGATTACTTATGTGATAATTGTTTTTCTTCAGGGCAAAACAGTAATTTGAAGAAACCAGAACCATGACTGATCTTTTGGTTTGTAATTACCTTTATAGATGCACAATTGCATATTTGGCTCTGGCAATTGAAATTGTTCTATTCGCTTTCCTTTGTGCGTGTTGTCTGTAATTACCACATCTGAGCACAGAAGACCCTATGTTGTTGTCTTGTGAGACCAAAAGGATGAGGGAGCCTGTGGTTTAGTTGCTGGATAATTTCAAAGGCATTTTGAATGCAACAAAATTCCTAAGGAATTGCCTGCTTTGTTGAGTTACTTTTATTCTATTTCTTCTCTCTCTCTCACTCTCTTTTTTTTTTTCTTTTTTTTTCTGTTCTTAAAGGGTGTGGAGTGGGAGGAGAGATAACAAGACCATATTGGCTTATTTACTACTCACAGAGGAGTTCAAGCATTTCTCTGCCTGCTCTAAGTATCATGGAATGTTGCTAACAATGGTAAATAATTTTATGCTTATTTTGCAATGTGCTTGAACTGCACAACTGAAACCCATGGTTGTTTTGCTATTGTCATGAATGGATGGAAACTGAGATCTTAAACAAAAATGTGATGCTGAAGTGTACTTCCCCTTTCTTAAATCTGCTGAGAGATTTATTGGTACCCTACTCTGATTTCTGGAAAACAATGGGCTGGATGAGAAGGACTGGTCAAAACATGAAGATTATGACCAAGGATGGACAATTCAGCATGATTGTACCATATTTTCATTTTCCCTGCACAAAGGAGAGAGAACTTTGTTCTATGATTTGTCTCTGCACAAAATACTCATAGTATACAGTAAATTTCTCCATTGGCATACCTACTCATATATTTTGGTTTTTATTTGTTTAATTGGAAAGGTCCCTTTACAGCTTTCTGGCATAGTAAAACAACTCCAACACAGACATAATTTTCAAGGACTACTGTCTGATGTCTAGACTTTTATCATATATACACACACATTCTTGTATATAAGAGAAGTGCTATGGGCTACAACCTTGCCCATTTGGCAGAAGAGGACGCTTTTCTATAAAACTAGGGGTTATATGTGCTGCTTTTAGCCAGAGGAATAAACTCCCCCAGGAACTGAAGTCCTGCACAAACTTAGCACTGTCTTCCTGCCTGCTTCAAGTGCAAAGTGACTTCTTCAGCCTTGTTGCCTGTATTATAGATACATATCAACATACATAGCCACAATTTTAAGTAACCCCTCAAAAACAAATGCAACCCAACGAACTTCACTGCTTGTGCCTGTCTTCCCTGGGGAATGGTTGTGGGGGTGCAGAATGTCTGCATGAGGGAGGATGGCTTTTGTTGGTGTGGGGCCCTGGGGGAGGCGGCTATAACCCAGGTCTGGCAGGGGCCAAAACAAAAGAGCAGGAGACAAATAAGGAGCAAAGAGGCGAGGCAAAAGTAGGATGGTTAACAGGAGATTAGGCAAAGAGGTTGTAATCAGTAGCTGCTTGAGATGCTAAAGATGTAATCCTAGAAGCTGAAGTTTGTGGTTGTTGAACTGCTAGTTTGGAACACTATGTAAGATGTGCTTTGTACAATAAAAGGTGGCTTTGCATTTATCTGGCGGAGTCCGTGTTTCAATCACCGACAAATGGTGAACAAACAGATGGCATGGGCTAAATCTTAGTTGCATGGGAAGCTTTCAGAAACTGCTCAAAAGCTATGGTGAAGTGCAATATCAAAACATGAATACAACAGGAGGAAATATTCCCTGCTGCTGCTTGCTGACAGTAAGCTAAACTTTTTGTTAGGAATTAGGCCTTTCTTTGCCAGAATCTCTCTCTTAAATGCTAATAATTTTGGTTACATACTTAATTTTATAATACCTCTCCTTTGGCTTCATGACAGTCAAATGGTATATGTAATAAACGATATAGCCCAATTAAAATTAATCAATAAGAAATTTTATTCCGCGGACAAAGAATTCGGTCGCGCAAAAGCCACGATCAAAAAGGACAGCGCTGAGCCCGGGATCGGAGCCGGGTGAACGTATAGATCCGACCTCTATCAGATCCCCCTGTTCACAACGCCGTCTCGGATGGGTCAACTTTTATACAGTTTTTGGGCTCAGTCCGAATTCCTGCGGTTCTCCTCGTTACTCAACATATTCATGAAGTTCTCCTTTCTCTGGGTTAGGTGAAACAAAGCATTTCCTGGGCCATGATTAATTGTCCATCTCTGGTTCCTGGAATCAGGAACTCCCTTAACGACCTTGATCACGATATTGTAGATATCAATCAGGCAATCACTGCTCGGGTGTAGTGTTAATGTCTCTTGATAAAGTCTATCTCTTCGCTCGGAGCCACGTCTTTTAATGCTAATTAGGTTTCTTCTGCAGCCGCTTGTGCTTGCGAAATCTTTCCTCTCCTGTGTTCAGCTTTTAGGGTTTGGAACCTTATTTTACCCAGCTTATTCTTATTTCATTCCATATTTGTACAAATAAGCATGAATTGCCCATATCATTCATTGCAGTATATAAATGAGGGCAAGGGCACACCCCGAGTTTTCCCACGTGACTGATGACAATCTGTACTTGGTGGCCCAGCGCACCTCAGGGCTCTGGCAATTAAGTGCCCATCAGGTGCTCGCCATCCAGTGGGTGGAGCCCTGGTCCTAACTGCCTCACCACCTCCCCCAGGTCTAGAAAGTTCTCTGTTCTTTGATTTCTGATTGGTCCCCAGTTGTAACTCCCGCCTCCCTGTTCTCCCCATTGGTTGTTGCTACATTGTACCCGCCCCTTTGCCTGTACCCCATTGGGTCTTCCCTTGGTATCCCATATAAAACCCCCTGCAAACGCCAGCCCTCCTGCCTTTGCTCCCTGGACCTTCCACAGAATAAAAACTGTTGGAACCCACACCAGAGGCACCTCCTGCTGCTTTGCCTCCGGGTGACGCGGGCTAGTACATTGAGCCTCCTGAGTGTGCTCCTTGTCATGAAGAGCCAGCGCAGCGCGACCAGCTTGTGCCTATTCCCCGCTGAAGGAGGATTCCTGAACAGGGATGTCTGCAGGAAGGACGCTGCGTCCCCTCCACACGAGGGCACGACAGGGCAAACAGCATCAAATCTTGTCCCAAAACTGAGTTAAACTGAGTCAGACATGAGCCTCATTAACCTTGCTTTCAGTCATGAGCAATTCCATGGGATCAGTCGTGGTTGTTGTTTTTTCAAGAAATTTGTTCGAAGAAGAATAATAATTTTTATTGTCTTTTACCTCTTCATCTGGACCTTGCTGTGTACTTTGAGGGACACCATACCTGAAGGAAGCAAGGAAAGTGAGATGAACAACCTAGAGATATCATACTTCCATTTTTACCCTGCACTTTTTCTTCCCTGATATTTTGTCAATTTAGAGGATTTTCAGGAGCATCTAAAATTCTGAGGAGACATTTGAAAACCCTGAGACAACAGACAGAAAGACATGATAAAGGGAAGTACAGTGCAGCCACGGAGTGCATTTACTTCTCCCTGAAGGCGGTGGCAGGTGGAGAGCCCCAGGCAGATGGAGCTGGGTGGAGATGCCCTAGAGAATAAGCAAAGGGATGAGTGAATCTGGGGTGCCAGCCTTCTCCACAGCCAGAGACAGGGGAAAAACTTCAAGAGAAAGCCGGGATTTTTCCCCATGTTGTGTACCTCAGTAGTATCTGGCTCTGTGTTATCAGTGAAGCTTCAAATAGCTTATCTTTTGCCTGCATACGTATGTGTTTTTCCTCTTTGCCAGCCCAACATTTCTTCATTTGAACGTGTGAATTATAATCCCCTGAGTAGATATGGGTAATATAAAAGCATACTAAAATCCCCAAATACTCGGGGAAAGATCTTATCTTTTGTTACATGGAAAGATGTCTGCAGTCTGGCTTCAATAAAGGAATAACTTAAAAGGCAGAAAAATAAGCAGCAGAACATCAGCTCTCACTTCAGTGTGTAAACTTTGGAAAGGCCACCTGTCAGATCCCTGGTGGAAAGCTGCATTTTGTTTGGCATCTGGCTGATTGCCATGATGAAATGTTGAAGTGTTTGGAAACCTGTGGAACTTTCTTCAAAAGGCACACTTCCCCTCCCCCTTTCTCTAAATAATTAAGTCTTAAATGTTCTGGCTTGCATTTAAGAAAAGATAAAACACAACGGCAGGATTCTTTCAAACACACTAGCTAATAATGTGGAGGCCTTTCGTGTTATTTATTTTAGCTTTCCCCACATGAATTACAAAAGAAATTGCTTCAGTGTCACCTTAACTTTTCATCCCAGGCAGTCACTGATTCTGATCTTGGTAACAGTGAAGTAAGTCTGAAGTAACTCTGCTGAAATGTGACCTACTTGCAGAGTGTTGCATATTTATTCCCATGCAAAATTAGTGTGTGAACACAACTGTGATCTTTTAAGTCTTATCCTGTCATAAAGCGTATCAGTTACTAGAAGCTACTTCAGATTTGGGAGACTCACACAAACTACTCCTGACTTAGCCACTGTGACTGAAAACAGAATGAGACCCACAAATGTCATCTGTGTGATATCTCGTCTTGCGAAAAGATAAGAATTTCACATGAAGTCTGTTTGACAGCAGGCATATTTTGCACTGATCACTCATTTTGACTGTTTTCCCCAGCAATACATTGTGTTTCAGGGTCCTGCTGGAAGCAAGTAGTTTCATGATTCCAGCACTTTTAGGAATGCAAAGCTCCAGATTAACACCATCTGTTGTTTGAAGATAAAAGTAAATACACTGTTGTTAGTGGCTAGTTCTTTTTGTAATTGCTGTTCTTTTAAGTAGCAGACATTATGAAGTTACTCTTGCCCCAGTAGATACACATGGGACTGCCAAAAAGAGAATATGTGGTCTTGAGAAGTTGGACCCAAATTTTCTTACGGTTACTTGTGCTATTAAAAAAAAAATTGCTTTTATACTCGTGTGGCTTTAGTGCTCACAGGCACTAGAGAATGGAGGGCCTACAGTCACCCTTGGCCTTGATGCACAGGCTGGGCTGCCAACATTCAGCCTTCTCCACAGTGTCCCACTAACACTTCCTGAAGCAGAGCATGAGAAGTCAAGTCTGCAGTGTCTCTGCCACGATGAACATGACATGGTAGAGCCTATGGATGAAACCATGTGCTGCTGAAATACTCCCCAGTGTTTTCCAGCATGTGTTATGCACACCGTATAAGAGGGCAAGTGCTGTTCCTTCTGGGGATCTAACTCTTTGTCTTCCATATGGAAGTTGCAAGAGTGCAGGGACAAGTCAGGTCAGTGATCTTGTCTTGTATGCTGGTTAGTAGACTTAAAGAAAGAAAGGAATTTACTACAGGTAAAGGAGCACAGCCAGAACCAGGAACAAAGCTGCAATTGTCCGCTTCTCTCTGCAGAGGTCTGGCAGTGTTTTGGCCTGAACTCAAAAAGAGCCTGTCAAAGGCTTCCATACACTGCCCAGCTACAGCTGGGAATTAGCACGGGACAGGGACCAAAAGGCATTTTGGGTGCAAAGACACTGTTTAGACCAATAAGGCAGTTTAGCTTACCCTGTAGCTGTGCTGTGCCTGTTGGCCTCAGGGCAAAGAGCAGCTGAGCAGAGAGGGCTCATTTCATTCACCACCACACTCTGATCTACCTTTGGGGGAAGCCCAGCACGCAATGACTTGGTACCTGTTACAGGGTCACTTTTGAGATGCATTATGTGTTTCTTACTGGTTCCCATGAGGTACAAGTCAGGCATGCTGCCTGACTCTGGCACAAAGTAGTTTAATAACAATATCAATTTTAATTGAGATGCAGGTAGTTTGAGATACAGCTAATCAGATGGCAGTCACCAAATTCAGCTTGCAGGAAATGGTGATGTCTTTACTAACACAGGTTGAACTTCATCCAGGAATTTTGTCTCATGTCTTTTGATGAAAATCTGAGCGTTTTATATTTTAATATCCAAGTCTTGAAATTTTTTTTCTGTGTTTTTAGTGAGTACAGTAGTTAAAAGAGGAGTTCTGTGCAAATAAGAAGTGAGAAAGTCCTCTAGGACAGGACTGGTCCTCAGTATTTCAAAACTATTGACAGTGTCATTGTTTTAAATAAACAGGATATTTCATGGCTCTGACATGATTTTAAATCTTTTTGCATTACAAAAATAAATCAGAAGAAAAAAAGTATACATCTATTAATCACAAGCATATTTTTCTGATGTATTACAAAATACAAAAAACACTGGGATGCAGAAAACACTGAAAAAGGTTTCACTTTACTACAATTTCTTGCCACATCCTGAAATCCTTAGGCAAACATGGTGAAAGGCTTATGAGAGGCTCCTTTAAGTTAGGCCTGCAAAGGTTCATCTAAAATTTCCTAAAATAAGTGCACAAATGGCTCCTGAGTGGAACCAAAGGCCATGTAGTTGTTGGTCACATTACCTCATATTGCCTCAGGGTAATCACAAGCACAAACACAGGCTGGAAGGAGAATGGATTGAGAGCAGACCTGAGAAGAAAGACTTCACAGAATCACAGAATTGTTAGGGTTGGAAGGGACCTCTGGAGATCATCTGTCCAGACTCCCTCCCAAGGGAGGGTCACCTAGAGCAGGTGACACAGGGTGAGTTTTGAATGTCTCCACCATCTCCCTGGACAGCCCATTCCAGTGCTCTGCCACTCTCAGCGTAAAGAAGCTCTTCTTCATGCTGAGACGAAACTTGTAGTTTATGGCCATCGGTCCTCGTCACTGGCCACCACTGAAAAGAGTCTGGCACCCTCCTCTCGGCACCTGCCTTTGAGATACTTACATGCATTGATGAGATCCCCTCTCAGTCTTCTCTTCTTTAGAATGAACAGGCCCAGCTCCTGCAGCCTCTCCTCGTAAGAGATGTTTCAGGCTCCTCATCATCTTCATGGCCCTCCAGACTGGACCCTCTGCAGCAGCTCCTTGTCTTTTCTGTACTGAGGAGCCCAGAACTGGCCACAGCACTGCAGAGGTGGCCTCACTAGGGCTGAGTACAGGGGCAGGATCACCTCCCTTGACCTTCTGGCCACACTTTTCCCAGTGCACCCCGGGATACTACTGGCCCTCCTGGCTATAAGAGCATTGGCAGCCCATGGTTAATGAGATTTGATTGCAGAGCTTCTCTCACATAGGTCAGCCCCCAACCTGTGCTGGCACTTGGGGTTATTCCTTCCCAGGTGCAGGACTCTGTACTTGGCTTTGTTGAACCTCACTAGGTTTCTCTCTGCCCGGCTCTTCAGCCTATCAAGGTCCCTCTGAGTGTCAGCACAGCCTTCAGGTGTATCAGCCATTCCTGCCAGTTTTGAACCATTGGCAAACTTGCTGAAGGTGTATTTGATCCCTTCATCCAGGACTTGGGGGTGTTGACTGTTGAGAAGCTTGACATCACTCAGCAATGTGCACTTGCAGCCCAAAAAGCCAAACACATCCTGAGCTGCATCAGGATGCAGCGTGGCCAGCAGGGTGAGGAAGAAGATTCTACTCCGCTGCTGTACTCTGCTGAGACCTCACGTGGAGTTCTGTGTCTTGGTCTGGAACCCCTAAGGAAAGAGAACATAAGAGTTCTTGGAGTGGGTTCAGAGGAGGGCCACAACAATGGCCAAAGGGCTGAAACACCTCTCCTGTAAAGACAGGCTGAGAGATCTGGAGTTGTTTAGCCTGGAAAAGGCTCCAGGGAAACCTAATAGCAGCCTTCCAGTATCTAAAGGGGGCTTACAAGAAAGGCAGAGAGCGATAACCTGCTGTTCTCGTTTGAAGCTCTGCTGTGCTCCCCTCAGACCTTCAAGAATAAGGAGGCATCCCAATCTCCCACAGCTAGTTTTCAGGGGAATTATACTGCAACGATGTTGGGTGGAAAGCTGACGGACAGTCTCCTCAAGGATATCTTAACTGGTTTAGGATCTGGAGACAAGCCCTGTGGCACAGCCCCTGGAGAGGAAGCCTGCCTGTTGGTGAAAAGAACAACTAAAACCCTTTGGAACCTGTATAAGGGTATTTTCACACAAAGGTTTTTTTCCCCAGAGCCTCTTCCTGTGGGCTTAAACTACAATGGGGATAGTTCAGACCACCGCAAATGCTGATACAATTGTAGGAAAACAAGAATCTAGTTTGCCCTTTCCTGTCAAAGAGTAATGTCTTCACTCTGAAAGTGATGACTGAGCCCTGATCCAAAGACATCCTGAATGCTCAGCAATTCATGTTAAGGAGCAAAACAAAACCCCAAATCCCCCTTTTATTCTGCCATAGCATTTTGGTAACTTTTCAACATGCTGTCATCTGGTGACAACAAAGACTTCATATCTCCTTTCAAAAGCCTTCCTTTCGACCTTGCACTAATTAGAGTACAAAACAATTGCAAATTAAAATGCAGAATAATATCTGTGTTAGCTATTTCTAAAAATAATGATGAATGGCACAAAGAAATATCAAGACAACGGCTTTGTGTAATCTGCTTTTGATTTGTAGATTACTTTGGTTAGTCTACAGACTTGCACACATTTTCCTGACCTTTACGAGGTTATGCTTTGCTCAAATTGCTGGTCACGTGTTTAAAAACTAATATGATGACTTTGTTTTCAGAGCAAGCATGGGGTTTATAACTCCAGGACACATTTTCATCCCCATGGTACAGAGGTATATACATGTCAGGATGTACTACTTGAAGATAATACTTGAGAATCATACATGGGCCTGCTGGAATTTTGTGTTCAACAGAATGTGCACATCCTAGCTAAGAGAGGATAATGTAAATAATGTAACTGCAATATTTGGGGATTTTCTCGGGGATTGTATAATACTGCATCCTCTTGAGGTTCAGTGATGAGATCTCCACATCATTTATTAAGCATGTAAGAAATGTAAGCACTTAATTCCTATTTGGATCTGTGGGAACTTGATCCTGATAGAGATTTTTGGTCACTCTACAAAGATTGCTACAGTCCCAATCGTGTCTTAAAGGAAAAGAGAGAAAATTCCTTGAAGTAAAACCTGTTTCAGTCATGTGTATCCCCTCCTCGTTTCTCATAACTGTGAGAAAGCAGGAGATTGTAATATAATTTTTCAAGCTTTCACTCTCACGAGGTGCCTGTGGAATAGGCTGCTTGGTGCTATCTAACTTCCGTGCATTTCAGTGAGCAGCCAAGACACATTTTTGACTGAGAAATGATCCTGAACAGCCTACGCTGTTATTCAGAATGCCTGTGGGTGTGACAGGAATTTGTCTTCACTGTATGTTTCCTTCCTAAGATTTTAAGGATAGAAAGATGTCCGGAAAGACTACAATGGTGAAGCAAACAATGATCCAGATCAAAAGAGTAATTCACTGTTTTGGGACAGTGGGAGTTAAATGGGAGCTGTGAGAGCTTGGCACTTCAAAGGATGTACCTTCACTTACAGACCTTATCTCACTCATCTGTCCCACCTCTCTGGCCTATGCCCCTATATGATAAAGGAATAACTAGTTATATGAGAGGGGTCCAGAGGTGTATGGAGCCTGGAAGCAGGTGACAGTCCCTGAATTCATCTGGCCTTGCCTGCCTGGAGCCTGCTCTGCATGGTCTGAGGGCTAAAAACCAGTTGTTAGGGCAGCAAAAATGTGCTTGTCTGCTTTCATGAGCCACCTGGGGATTCACTGACAGGCAACTTAGGAACAAGCAGGAAAGCTTAGCTCATTTACACTTTTACAGGTCAACAGGAGATCAGTACACATGGTAAGGGACTAACAATGATGCAATACTCCCCTTTCCTGTCAGTTTATGAATAGAGAGATTGAATATCTTTCATTTGATGCAGGACGAACGGGTATCTAGAAGCAGCATGAAGCATGATCACAAAGTAAAGCAACGTTACCCTGAATATGTAACTTATTGTTAGGTTTTGTGGTATCATTTGGTAAGCAGACTGGAATCAGTCTATCTTAGATGCTTTTAGTTCAGAGTACAGGCCAACACTGCAACATAGCAAAAAGCCAAGCCCCTCTGACCTCAGCTTATGCCCAGAAGCATGACAACTGGTGAGCCTCATCTTCTTCCAGTCTCACCGGCATAACTGCAGATGCCCTTCTTATTTTCCTAAGAGTGACGCTGAGGCTGGGAGAAGGTTGCTTATGGTCCTTGGTACCTTCGCTGGTGTTAGTCAATGATAGAATGATGCCTCCCAATGGGAATGTAAGAATCATCCCAACTTGCCCAGCACAGTGTCCTGCAACTCCCTGCTGAATAGGACACAAATGCAAACAGTCAGTGTGTTACATGAAGCTGACCACATCCTACAAGACTTTTCTAGCCACCATGGGTGAGCACCCAGGCTGTGTGGACACCCAGGCTGTATGCACAGCCCAGATACTTGCCAAAATTTGTTCAGTATTTCGACTCCACAGAAAAAACAAGCTTCAAGAATAAAGACTTTCAGGCACTGGTCTCCACTTCAGATGGTGCTAATTTATATACCTTTAGCAGGTCATGCTATCAGTATAGAGGTGGGGTGAGGACAATTGTAGTAGAAGTAAGGTGAACAGCACCCAAAAAGTGGCAGTCAGTAACTAGACAGCCCTGGTGCAAAGAGATCAAAGTTTTAAAATAAGAAGTTTGCAAAGAAGAAAGATGGACACCAGAGAGAAACAGAGTACCTGGGCTATCTGTTCTTTCCATACCACTCAATTTTTGTATTTTGCTTCTCTGACATAATGCTGCTCTTGATTCTTCTTTCTCTGGCAAATTGCCAATAGGGAAACTCCTCTTCATTTGTTCAGGATCTAAACTTTCCCGCCTTCATTCTTCACATCCAAAATATATGCACACACATATTTAAATGCTTGCCTTTTTTAAAAAAAGAAATAAACACCTTTTTTTTTAACATCATGTCTGTATTTGATCATGAAGGAAATCCTACAACTTACTCAATAGAGAATCCTGTTCAGTGCTGGAACACTTGCATCCAAGCCTGATGTCCAAAATTCTCTCCCATCAATGAAAATAATTACCTAACTTTGTCTCACTAATAACGTATTTTTTTTGCTAACCAGTAGAAAATGTATCATTTCTACAAGTGATATTCCCTCAAGATTCACCTTCTTCCCTTTTGTTTTACAGTTCTGATTCACAGATTCCTCATTCCAGTTTTCTTTCATTTAGCATTCTTCCATTACTCATGCTGAAACTGTAAAAGGAAGGGCCCAGTTACAGCACTAGATTTTATGACTTTTTGTGTGTATATGAGTGGAATGTGTGTATAAAACCATAAACGAATACATAAAGAAATGAAGTTAAACATGGCACCTACACTGGATTGCTTCTCCTCTTTGTAGTTATTTCCACTTGCATATAGCTTTGCCAGGTTTGGACTGCAAAGATTAATTCTTGCTTGGAGAGCTTTAAATTACATCTTTCTGAACTCTGAAGTGCTTGACATTGCAATTCAATTTTCTTCAACAGAGGTTTCTGTTTGTTTCTTTCTGTAATATACCAAGTCTTTCCTGTGAAAAGTAGCTCAGCATTCATATTACAATAATGCTTGGAAGCTCAGGTGGAAGTGGATGCTTAGGGGAAGAATGTAAGAGTAGTGCAATTGCAGAATGACCTTCCCATTGCTTTACCTCCCAGCTTCCAGTACTAATCTGTTTAGGGGCTCCTTAAGCCACAGGCTGAACCTACATTGTTGTGTTTAGCCATGTTGTATCAGCTGTTTTTCCATGAATATGTCTTAATTGTTTTATAAAAGTAATTTTGGGGTCCAGAGATCCTGTGACAATGAGTTCTCTATTTTAATTATTTGCAGAAAACATATTTCCTTTAGTTTGCTTTGAACTGCTTGTCTCATAACTTAATTAGTTGCCAATAAATTCTTACAGTTAATTGTTCCCTATTTATTTTCTCTGAAACAAGTCACTTAGTATCATGAGACCCTGCTACAACTCTACTGCCTGCTTTAGTTTTAGCTAGCCTGAATAATTCTG
Source organism: Vireo altiloquus (assembly GCA_013396875.1). NCBI lineage: Eukaryota > Metazoa > Chordata > Aves > Passeriformes > Vireonidae > Vireo > Vireo altiloquus. The sequence goes on from VZRF01009670.1 coordinate 1,883,060, forward strand.
CATCATTTACTAACTTCATCACCTCTTCAGTCCCTTCCCAGTTCATTTAATGAACTGCATGAGTCAGTATAGCTCCTCACATGGGCCTTACTGGTAATCTCTTTCAGTGGAACAAGCCAACTATTTATTCGTACCCTTTATTTTCCAAAAAAATTAGTAATCTATGTGACCACTCCTAAGACACCTTAGTTCCTTTAAGCGTCTCTGTTAAGAGATGTCAAATGCTTGCTGATAAAACTACTGTATCAATTGAATCGATGTTACAAGTTCAGTAACTGGACCAAAGAACTGAAATAGATTTATAAGATAATACTTTTCCTATAGAAGGCTTTACTCTCCTCTTCAGGTCTTCCCTAGATACATTGTATTTATCCATATGTGCACTAATTTTCTTCTTTTTAGATTTTCCATTGTAATTTTCACCTTGTATTTCTCTCGTGCTTGGGCTGATTTAAGCAATATATTATGCACCACAGCTCATTCATAGCCTTCACAGTGAGCTTCTCTGGACCCTTTAGGTAAATACCATGTGGTCCTGATTAACAATTATTGTGTAATTTGCATTTTTGTCTAGGCACAAAAGTCCTTGTATCAACACTTCAGTGTGAGATAAATCTTCAGACTCTTTCTCTGTAAAGGGCACTCATGGTGTGGGAAACTCCATAAACTTCTCTGCAGCAAACAGTGAAGCCTTGGCATCAATGTAAGTTTTACACATAGATCATTTTTCAGGCTCACTGATTATCTGGCATGTGTCCTGCTTTTGGTGTTTGAAAAGTTTCTCGTCTTTTTTTTTAATACCGTTGGTAAATTGCGTGCTTCCTACTGGCCTTCCTTTATGTTTATTTTACCAATGTTTATGACTTCTTCTATTTTCCTCTGAAAATAACCCCCAGTTCTGAAGAATGCATTATCACACCAGCTTTTGTTGCCATTGTTGGTTTTTGCATTGGTTTCTTTGTTTACTGACTGAAATTTTTTAACTGGTAGGAAATATTTAGTCTTCTAACATAGTGCCCCTAAACCTTCTTATTGCCCTCATTCTCCCAAATGTTAGCTTACCTTGTTAGTTACTCTACCTGATTAGCTTTGCCTTATCTTTTACTGGCTTTTTTGAGATTCAGTGCCAAGGCTATGCATTTCAGAATGTTTCTGAACCAGCTCCTGCTCACAGGAGGTTAGGCTCATCAGGCCTAACACAAGAGCAGCTTTACTTCTTTGGATCTTTCATTATTATTTTTCAAATTGCTACTATTTTTCATTATTTATAATTTAGATCAGCCTCTTCTTTTGATAATTTTATTTTGTCTGCAGTAGGGTGACTGAAATTCCCAGTTACTATAGCATTTTCACCATGACAGCTGCTCATACATTCAAGAGTCTGTTGGAGTTTCTAGGATCCTGAATGTGTTTTTTTCCTACAATCTAAGCTCTCTCCAGGTGCTACAGAGCATAAGATGTCTACTCCTGTCTAGTGTATTTTCATGTTTATTATATTCAGCAAAGTTTGAGGAAAATAAGCTCTTCAGCTGTGTCTCCAAATACAGTAGCAACCTTATTCTATGGATTCTGGTATCCTGCCTTTAACAATGTGCTACCAGCCAAACGAGTGGCCCTGTGCAGTACTTCAGATGAAAGAATTCTTCTTAAAGATTTACATATACTGCAACATGATCAGAGCCAAATTATTTTAGATTTCTACGTCAGTACTGGAACTGGTGAATTTTTCAATATCTTTGTGCTAGAATAGGTTTTATGAATATATCCAAGAAACATTTCAAAGCAGATTACAGCAATCTTAAAGAAAGTCATCTTTGGATATAAGACTCTTAGCAATGAACCTTTAAGCTTAAAAATAGCAACCTACAAATCTTAAATTACTGTTTCTTTTTGCACCTAAACCTTGAAGCTATGGTAAGATTTCATGTTAGATTTATAAATAGAGGGCCCATCGTTTGACAAGATTATCAATCATAGATATCTCACACCTTTAATAACTTCGTGTGAAGAGTGAATAGCATTGACTCATGTACTTCTTGGCACAGTACAGCTGTCTGTCTCAGTGTCATAGTTAGAGATGAAGGGAGAAAATTCAAAATATCTAAAAATACAAACTTAGGAAAGTGAGGAGAAAAATATTTAAAGACACTTATTTCTGAAAGATAATAGAAAGGAAGTTTCCTCACATATGTAGATCTAAACGACTACAGATCTAAATAGGGAAAATCAAACAAAAGTATTTTATTAACTGTTAAATTGAAAGCAAATGGACCATCTTAAGGAATTATTTTTACCATATGGTACCAGCTGTAATGTTATATTCTTCTTTCTCTCCCTCTCTGCATATAGTAAGCCATACCTAGCTCTTCACATTTTAATCTTAATACCAGAAAGAAGTAAATGCCAAAATAGCCTATTTCTATTGATGTCATTCATTCCCAGTAAGTTCAGTTTTCATCTCAGGCACACAGCAATGATTGCATATCTGTTTTCTGTGGTTGTTTTACACAGTCTCTGGGATGCATCTGCACAGACTCTGCAGTGAAAAAGGGGGTGTGCACAGTGCTAATTCTGAAAGAGGGATGGACATAAAATGATAAAGGATGAGGATGCTAAGATGAAAAAAACAGACTAGTTAACAAATAAATTGATTTTTTTTTTTACTTCTGTTCATATCCAGTAAAATAACTTAGTGCCAGGCCTAATATCACAGATTGGAATTACTCTGAGACTCACCCTGGGAATCATTGCTTCAGGAAATCTTTATAATGTCATGTTTTCTCTGTAATCTGCAGCAGTATTTCAAGCACAGATGTACTCCCTCTTCACATATGACAGTGTTACGCTATTCTCAGTCCTGATGGTTCAGAAAAACTCTGTACTTTTTCCTGTGAAGAAAGTCCACTCTTTGCCTGTGTTTTAATCACTCTCTGCATTTTATCTCTTATGTCCATATTAAAAGCCTCTCCAATTATACTCCAAAACCAAACGGGTGGTTTGAGACAGTATTTTTCAATCAACAGCTCTTATTGCTGTAGGTGAATCTGAGTCATAGGTTAAAGAGGTCATAAAGGCACCAAATTCTGTAGCCTTCAGTAGCTATGTTAGCTTGGATTGAACCTTCTCTGTTAGCTTGGATTGAAGCTGATGGCTCCAAGGACCTCGAGGTGACTGAGCTGCAGAACTTGAGTGTAAATATTTCTTCCTTGTACCTTTGCCAAGAGATCCAGGTCCCCTCAAGACTGGAGGAAACAGCTATTAAATAACAAAGTGGATGATTCAAAAATGTTAGTTTAAGCAAGAGCTAAGTCTACAGGTATCGTGACTATTGAGGGCTGAGTACAAAGCTATTATACTCTGCCCCAGTACTGTTTCCTCTTCTGTGTGTACTCAGATGCATATCCTGTGGAAGCAGAGACTTCCCTGCCATCTTAAGCTCTAACAGGAATTAAGGCAGGGAAATGCTGAGAGAGCTGAAGCTCCGAGGACACTGTTGTACTCCTCTTGTGACCATGATCATGTGCCTTTTCTTCCAGCATGCTGCAGAACCCACTAGAATGCATCTATTGTGAGCCATCCCAAAGCATGTATAGGAACCAGCTATTATGGAAAGCTGCAGAAGGGACACATGAAGATACAGGACCACACTTCCTTATAGGAATTTTCCAGGTAGCTCAGAGAAGGAATTGGACTTCGGAAGTGTGAACCCAAGGAAGAATTAACCAAAAACATCTGTGGTATTTCCAGTAACAGAGGATAGCAGAGAGCAACACAGCACAGCAGAAATGTCACAGATCAGATAGCTAGTGTCATTCTGGTCAGGAGACAAAAGGTTGCCTTCCTGGAACCAAGAGCAAGGAAGCAGGCATTTGAGCAGGTGACAAGCTCTTGGTGAGCAGACTTGATGCCTGAGAGGCTGCCTCATCTGCATGGGTTTGTTTTCTTTTCTTTAAAGCTTTTATTTATAAATATTTTTTAATATATCATCTACTCAAAATGTTACATGCACTTTGATTTTCACTTTATTTTGGTCCGGACTAATAGGGAGGGAAATGATTTAGAGGGAAATGAGTAACAAATAATTTCTTAAGCAGGGAGCACTAGACAACAGCTGTATGTATCTGTTAGAAGAGCACTGGTCTGAGAAGAACAAATGGATTCAGAGACAGACCTGGTCCTCAGATAAGCGGAGAGATGACACTGTTTGGTTTTTTTTGTTTGGATAATATGTTGTAGCTTGCAGAATAATTTTTACTCCTCTGTACTATTATCAAAATGTAGGTTTCCTTCAAAAAGCTGTACCTGGCTTATGCCCACATTCAGAATCTTTTCTGTGTCGTGCCACAGAAGGTTGCCAGGCACTCTCTGAGCCTCGCTTGTGACATAGCTACAGCATTTGCTGTAGGAGGTGGGTCTCTACTGCATTTTCAGGAAGGATGTCCTCAGACTGGTAACAGTCTAGCTATGACAGACTGGCAGGCACTGTAGGATGCCAAATGCACTTCAGAAGCATGGTAAATTAAACCCACGTCGTGCCCTCTCCTGCTGCTAGCAGAATAGCTCTGTACTGCTTTCTGTGTAGTCACTGCTAGCTTGATACCAACAAGCGAGCCAGATTGTTTAAATCTAGTTCAAGTATTTGTGCATAACATAGCAATGCAGAAATATCCAGGAACTCTCATTACATTGAACAGACAAGCTATTCTATATTTTTAGTGGAAAGAAAAAAAACAACAACCCCACAGTCTAAAAAATATTTACATAGGACATTGCAATTATTGTTCAAAATTAATGAGTTTTATCCCCTCCTTTTGGCTTAAAGAACACAAAATCCCAATGAAAGGAAACAGATGTAGTTGTTTTAAGCATTTCCAAAGGAAACTGCAGTAAAGTCTGAAACATCACTGTATAAAAGCCTTGTGTGTCATGGAGATGTTCTGATATTATTTTCATTTGCCAGCTGTGTGTAAAGAGGGAGTTATGTCTGTGGCCAATAGATCTTCCCACATCAGAGCAGTAACAACAACAAAGCAACGGAAATATTAGGAAAACTCTAACTTTACCTTCAAATACACTTGATTTTCCTAAACAAGAAACATGGATTAGGAATCAGTTCAAAGAAAAATGGCCAGAATTTATAACGCTCTACTGAAAAAGACAATAAAAGGAAGAAAGAGCATTAATAAAATAAAACAGTCTAAAACGAGTTTGGAACACAAATAAGATATCAGAATGTTACCTCCTGGCTCTCCTTGTTAGCTATTGCTTGTCAGTCTCTATCCTCCAAGAAAAATACCAGCACTTTCAGCTGATCTGAAGAGATACAGCATAATAAACTAGCAAAGAATTTCTGGGACTGCAGATCAGGTGATTCAAGTCCAGCTCCAGCCTCTGCCTTTACTATTGGTGTTAAATGTTATTATCTGTGTCATGGTAACACCTAGAAAACTGAGTGTAGCAGGCATCTCTACAGCAGACCCATAAAACTACAGTCTTTGCCCTGGAAACACCTGCAGCCTGGTGATAGAAGCTTCCTGTGCTTTGGTCTTTCCATCAGTCATATGGGGAACTTCTGTTTGACCAGGATGTCTGTATGACGCGACTGTGGGTTTCCCATTGATGTTCTTTTTCACCTACTGACCACTGTGCTGGAAAAACAACTGTTTGAACATGGCAATCCGCTGATCACAGGTCTAGTTTTGCATTCAACACTACACATTGCAGGGATATGTTCAGGCCTTACTAAATATGGAGTCTAAGCTATTGAACACACTGGGAAAAAAATCAAACCAACACATCCACGGGATAAAACTTCTTAAAATGCTTTTGAACCACATTATTGTATGATAGTATGACACTTTAAATTACTGACTGCACTGGTTTCAGCTGGGATAGTGTTAATTTTCTTCCTAGTAGTTGGTACAGTGCTGTGGTTTGGATTTAGTATGAGAATAATGTTGATAACACACTGATGTTCTGGTTGCTGTTAAGAAGTGCTTACCCTAAATCAAGGTCTTTTCAGTGTCCTGTGCTCTGCCAGTGAAGCAGGTGCACAAGAAGCTGGGGAGGAGCAAACTGGCCAAAGGAATATTCTATACCATAGTATGTCCTGCCTAGGGTATAAATGGGGAAGTTGGCTGGGGGCTGCTGATCACTGCTTGGGGACAGGTGGTGAGCAGCTGTATTGTGCATCACTTGTTTTGCTTGGATTTTATTCCCCTCTCTCTTTCCCCTTACAATTATTATTATTTATTTTGGTTGAATTGTTAAACTGTTCTTATCTCAACCCATGAGATTTATCTTTTCTTTCTGATTCTTCACCTCACTGGCTGGGGTTAAACCAAGACATTGATGTTTTCAACTGGGAATGCAGTGGAAGTGACAAAATATCTTCTGTGAATTAAAAAAATATAATGCACAACTAATATAAAATACTGGCTAAGATCGGCAGAGGAAAAGACAGTAGTTCCCTCTTAAAATCCTGTCTTTGGTTTGTGTTTTTTTAATGTATTTCTCTGACAGCATCTTTCCTCAGTTGAAATGCTGACACTGATAGCCACTTCAGTAACTTAATTTCTCTCTTTGTTCTGGTCACCTCTTGCATTTCAAAGCATTATCCTTCAATTCCCAGAAACTACAGTATTGTCCTGACAGTTTCCAGTTAAATCATGAGACTTTAAAAACCCATTAGCCCTAAAAACTCAAACAAAATTTTAAAAAGCCCTAGTACCCTAATGAAAGAGTATATAGGAATAAACTTCTGGTGACCCAACAGAAAGAAAATATCAGAGAACAATAAACCTTTCAGGAGAAAATATTCCAGCAAGTACATATCCTGTTCAGTGAACACCATCTACAGTGTTAATAAAGTACAGGAAGGCTGTCAGAGCTCACTTGCTGAACAAAAGCTCTAGAAAAGGGAACTTTCATTTTTCCACTAACAGAGGATCCTGTTTTCCATAGAGTTAAGAAAACATGGGTCAGTTTACCAACAAGGGCCTCCTCCCTGCATACAGGAGCCACAGGGAGAGATTCTACACAAGAGCAGTTACACAAACCAAAACCCCGAAGTGGATTTGTGATAACTGTGCCATATCTGCACAACGTTTGCCATCCTTCGCCTTTTCTGCTGTGCTGAAATTCATCCATCATCAAGGCCTCTGGCCCCACCTCAAGGATGTGCAGCTGAGAACAAGACACTGATGACTGAAGCTGCAGGTAGCAGAGGCTTGGAGTAAAGAGCCTGTGTAGAAAGGCTCTTCACAGCCCTGTTTTCACAATGTGTGTGTGTGTGTTTTTGGAAGGGGTGAGGATGCCAGAATACAGAGAGAGAACAAAGGTACAGGGTAAGAGTCATCCTATATCCAAAATCAAATTTTTTCAAAATCCTAAAATCAACAGGGGTCATCCTATATTAGCCATCTTATTCTGCAATAAAAGCAGCATTTATATAGTTCTTTCCCTTTTCCAGCCTTCACAACTGTTAATTCCAACTCTGGACCAAGCTCCAATGCATCTTGTATTTAGTATCTGCAGCTTAGTACACGTCACCCTAATATAATTTTTTTGGATTACCTTTTACCTGTAGCTTGCAGTTCTGTATTTTGGATCTATACCTGCATGTTTTCAACAACATTACCACACAGTTGTCCCCTACAAAGACATCAGAAGATTCACCTCTACAACCAGCTCCACATTTCCCATTTTAACCTTTTGTATCTTGAGTACATATCATGGTTTAGCAGGCAGGCATCCATCCCAGCCCAGCTCATATGACACTTTTCTGGTGATTTGTAACCTAATTAGGATGCACAATTCCAGCTTTACAGCACCAGAGAACTGCTGCATTTCTGTCAAGTTATCAGCAGAAGCTCTGCAGAGCTGAGAACTTGCTTCTTGAGGAAGGCAATTAATTTTCAAATTAGTAACTTGTACACACATTTTCTCCTTCCCTCCAATTTTAATTGAACTAAATGTTTGAAAGGAACTCCAGAGTAAGAAACTTGTTCGGTTAAGACACCAGAGCCAAATTCTTTCCCTGCTGTGGACTTCCCAGGAGAAATTTGGCAAACCTTGTAAACATCTCCCTTCACTTTCAGTAAAATTTAGAAAGTGAGAAGGGTATAGTGAGAATAAATCAACTAACAACTGCTCCTAGGTATCATGGGATTGAAAACACATAAATTCACAGAAAGCTAAAAATCTGGAGGCTGGAAAAAAGTGAGTAGACTATAATAAGAGACAGTGTCTTACTACTGTCCCACCAATGTGCCTCATTGGTATGGGTTACAAAAGAACATTCAGAAATGAGAGGATAATTTGTCCTCAGGCCCATTAAATTCTTGGCCCCTGTTTAGTAGAAATGTCCAGGGAGGCCGTGTCCTTTTCTTTTTTTCTTTTGATGGAAAATGTTCCTTAGGATGCATAACCTTAAGACAAGCTATGAATTTCACACAGGTCACAAATAATCCTGCAAGCTGAAACAGCTTGATCTTTACCACTTTAGTCCAAAGTCACCTAGGGACTGTTTCCTTGGTTGAAGTCTTTGATCAGTCTTATTTATGTGACATAAGTTTGTAAGCAGACTCTGAGATTAATGGGAAACAGAGAGATGTTCCAACAAAGACCTTGGAGGGATGACCCAGAATCTACACAGAAATAAGACATTAGAAACCTGCCCTCCTAAATACAGACCAATGAATGGACTGGGCTGGGGATGCAGCTGAATGGTTTTGTTTGGCTAGGCACAAGTACAGTCAGTATATTGAAACTACAGGCTATACAAGCCAAACAAGAGGGGCAGACTTGTTCACACAAGCCCCAAAGAACAGACCCTGGTAAATCAAGGAGAATGGGCTTTTTCTAGCATAATTATAACAGCACTCTCTTGCAGTGCTTTTTAATCAGCTTAACGAGCCTTCAAGTTTGGGGTTTTTTTTTAACATTCAAATTTAACCTCCTATCAAGTTTATTTAGTTTAAAAATGAAGGCGAATCTCATTTCCACCAACTGAATTCCCAGTTGTTATTTACAAGAAATAATTCTGACATTATCCTTCCAGCTGCATGTTAAAGGCCAGAGAAAAATTTATATGGCAGTCTGTCATACTCTGATCCTAAATTTCATTTCCCTTTTTGCTTACTAGGTAGATTTCTTTTTCAAAGAAGACTACTGAAAGCATTTTTTAACAGATAGAAAGCAATTTTTTTTGCCTGTGGCCTCTGGAAGAATTTCAGAACTTAGTCGCACAGCTCTGGGAAAAGTGTCTTTCTTGTTGCTTGCATTTTCTTCTTCACTGGTCAGCATTTGCCTGTCAAATACAGCATTTTAAGGGCAGTCAGCTGCCATTCAAAGGAGTGTCGAATGAAGAGCCCAGCCCAGCTACAGCTGTACAGGACAGAGCACCAGCACCCAGGCAGAGATTTGGGCTTACTGTGTTGATAGACTAGAAGTGACAAGGGCCAAGACGAGAAAACTGTTGTGAGGCAGTGGAGAAACACACTTGCCCTTAAGTGACTTTCCTCCTATAGAAGACAGGTTTAAAAGACTGCTTCCTTTTGATTTTAATTTTTTTTATCTTATTGTACTGTTCTTCTGAAAGATGGCAAGGCTGTTAATGTCCTCACAAATTAAAGCCAAATATCTATACCTTTCAAAAGTCTCTGACATTTAACAGATTAGCACTGGGCAGATGCCTGTAAGTAAAGCAGTTCACTGTGCATTGAACACACTTGTACCTAGTCCCTCACACATACAGCCAGGCACATCCAAGGAACACAAGATCTTGATGTCTGCTTCTAATGGGTACAGGAGGGATATTCGTGTAAGAAACCTGAATGAGCTGCAATCCCACTATGAAAGCCTAATAAATGACTTAAACCTACCTACAGTGGTCGAATTTCAAACTTGTGCAATAGGTGAGCAAAATGCGAGTACACCACTTAAACCAAGTCCTTAAAATATATGTGTACTTAAGGTTTGTATAAGATTTAAGGAGTGTATAAAACCCTTTTTGGCATAAAAGTCATATCACATCTGGAGAGAACAGAATATGTAATTCAATGTCTTCACAGCTACAAGGGATAAACTGTATATGAAGGTTGTCTTTGAAGATTGAAGGGCTGCTAAGAGTGAACTCTTTTCATTATCTATGCTAAGTATCTCTGCATCAGTATCTTCCCTGAGAAATATTATGTATCAATTAGTTCAGCTAGAATTTGGCTTTGAGCATGTATACTGATTCCACCAGGTACTGTCATGATAATACATTCAAGCATTGCCAAGTATAAGCATGTCACACCTGTCCTACTTTCAGGACTTTCTAACAGGAAACTAACAGGTGCATAAAATCCCAGCTGTCACAGACAGAGGAGAAAGGGGGATGCTGTTCAATGTCTCTTCTAGGGGAATCAAATGAAGCTGTTAAAATTACAGGTTCAAAATAAATCAAATAAGGTAATTGTTACTACACCAGGGAGACGAGCTGTGGAACACCTCTTCAGAAGATACTGCAGAAGCTGAAATTTTAAATGAGTGTGAAGGAAGACTGGACAAACTCATGTAAGAAAAACCAGCCAAGGCTTATGAAATAGAAAAAGTAAATTCTGCTTAGAAAGTCTCCAAACTAGAAGTGTTGGGAAGATAGGAGAGTACAAGTGGAAGCATCATATATGATGGCCTTGCTACATAATTTTCTAGGTATTTTGGCTACTCTTGAAGAACAGAAGACTGTAAGAGATGGCTCTATTGTCTAACCCTTCGTAGGTGTGACCCTTCGTAGCTTCTGACAATCCTCAGCCTCAGATTTGTCAAGCATGACAGACTTCAAAGCAATCAATTCTTTATTTTATTTTGTAAGGAAAAACTAATCAGTCTCTGAGTTACAGTGCACCATTAAAGAATCATTGAAAAAATAAAGACCTCAAAGGGAAATTATAATGCAAAAGCTGTGAGATCTTTTCCTGCTTGCTTTATTATAAAGCATATAAAGGGAGGGGTTTCGGCTAAAAATAAAAAAAGCTCACTGACTGGGTCTCAAGGGCAACTGATTTAACAAACTGTAGTGTCAATTGCTCTCACCAAACAAGGAAAATGGGAGAGTAACTGAATAACTGTTTTACTGCTGTTACGTAAAAGAAATAGGCATGTATAATAATGGCAGATAAAAAAAATTCAGATGGATGTGTGATTTGTCTGTGAAGGCAGAGAAGTACAGTAACCTAATGGAAGGTTGTAGAACCAGTATAAATGTGGCTGCTTGATCTGCTAGAGGCAGAAAAGTCTTTAATATCTTGGACAGTACCTGTGGCGCCTGTATATCATCTGATCAAGCCTTTACTAGTATAGTCTTTCATTTATTTTTCCCCTTAAGAATGTTCCTTCTCAAAAATAGTTCTGTCATTTGTAATGGCTGCCTGCCTAGACTTTCCTTAGATAAACCTGCATTATTTTTCCCACTACCTGATAAAAGATTCTTCTCTGGTTCCTATCCCCACAGGATAGCTGAAGTGAGCAGAACCAGTAGTGGCAGGAAATTCATTATATAGGGCAACAAACCTTTAAAAACATTTAATTAAAGAGATTTTTTGTCTGTGTTACACCACAAATGTGTTACTACTTCTCTTTATCTTCCTCTCCGGAGGAAGAGAGCAAGCATCAAATGATGGAATGGAAGAAGGCCATCATTCCTACATTCCTACACTGTTGTCACTGTTTGCCTCCTTTTTTTCCCAAACTGAGATTAATATGCTGTGGAGAGATTAGAATGCAAAGATATTTGTGGTTCATCTAAATGGAAGCAGTGATTGGGGGATCTGTTACATAAATGTATCTGTGGGCCAGATTTCCTTAGCAAACCCACAGCTGTACTGCAGTAATACTCATTTTCTTCCTGTCTCCCTGGGCAGTCACATGAAGAAAATATATGGTCTTTTCCATTATGCAGGTACAGCAGTCAATCTGGAATACTTCAGCAGACCTTGCAACAAACATCTGAGGGAAAATCTGGTACCAAGCCAACATTTTTCCTGCTTATCCTAATGAAAGAACAAATGACGACCTGAATTAAGACTTAACCCAGAACCTTGATCCAAACCTTGCTGAAGTAGGAGGATATTTTCATCCAAATTTAGGTCAGAAGTTTTCAGGTTGTGACCTGTTTTTGTAATGAGACAAATCCACACATTCAGTGAACAACAAGCTTTTCAGAAATTTCAATTTCAAAGCTTGGGCCAGTGATTGAAGATCCATCATTGCCTGGCTACTCTGTTTGTACATGTGTAATTGTGCTTTGAATTATTTTTATAACACTGCTTGCTATAAAGAAATGATAACCCTCTTGTCAGGAACAGCATGTCTATAACATATTAATCTCTTAATGCTGAAATTAATCTCTTCATGCTGATTGACTGTACTTTGTAGCACTGATCCCTAGAAGAAGGTGTCTCTTTAGAAATATATTCTGTACTCTTTTAGCATTGAAGGGAAAAGGAAAAAAAAGTACTTAAGATTACTAGTGGCAATTAACAATATCTACTAAATAGAAATAATTTTTTTCAGAAGGAAAAATAGATTATGAAATTATTATCTGGGTTAAAAACTGCATTCCAGAAATCCTTTGTAATGTACTTTCCTTCCCAAAGGGTTTATAAAGGAATACATAATTTGCTATGTCAGTGTAGGTTTGTACTAGCTGGCAAAAGAAAAGTCCTGGAAAACAAAAAAAAAGCAAAACTCCCAGTTAAAATAAAATCTAACTTTAACCACCAGCCTGCTGGAGGTGGTCTTAACATGACAGATTTAAGCATTAAAGTCAACTAGCATTATAATGGGAATGTGATGGGATTGAAAACTCGTATTGCTTACTGGAGGCACTCATGTGCAATTTTAGTGTACAGCTGAACTGAGATAATTAAGTCCTAAAGGATTAACCCAAGAGTCTTGTACAATTCTTCATCCTACTGGAGTATCTTTACCTTTGATTTCTGATTTTGTAATGAACTTGTCCTTTTCGTGGATTCTTCCGACAGTTTGATCTTGAGGTTTCTCTCTATAGGCCACCTTCATTATTCCTAGCTTGGATTTACAAAATCTGATTTTTAACATCTACATTACTCTCTGGAGGTCTCTGCTGAACAACAAATGAGATGGTGCACCTCTAAGGTAGCTGAGCTACAACTGGGTTCAGGAACTGCCCAACAAAAAAACACTCCTACCATGGGATCTCCAGCGATGCTCAAACTTGAGCAGGAAAAATCCAACTTAGTGCCTTTCTTCTTCATATACAGTGTTTTGATGGAAATAAATGTTGGAACAAAGCTCCTTACCTTATGTAGACAGGCATGGATGAAGGGAGGGAATAAGCCCATGACATCTCCTGTGCAAGGTCCAGAGCAGCATCCTGGCCCCAGGAAAGCAACATTCCTTCACAGGTGGGCATCCACAGGCAGACAAGGAATCTGTGGCTTCCCTTTCCTTGTTATTACTGTCATTGGTAATCATCACCCGCACTGTTCTCATAAGAATTTGAGGGGTCCTTCTTCTTGCAGGGGCTGCCACATTATTGTCAGATTTTATTTACCCTCTGTTTGTTTTCCCAGAATTGTCCTGTGAAAGGGGACAGCAAGGGACGCCAGACAGAGAGGAGATACCTGCCCTCTCTAAGGGTACTGTCAGACATGAGACACATTTGCATGCAATACAGCTGATGCTGGATGGCTGCACAGTCCCACTCCTCAAAAACAGCCAGAGGCCTGCCACGAGCAGTTTACCATGAGTTGCACACGGGCACAGGCTGTCCCTGCCTCAAGGGACTTGCAGTGACAGGGCTGTGCTGCAGCAGAGCCCTGTGGTGAAAGCCTGTTTGTCTCTGCGAAGGAATGACCAGACCCCATTATGCAATAGTGTCTTTTTGTTCTGTTTACTGCCTTTACTTCTCATTTGTTTCCATGGTAGCAGTATGGAATAATTAGGATTTGTAATGTAAAATCAAGGAAAGAGACCATTTTTTCCTGTCAGAAGCCAGTTTGTGATATACTGAAATATATCTACAACAGCGAAACCTAAATCTGTTTTACAAAGAACAGATACATTTAGCAGAAATGTCAAAATCAGGAATTTTACTTCATTTGCTTCATAATAGTCTCCTTCATCTGGGGTTTATAGGATTTATTTTTTATATTTTTATGCTCCAGCACAGAGACAATGCTTAGATATAAACTCATACATACTCCCAAAAATATGGTAATTTCATAGCAAAATCTTCTACTTCTTTAAACTGCATTGCAAATTAACTTAAGGTTATGTAACACCAGAACATACTACTCCTGTCTGGCACCAAACGAAACATTTCTTAATATGTGTTCACATAGAGCCCTCCTGTGTTTGCTAGGTTTCATTACAACAGCCATTACATCTGAGAGACAATTTATTGACCTACATTGACAAGACAGATCTCCAGAAGGGAATGCCAAGCTCCTGTCCTCTCACATTTACACAACACGGACTGTTGAATTCCACTTGCCAAATACTGTATCAAGCTCCAAATGGTGACAGGTGAGAATCTGTCACTAGCTCTGTCTTACTTACACCACTTTTCAGTGGTAGGCATCACAAATATCAGTAATTCAATTGTTATAAGTATTGCTTATGATTTTTTTCATAGAATCATTGAATGGTTGGTGTCGGAAAAGACCTTAAAGATCATCTAGTTCCAGCCCCCTGTTCATGGGCAGAGACTTTCCACCAGACCAAGTTGCTTAGACCTCTGCCCAACCTGGCCTTGAACACTNTCTGGCCACCAGATCTCTGCCCAACCTGGCCTTGAACGCTTTCATGGATGGGGCATCCACAGCTTCTCCGGGCAATCTGTTCCAGTGCCTCACCACCCTCAGAGTGAAAAATTTCTTCCTAATCTCTAATCTAAACCTACTCCCTTTCAGTCTGAATCCATTCCCCCTTGTCCTGTCACTACACACCCTTGTCAAAAGTCCCTCCCCACCTTTCCTGTAGGCTCCCCTCAAGTACTGGAAAGTCACAATTAAGTCACTCTAAAGCCTTTTCTTCTTCAGGCTGAACAAATTCAGTTCTCTCAACCTTTCCTCATGGGTGAGGTGCTCCATCCCTCTAGTCATCTTGGTGGCCTCTGCTCCAACAGGTCCTTCCTGTGCTGGGGTCCCCAGAACTGGATGCAGCACTGCATGTGGAGGCTCACCAGAGCTGACCAGAGGAGCAGAATCACCACCCTCAACCTTCTGGCCATGCTGCTTTTGCTGCAGCCAGGACATGGTTGGGCTCCTGGGCCGCAAGTGCACATTGCCAACTCATGTACAGCCTCTCATCCACCAGCACCCCCAAGTCCTTCTGGGCAGGGCAGAATGTTTTTATGATTCACTCCTGCATCCCTTCTGTACTGAGATATTCCATACCTGACTGGACATAACTGATCATGCTTTGAGCAGGGGAAATAGACTGAACCACCTCCAGAGATTGCTTCTAAATTCAGTGGTACTGTGATTCTATAACTCTTCACTACTTTTTCTGTATAATTTTGAATCATACAGACAATTCTCCAAACGACATGGGAATAGGTGGTATCCCTCTTGTAACCTTAGTCTAGAAGCCACAGATGAAATGAAGAGCTGCACTTAAAGTAGTTTTCTCTCCCGCTTTTGCTGTAGCCTCTTATCCAACAACGTGGAAAAGATTACATGGTCCATGCACCCATGTGTGCTTCTGTTTCTCTTCTGCAGACTTTCCATCTGTAAGAATATATGTATTTTAGTCTGATGGTACTATCACAGGACACATTTGCTAGAAGCAGGACTTAAAAGAAAAAAGGAGAAGAAAGATGCTACCAGGCAAAAGAGCAAAATCAAACCCACAAACCAGATGAGACAGTGGGGAAAAGAAAGAGCCAAGAGTGTAAAAAAACATAGGAAGTAGAAAGCAAAGGCACAGAAGCTGGGCATGACACTGCTCTGCAATACTGAAAGACAGAACATCCATCACAAGGAAGACCTGGCATGCAGAACTGTAGGGAAGGGCTACCTTGAGTTAACTTTCCTCCTCTGTAGGTCCATCTGTAGTCTTCATTATCTATGCAGGGGAAGCAGATCTGTAAGTAATTGCTCTGTGTTAAGCAGGTTTAGAGACAAGAAAATACGTTTTGCAGCTTAAAAGAAAGACTTTGTAGTTGATTTACCCTATAATTCTTCAAAATAAAAGTAGATAACTACTCCCATTTTCATAAATTAATTTCCCACATTAAGGGTAAACATAAAGAATATGTATTTTAAAAGGAGGTTTTGATTCACCCAGATTGAAATTTTCCCACTAGTGTTTTCAGAGGATATGACATTAATGGTAATTACATTTAAGAGTTCACTATGCTCACATGATTTTAGCATATGAGAAACAGTTTAATTATGTATCTGTGGATAGCCCAAGGGTAGGATATTAAAAATTACTTTCACAAAATATTAAACATTTTGTTTTAATGAGAAAAACAGCTCTTAGTTCTGTCCTGCATGCATTACAGTAATAAAAGGTCAATTCTGGAGCAGAAAACAAAGAGTTTTTTTCAAAATAAGTCACAAAAAAGAGTTGGTGGATTATTTGAACTGAATGAATTTAAAGTATTCTGGTTTATAGGATTAAGGTGAAATACAAAGCTTTAGTTAAGTATGGAAAAATGCATATGATTTAGTAAGGACTATAGAAAAGGAGATAATGTGTTTGCTAAAGTTTATTTCAATATTTATTTCTATATTTCAAGGGAGATTCATTAATGGGCCACAGCTAACTATTCCAAATGAACCAAGACATTCACCCTCTTCTAAATGTTTGCATTAACTCAAAAGGGCTGTTTACAATAAAGTAATTTTTAACTACTACTGGCCTACTGGAAGAGAAATCTAAGCTCTGGTGGGAGAATGACATGAAACACCTAATGCTTGCCTAGATTTTTACAGACTTTATATTGTTTTCTGGAAGGAAATTAGGAAAAAGCT
Organism: Vireo altiloquus; assembly: GCA_013396875.1. Classification (NCBI taxonomy): domain Eukaryota; kingdom Metazoa; phylum Chordata; class Aves; order Passeriformes; family Vireonidae; genus Vireo; species Vireo altiloquus. Next base: position 1,900,069 of record VZRF01009670.1, read on the forward strand.
TTAAACACAGACAACAGATTACAGTTTAGACTAGTAGGAATGCACTTTGTGAATGTCTTGTTCAACCTGTCTAAACAAATTTTCAAAGGTTTATGATGACCAGTGAACCCAAACTGCACATCAGAGTCGATCTGTATGAAACAGCCCACCAAATTCTTCTTACAGCTTTGAACAGCACACATTCACACAGAGGTGCTAGAGGTGTTTGATTTTTTATTAGAGAATAGAAATTTCAGTCACTATAGTGACTTGAAGGAGATTTTCTCCAGTCCTCACACGAAACTCTTAAGGAGATTTTTGCCTTGACCTTTATCTAGAGACCAAGACCTAATGCACAGATGTAGTCCCTGTAGGGATAAAGAGTGTTTAGGTCACTCGATCAAATGGAATCCTGTTATCAAATTCTCCTTTAACATTTTAAAAACTATCTCAATACTATGTTTGAGAGCAAGAATCACCAGCTTTAACAGTGCTAAATGAACTGGAAGGTTTCTTTTCTTTACTTCTGATGTTTACAGAGAGAACAATAGAGCTTCACTTCTCGGTCACTGAGCTACCCATGGAACCAAGTTCAGTACCTTGGGAGACCTTCAGCTGCACCCCCACGAGGCTGCCACACTAGTTTTGATAATCAGGTCATTAGAAAAGACTTACAAAACTGCATAGCTTGGGCTGTTGCAGACATGTACTGCAGCAGCAAGATAATAGAGGATGTAAATAACAATTCAGAGTGGGAGAACTGACTCCATTACAGGGGGAAATAGGCTTTGATATTGTAACCTAATCAATGGTGTCATGAGGTAGGATGTTCAGATACATGACCAAAGCAATTATTCTCAGAAAACATTTTCTGCTGAGGAATAAAACACTGGGGGAATGCAGCAGATGCTTTCGTTAACTCCATGCTGCCATGTGGAACAAAACCTAGCAACTGGGACCGCTCTGTACTGTGTCTCATCCATAGTTCAAAAGAAGAGAGCACTGCATAGCAGCTTCTGTCCAGGCTTGCATTCCTGGTTCTAGCTAGGATTATAGAAGATCTACACATTCTCTTCTGAAGCAGACTAAGGAAAACAATGTTGAAAAAGGTTAAGCAAATTAAAAACAATGACAACAAAAGTTATCCCTTCTTTGCAAATCTTGCTTCAGGTGTGCAAAAGTATGCTGTCAATAAAAGCGACTGAAAGCTTATTGATATCCTTGAATAAGGACAGCCTTGCTGATTTTACTATTAGTGATCTCACTTCCCTGTGCATGGGTATAGAGCAGAAGCTGGCACCTGGAAAAACCAGTCATTACAAAATTTGGCCATCCTATAGAAAAGTGTAAAAATCTAATTATGCTTTCAATGCTGATGAAAACGATTATGTTTTCCTGCCTCTGTTCGGGGGTTTATTTCAAACAATATTTCAGTGAAAATTTGAAGAATACATGTTCATGTCAAGTTATGAATGCCTCTTGATTTGGGGAGCAACACTACATATAACTCCATTAGGCACTGAGAATCTTGTGGATAAAGTGCTGGAAAGCAATGAAAGATCCATCAAAAGCCATTAACACTGGATGGATTCTGTGGGAGGAATAGCTGGCTTTCTACCAGGAGAATGTGTTGTGAGAGTTTTCTGTAGAGAACAATTCAGAAAGAAGGGAGAATGAAGAGAAATGGGAGAGGTTTCCAGAGGTTCTAGAATTGGTAAGCTGGAGCAGAAAAGGTGCCACATTTTAAATTATGTATGTGCTCTATCTTGAGCAAGTTACTTCATCAAGAGGAGGTAAAGTAAAGCTTTGATTACACATTTATGATGTGGTACTTATATTGACTTAAGCAATTCATGCCTGCACCATATATTCCTGCCCCCCTCTTTGTGCAGGTGTGACTGCTTGGTAAATTGCCACAGGGAACAGAGCCAGCTAGGAAGAGCTTAGCCAAAAACAGTAAAAAACTGGGACCCAGAAGGAGTCAAGGTGATTCCAGAAATGGTTTGCAGTGAGGTCCCAGTCTCATTAAGAGAAATTTTTGCTCCAAAGGTCATCTTTCCAAGACCTATTAATCAGTGGAAGAAAGACATTTTTAATTAGAACAGGCTGCCAGTAGAAAATACAAAATTAATAACAACTTCTATGAGACCACCAAAACAAGCCCTACAAGCATTTGTTAAGGGTGGGCCAGGCACTGGTGGTGCATACAACCATCAGGTATGAAAGCAAGTTATCATCACTTGCTGATGTGCTGGCTGAGAAGATGAGGAAGTATCAAGGAGCAAGTCTAGGAGGTGACAAATGGCAAAAACATCGAGTTGGTCAGATTCCCACCAGCGCATGTGGGGAGTAGTGTGGTGGCAATTACAGTCTTTTATCCAACCTTGAGCTCTTAAAAACACAGCAGGAACAGGTGACTCAACTCTCCTCCAGAAGTGCTTTTTTCACATCTGTAAATACTGTACACTTATTTATGAGTCATACATGAACTATTGTATTAAATTAATTTGACTTTAAATAAATTATGATTTGAGGGTTGTCATGACTGAGGGAAGTGGAAGCAAGGGAGATGAGAAGGATAGTAGGCAGGATTCAAAGGGTCTTGATAATCACAATGCATCATCTTACTACTTACTGACAAAATCAACCTCCCTTACCTATGTGGACAGGCCACCTTACTTAACCTTCAACAGGAGCATGTAAATTGTGTATGTTCAACAAATAGTGTGGAAAGCATTACGAATGATTCACGCTGGATCATCCTACCAGAATACCCTCCTCCTCTCTCATGTCCAAAGAATCTGGAAAGCCAATTAGACATCACCACCTTCCCCCAATTGGGATATTTATAATGCTTCTCTCTTTATTCTCTGACATCTAATAAAAAGCATGCTCACACTGCAGTCCTCTGCTATTTAATTAAAGACAATCAGTAGGGAGACACAAATCTACAGAAAACCAGTCTTTATTAGTTTTCCTGCCCTTGGAGTTATTTGTTTCCTTTCTGCCATATCCATTAATAAAACAATAATGTCTGAAAAACAAATGAGTTATATGGATTTAATGCTGAAGATATGAAAAAAAGAAAGGTACTGGAGCACTGAGGTGCTGGCACAGGGTTGGAGTGATTACGGAGCACATTTTTGTGTATATTATGGGCCCAGAATTTGTCTGACCCAATTGTACATTAGAACACTAGTGATGGCCCAGTCTGCCTGGGAGAAGAAATATGAAGATCGCTCTCCCTTCCTCAGATAATTTCCTCAGCATGGTGGTGGAGCTGTATTGTAGTTATGACTCCAGTTTCAGACACCAATAAATTACAAGGCAGAACTTTCCATGTTCTGCTGCCATAAAAGGGTACCAGACAGAGGTGAGAATTCCAGATCTAAGAAAACTTAAATTCACCTTCCAGACCCAGTGGAGTAGCAGATAGTATTCGGCAGCCGATTTAACGTACATTCTGCTGCAGTCAGTCCTGACTTTCTGAAATTTTTCACAGATTTCTTATGTGTGTGAAAAACATATTTATATGTTATATGAAACAACATATTTATAGAAAAGTTAGAGTTAATTAAGAAACAAATTTTAGCTATGGTTGTACTGATAGTTTCGTATAAACTAACAACTCTCTGAAGGACACCCAGGTTGCTCTGATGCCAGGGCTGTGGGGAGACCCGGCTGTCATGGTGGAAGGTGTTGTTTCCACCTGCTTGCCTCCAGCCTTTAGCCAGAGGTTAGCCCAATGAAGTGTCACACAGGTGCTTTTTAACCCATTTCAGACAAATGAGTTGTAAAAATCTGATGCACCCTGTTTCTCCTAGCTTGATGCCTTTGGTTGCAATGGTGCACATGAAGAAATGCTTAGATAGGAGACAGAAACTCTCTGCAAGGTGCAGCGATGGGTAGATGAGGGCTGGCTAGTGATCAATGACTTCTACTGGTACAGCTATTTAAAGGGTTCATATCTTTGTCACTCCAACTGCTATCCTTGTAAATTTTTTTTCACATTGTACCTGGTCATTTTTCAACACCAAATTCTAATTCACAGCCGAGCACCATATGCTGTGATATGATCCTTCCCAGATGTAAAATCTCTGGAGGTTCCATGCCTACAAAATAAAAGCTACCCAAGAATATCCTATTTCATTTAATACTAGTCTTGGAAACCTTTCGTCTGGTCATTCCCGTATAAAGTGTAACCAGACAGTGCACATGTGCAGTTTCACTAGAACGTGAACAGATATTTGCAACCCAGGAAAGAGAGCAGGCCAGAAGCCCTAGCAAAAACAAACACACAAACTATAAGTCATTAATTTGGTGCTTCAGAACAACAGTCTGAGGTTATTCTGCCATTTAGTGCTGCTGTCTAGGATTTAATTTTCCCAGCTAACGCAAGTTTATTTGAAAGGCACTGGCTCATAGTCATATGGCCAGATCTATCCTGGCTGACATTATGAGGGAAAGAAAAGACAGACGTGATGACACAGGAATCTTTCCGATCACAGCTTGCTCTGCTTTATACCTGCTACCACTGAGTGCTTGCCAAAATCCTTTTTTGTGTATGTATTATGCAAGGCTAGCTATTTTCTCCCAGCACTCTCATGATCACTCATCTGCTTTTGAAAGCAGAAAACCTCTCTACAACCTTTTCCCCTACTTTGATCTAAGACATAGAATAACAGTATTTAAGATTTAGTGGGGATTTTCCACCATCTGCAGTAGATGATAACCTCTCAAGTGCAATGCAAGAACCCAAGTCAGAAAATTAAGTGTCCATGTCATCAAGGGAATGTGGGATAAGGAAAAGGAAGGGAAAACAGTTCAGACTTGTGAGTTTTATGACTACCTAGAGTAAAACAAATAATGTAGATATTGCTTTTTTACCCAGTTTGATGTAAAAACTTGTAAAGCTCTGATTCCTATAAATGGTATGGACTTTCAGACAATCAGAGAATCACAGAATATTGAGTTGGAAGGGACCCATAAGGATCATTTCAATGACTTCTGAGCTCTGAGAAGTTTTGCAAATTTAACCAGCTTCTCACTTTGGTTTGTCTCTCCGGTGTTGATAAATACTTCACTTATTCAGATTACTGGAACAAAGTAATGATGACCAAGTTCAGAGAATAAACACCTTTCCAGGCTCAATGAATAATCTTCTGTTCCTCAGGGATGTTTCAGATTAACAAAATTAAGGAGTCAAGGAAGCTGGACATATGAGCTACAATAGTGGCTTTAGCATTTTTGATTCAATTACTGAGAGTGTAATTTGGGTATCTTGCATGATTGTGTGGCCTGTGTCAGCAGCTCTGGTGTGCTCGGTCACCACTCACATCTTCTGCATCAGATCTCTGTGCCAACCCGGCTGGAGAAATCCTCTTGTTTTCACCAACACTGGGTGAAAAGATGATCATGCCTCAGCAGAACTGCCTCTGGAGGCTTCCTGAAGGCAGGGCACGCAGGGACTTCAGCCTGTGAGCTGTCCACTGCTAAAAAAACTGGCCATCTTTTGAAAACCCTGGGAAACACAGGTCTTGCTCATTCCTATTCTGAGCTATGTCCAGTTCTGGGCTCCTCAGTACAAGAAAAACAAGGAGCTACTGGAGAGGGTTCAGCAGAGGGCCATGATGATTGGGGGTCTGGAGCAGCTTATGAGGAGAGGCTGGGAGCTGGGCCTGTTTAGTCTGGAAAAGACTGAGAGGGGATCTCAGCAATACATAAATATCTCAAAGAGGGTGGTGCCAGGCTCTTTTCAGCGGTGCTTAGTGAATGGACGAGGAGCAATGGCCTCAAAAGGAAATGCAGGAAGGTTCACCTCAACATGAGGAAGAACTTACACACTGAGGTGGCAGAGCACTAGAACAGGCTGCCCAGGGAAGTCGTGGAGTCTCCCTCTGTAGAGACAATCAAAACCCATCTGGACGCGTTCCTGTGTCACCTGCTCTAGGTGACCCTGCTTGGCAGGAGGGGTGGAGCAGATGATATCCAGAGGTCCCTCCCAACCCTAACGCTTGTGGGATTCTGTGTGAATCTGTTACTAAAACCCCCTCTGTCGGCCTAGCACACAACGGGGCTGTGCACGGGAGGTGCCCGCCGGCCTCCGGCACAGCGCAGCGCCGGGCACCCCTGCCCGCACAGGCCGTGCCTCCGGCCCCGCGCCCCAGGCCGCCGCGCAGCGCTCGGGGCACTCCGGGCGCTCGGAGCACTCCGGGCGCGGCCCC
>VZRF01009670.1:1908102-1972555 GCA_013396875.1 Vireo altiloquus
AGCAGGCAGCAGGCGGGGCCCGGGCCGCTCCGCCCGCCGCTCCCGGTGCCCGTGATCCCTGCGCCGTTCCGTAGCGGCAGCGCAGCGAGGCGGAGGAGCGCGGCCGAACTCGGCCCGCCGCGCTGGCGAGATGGCGGCGCAGAAGATTAACGAGGCGCTGGAGCACATCGCGAAGGCGGAGAAATAGTGAGCGGAGGGGAGCGGGGCGGAGGGTGCGGGCTGGGGGAGCTGGCGAGCCGCTGCCAGTTCGGCGGCCCCGCTGTCCGGGCCGCCCGGCGCTCCTGCCCAAGAGAGGCAGTGTGTCCCCTCCTGGCCTGGCAGGGGGTTCAGGAGACTCCCCGTGTGCCAGGCGGCGGCACTCGGGAAAAGGGGAGGGAGGTGGCGGGCCCCGTGGGCGAGAGCCGGCGGGGAGGGAGTGGGGGGCATGGGTGCTCGGCATGCATAAGAGGGGCCCCTCCCTTCGGGGGCTGGGTGCTCTACAGGGCCTGCTGCCCCGAACCGGGAGAGCAAAGCGGCCTAAAGCTAAACCGTGCTGTCGGTGANGAGACTCCCTGTGTGCCAGGCGGCGGCAGTCGGGAAAGGGGGAGGGAGGTGGCGGGCCCCGGGGGGGAGAGCCGGCGGAGAGGGAGTGGGGGGCATAGCTGCTCGGCATGCGTGAGAGGGGCCCTCCCTACGGGGGCTGGGTGCTCTACCGGGAGAGTAAAGCGGCCCAAAGCTAAACCGTGCTGTCGGTGAGTTGGTGCTGAGGCCTGGACCCAGAGCAGTTTCCTTTAGGGCCTTATGGCCTCTACTGCTCCGACCCTGACTACAGAGCGAGGGCAGGCACTTCTGCCCTTCTGCTCAAGTTAGTGCGAGGAAGACAAGTCACAGAATCAGGGTGGAAAAGGTTTTTGACGTGATCAAGCCCGACCTGTGACCCAACACCACTCTGTCAATTAGACCAGGGCACTGAGTGCCACATCCAGTCTTTCCTTAAATACCTCTGGGGACGGTGACTGTTATCACCACCCTGAGCAGACCATTCCAATATCTAATAACCCTTTCTGTGGAGAATTTCTTCCCAATGTCCATCCCAAACCTCCTCTGGCACATCTTAAGACAAGTGGTAGAAAAGAGTTACGGAGACCCTGTTGGATAAAAGGGTTTGACTTTGCTGAGGTGGTGTGTGTTTGTTTCCTACCCATGACTAATGTGTGATTATTGCTTCTTGGGTGGCTTCAAAGGCCTGTACTGACGTTTATCTTGGAAAGTTTGTTACCTATGATAGTGTGTTACTGTGTATTTTAACACTGAATATAGCCATTTTGCTTATAAGTCTCAATTGCATGGACTACAGTATAGATTTAATAGAGCTGACTAATCCAAGGGTGCCATAGTTCTAGTAAGAATAGTGACATTCCCTCTAGAAATTATGGATCAAAAGTATAAATTGTCATAGAGGGAAGACTTCAAAATCGAAAAAAACCAGTGTATCTTGACTGAAGTTACTTGACTGAAAGTGCCCTCCAGCAGAATTAATTTTAAGCTTATCTGGAGAGCACTTGGAATAAAAGGTACTGAAACCTCAAATTATTTGTAGATTGAATGCATTGTGTATTTCAGCTTGATGCATTTGAGACTGTTATAAAAATAACACAATACAAAGGCTTGTATTAGAGTTACATACTGTGGTTTTCATCCAAGTAAGACCACAAGACCACCTTAGGATCCATATACAACTGTTTTGCTATGTGGCGAATGTATTGCATATGATGTGTTGGCCTACAACAAATATGCAAGTGGACTCTAAAGTTATGGTAGTTTTTTAATTTGTTTTAGAAGAGAGGAAGTCAGCATATTGAATTCCAAATTGCCTAATGATTTTCCAGTGTACATTTCCCCCTAGGTATTTATGCCTACATGTGGCACCTTTTAGTGTCATGGTCTATTTTTGACACGTAAATGACATACGAGGTTTTGTCTTTGATGATTCTCAGCAGCAAAAAAAAAAATCCTGTAGAGGAATGCTGGAAACTCCCTGATGTGTGAAAAAAAAATTGTCAGGTGTCATTGTATTAGAAATCTGGAGACATCATGTTGGTGTAGGAGGAAGTATTTTTCTTCTGCTGACTTCTTAGTGCTGAGAAGATGGACTTGGGAAGACTCTTTGGGAATAGTGGAAGGATGTTAGGGTGAGGGTTGTAACTATGGGAGATAACTGCAGTGCTTTATGCAATTCTTAACAGTGCTGGCATTTGCTTTTACGGTAGTGGTGCCACTTTCCTTTTGGCATATAGGTAATTGCTCCTATTGAGGGGTACTTTGAAGTTTGAAATAGATCTGAAGTGCCTTGAAGGTAAAACATAGTCTTTACTAATTGCTTCTTGTGTTTTAGCCTGAAAACTGGATTCTTAAAGTGGAAACCAGATTATGACAGTGCAGCTACTGAATATGGGAAGGCAGGTATGTGTGGCTGTAAATATGGCCATATATATATTTCATAGTTTCAAAGTATTTATTAAGCTTAGTCCTTGATAATGTTTTACATATTTTTATTACATTGCTGTGTAAGTAAAACTGTTGTGAAGATTAAACATAAGATGAAACAACAAGATCCTCCTGGTAGCACCATAAAGTAAATTTCATGTTGTACATGGAGATCTGGAACAGTTTTCAAAACCAATTATTTTTTCAAGCTTACAACTTCTATTTTTTATATTGCTATATGTGACAAAAATAAAGCTTTCTTTCCTTCTTTCACTTGTCCACCTCCAAATCCTATGACTTTTATCTACAAAACAGCAGATGTTCAAGCTGGTTTTAAAATTTTGCTTTATCATCATCTTATGAAATAAGTCCTGTTAAAGACTGTCTCAGTAAGGTGAAATGCTGCCAGGTTGGTTTGTGTTTTTTCAGGCATAGTAAGGTCTCTTTCCTCCCCTTTTCCACTACCAAGTGATACACTGAATAGAAGATCCTTACTAGTCGATTTCTTTTTGTTCTTAAGCATTTTCATCCTTCTCACAGTAGTAATTTGTTGTGATCTCTTGGCTACTTACTCTAGGCATTCCTACTTACTCATTTAAGACTGAATAAAAAATACGAACTTGGAAGAACAACTGGAACATTTATAAATTTAAATTTATTTTAAATCTTACTTTAATATTTTATCAGTTGAATGAGATAGAAATACATATTTGTACCCTGAAGTGGTTGTGCTGACAATGTTATGGGTATGCTTTGTTGGTGGCACACTTCTGTTCCTACTGTACTGATTTTGTATAACCTCTAATGATTAAAATTACATAAATATGCATTGCTCCATTTCTGTAATTAAAATCCAGAATGAGTGAGTTTCAAAGTCCAGCTAAAGACATTGAGAGCTATGTATGATACTGTGGTGGTATTGAAGTGGTGTTGACAATAAATGTCTTTAATGGTAACTATGTAACAAGGAGAACCGTCTGGGATTTTTGGGAAGACCTTGGTACAGTAACCATTCATTTAAAGAGCCTTTTGCATCTTTACGTAGCTCAACTAAAAAAAAAAAGAAAGCAATGTCAAGTTGTAAATAAAAACTCTTGTTTTCTTGCAGCTGTTGCTTTTAAGAATGCCAAGCAGTTTGACCAGGCAAGGGAAGCCTGTTTGCGGGAAGCTGAGGCACATGAAAACAATAAAGCGTATCTTTTCATTGACCGAGATTCTTTTTTTCCAAGAGTCTAACTACTTGCTACATAGATTGGAGTAATGGGGGTTGCTAGCAGGTTATTTAATATATTTGCACATTTTGTCTGTAACAGAATTGCATTTTAAAGGACTGTTCCTGTGTGGTCTGAGTGGGAATACTAAAGACCTCATGGTTAGAAAATCAGTGTTGTCCCCAATAACAGCTGACAGGTGCCTGAGATATCTAGGTACTGCTTCAGAAATTTGTTTTCTAATTACCTACTAGTGCATAGTATAAACTAAATGAAGCTCTGACATTATTACAGTACTTGTAGTACTATTTAATAAGCAGGAACGTATTTTAAATAAATGTGCTTTTTACAACTTTATATGCAGCTATACATTGGTGAGTTGCATTTACTCTATGGCTGTAATTATTTGTTTTTGACAGCTTGCCTGAAGTTATAGTAGGTTTGATTTGCCTTTATGTGGTTCCTTGCTTTGAAATTAGTAGTTGTGTAAGATTTTATACATTAATATTTTTCCTGCATACTTTTGTGGTTTTTGTCCTTGACTTTGACAATTTTGTCTCCAGTCTCTTTCATGCTGCCAAGTAAGTACAGAAGTGCTAAGTACTATGAAACGGATTTTTTAACATACAGTACAAGCATGAACTGTCATTTTGATCTCAGTGTAGTAAGTGTTCTGATTCAAGTAATTTTGCTACTTCGAAATTAGTTCAGTGGAAGTGTGAGCTAGGAAAGTCTGAAAACCTGCAATGGCCATCTGAAGAAATTATGATACTGGCATTTTTCAGCACCTTTTGATAGCAGATACATTTTCTTAGATGAACTTCTCATAATTTTGGAATTCTACACTGTTGAGCTTATAAAGAAATTTTTAATTAAAGAGTACTTCAGATGACAATCATCCAAATATTGCCTGGGGATCAGGTTAGAATAGATTTTTACTGCGGAGTGTGGTTGAATTTTGTGGAAGGTAAAGTTTCACATGTGCTGTGTCGTTAAATAAAACACCTGAAACATCCTCAAAGCATTAAATATTGACAGTGAAGATGTTAGATAGTCAATGGGTGTTAACTTTTGCTGCATGACTACAGCTTGCTGTAATACACCATTTCTAACCAAATTGTACATTTTTTTCCTGCAGAGCTTATGAGCAAGCTGGCATGATGCTAAAGGTATTGTCATTTACTAGTTTTTATTTTTAAGTTCTGTTTTATAGTGACGAGTATTGTGCACTGGACCATTTTACAAATACATGTAATCAAATTGCATATTCAAGTGAAATTTTTTTGTTGGCTCAGTCCCCACCTATACTTCAGGATAGATCATGAAAGCAACATTTGTATTTGAGGGGAAAAGTAGTTTTCCTTTTGTAGAAGGAAAGAAGAGTGCCTCATGTCAGAGGGTAACAAGAGTGGTGCTGCTTTTGCTCTAAACTACCATGAATTCATGACTGACACAAAAGTTTAATACTTAAAAGTGAATTTTATGGAGTTGGTGGTCAACTTTCACTAGCTCTACAAGTTTGTAAATAAAAATTATAATCTTAATAAATTAAGGTGTTGCGATTCGCTTTGATTCGTGCCCTTGCACATAAGGTCCTTTCCGGACAACAGTGTTCCTGTGACTGTTGCCTTGTAGGAGATGCAGAGGCTTCCTGAAGCTGTTCAGCTGATCGAGAAAGCCAGTATGATGTACCTGGAGAATGGGACACCAGACACAGCAGCCATTGCACTGGAACGGGCTGGAAAGTGAGTCTGAGTTATTGGTGGCTAGAATCTGTGCAGGGCATGGGTATGCCTTTTATATCTTTTATATCTTTTGGATGCTTTCAGGTAAAAAATATTTTCCTTTCATCTGAACAGAAAGTATTGGTGTTTATTACAGGTTAATAGAAAATGTGAGTCCAGAAAAGGCTGTGCAGCTCTATCAGCAAGCAGCATCGGTGTTTGAAGTAAGTGGGGGATTTTTTGTGGGTATTTTTGGTTTGTTGGGCTTTTTTCTTTCAGCTATAAAATAAAGAAAAAGCCAAAGATTAGGTTCTAAATTATGTTTCCTTCGTTTACATCAGTGGCTGAGTAATGAAGCTGAAGGCTTCTCATGCTGTAGAGAAGATGACAAAAGTTAGGAGTCAGTTTGCTTTGCCTTTTTCTCGGTTTAGGACTTGACAGAATCTGAATTTTGTAAATTGAGTTTTCTGCCTCTTGTTGGGCAGCACAGAGGGTAGAGAACATGTCTGCTGTTGAGTACTGGAACCCAAAGTAATTTGAAACCCCTGAAGGCACTGAAGAAAAGATTTTGCTTGATGCTCTACCCATTCCATGAGCCAATGATTTGCCTTTCTGCAAACGGCTTTGCTGTACTTCTCTTGTCAGTTGTCACGTGTTTCCAGATTAGCAAATTTGCATTGACATTCCTCTGCTGAGCAGATCCATACAGGAGCTGGCTGTGGAACTTGGGAGCATCAATACACTTTATGTTTCTGTTGAGTGTGTGAACTGCTGATCTAATAACTAACAGTTGTTCTAAGCTACAGGTGACACACTTAGATTAAGGTCTAGTGGTCTTGATTCTGTGCAAATGAAATAAGAATGCATGAATTCTTTTTTTTCTTCTCTAGAATGAAGAACGTTTACGGCAGGCATTAGAAATGCTAGGGAAGGCATCAAGACTTCTGGTCAGAGGGCGCAGGTATAGCTTTATCCCTTTCGTTCTTTTAATGTAATTGAACCTTAAAATGTAATTTTGATTATGTTTTTTTGTCTTGGTGTTGTTTGGTTTATGTACTATTAATTCTTACTTGAGACACGCTTCAAACTAAGATCCAGTTTCTGTGGGATATGCCATGTTCATCCAGGAGCCACCTGTTTTGCATTCTGGGATGGGAAAATGTGTGCTGAAAGACTTCTGCTCTATGTTTGTTGAGAGCACATGGACCAGTTTTCATTAATTCTTAAACTACTTCAGGATTTTTTGGGGTTTTTTTTGTTTGGTTTTTTTTTCCAACATTAATATGTAGAAAGTACTTGAAAGTCTTCTATAGCTGTGGGATATGAAACAGAGGAATTAGGACTAACCTGAGGAAAGAAGTCAGTTTGTAGCAGTCTGATTCTGGACTTCTTTAAGAAGAGTGACTCTTGGCATCTCAGTGAGGCAAGTTTAATTGTAAGTTGCTTGCACCAGACTTGACCTTCAGTTCATCTTAGACTTGCTTCACTGGAACATTTCGGTCCTTTAAGAACTATAATGCTAGTTCATGGATCTCAGACTTACAGTTTGCTCAGAGTTACCTCAGGATGTACAGAAATGTGTGAGGGTATGTAACAAAGCTTTCATCTTGTACGATGTTACAAAACCCACGATTTCTCTGAATAAACACCAGAGATGTTCTTAGCACATACGCAAAAGGAATTGCTGACTTTATTTACCTATTCTGTTAATAAGACTACTGATTTTCAGTTGTGTTGCTTTTTATTCCAGTAGACTTGCCACTGTATTAGTTAAACACTTTGTAATTAGCCGTGGGTTCATCCTGCTGTATTCCTGGTACTGATACTCCTGTTTTTTTGGTTTTTAGATTAGATGAGGCTGCATTGTCTCTTCAAAAGGAAAAAAGTATTTATAAGGAAATTGAAAACTACCCCACTTGCTATAAGGTAAATTCTAAGAGACAACTTCTGATAAAGCATTTCAATTTTTTTTTTTTTGTAGTTAATGACAGCTGACATGTGACAGAGGATGGGTATGTCTTGATTAAGGGATAAATTTCTTGCTTAATGATGAGAGTTTGTGGTAGTGGTGTTTCCCCAAACTCTAGCTGTGCTTTTATAATTCTTAAGATAAGATGCTGTTATCTACAGGAGCTGTCAAAACCAAACAACACATAAAAAATGAAGATGTTATCAAAAATAACAATCTACCAAAACTCTTACTTGGGACAACAGTTCATGAAAATGTTACAGGAGATAAGCTATTTCATACCAGCTGAGGAGATGGCTCTCTACTTTTTCACTAGATTGTTCTGACACTTCTGTCAGTATCTTAGGCTGATTGTGGATTGTAATGACCTTTCTCATACTAGATATTAACAGTCTACAATTTTTCTCATATTTCATTGTTAATTTCTAAAGAATCATTAGGCTTTTTTTTTTTTTAGAAAACTATTGCTCAAGTCTTAGTTCATCTTCATAGAAATGATTATGTTGCTGCAGAAAGATGTGTGAGGGAAAGCTACAGGTAAGTCTGCTTTGTGTTGTATAATTTTAAGCTGAATGTTTCACTAGTGTAGATCTATCTTGCTTGACATTGTTCTTTCATAAATTTTTAGCCTGCAAAAAATTTAAAAATCTAATGTTCTTGTTTTGTCTTGACTATGATTGTGGTCTTACTCTCAGCATGCAAACTAATATTGCTTAAAGTTTAATTTTTATGGATATGATTCATGTACCTTGAAGAGTTGAAGAAATCAACTCTGAAAAAACTTCAGTATACCAGGATTTAATGGAAGTGAAGACTGTGCTGCACTAGAGCAACTTTTAGAAGGGTATGATCAGCAAGATCAGGATCAAGTTTCTGAAGTCTGTAATTCTCCACTCTTCAAATACATGGATAATGATGTAAGTAGGCAGATCCTGTGATTGGGTCTTTTTTCAGGTTAAGAGAGGTTTTTTTTTTCCTAGTAGAGGAAAATAAGAAGAGCACAGTCTGTGTGTTTATTGTGACTTGCTCTCATGCTGGTCTGTGGCTGTGAGCTTCCTGTGTCCTTTTACTTTGCCTGCCAGTGATGGTGCTGCTTGCCTTTCAGATGGTGTGAAGGATTAGGCAAAAGAGCAGCTTGTTAAGGATTTGCTGAATTTGTTTAATGAGTTGATCAAAATTCAGTCCTCTTCTGCTTGCTTCCTTAAGGGCCAGAACAGTTTGCTGCTTCTGCTTTTCCTCAGAAATACCATATATCAGATAAATGTGCATTAACATGGACAGAGCATGGTGCCTACAGGATGGCCTCATTGAATGTTTTTTTTCCATTGCTTATTCTTAGCAAGGTACTCATTTAGAAAAGATTTTGAATTTGGAGCAAGTAGTTGCGTCTCTTTCCCCACCATTTTTTATTTAATTGAATTTATAAATTGTAGGAAGATAGCAAAGGTTTGGCATCCCTGTCAAACCTTGTAACAGTATTGACTAATTTTACTTTGTTGAATAGTAAAAATTAAGTTACTAGTCTTGCAGAACAAAACTTGTAAGACTTTTTACATGATCTAGTACTAGATAATGTATGAAGAGCTGCATACTGGAATTATTTCTTTTCTACATAAAGCTTCAACTAGAGAAGCTATGTGGCCAATTTATTCAATAGTAAGCAGCATCAATACAGATCTCGTATCCCATTCTCAGAGTATTTGAGAGAGAGAAAAATGAACCATTGAAATGAAATGTTTATTCCAAGCTGGAAAAATACATGCTGAGAGCATCATCTCTCTCTGTTTCTGTACTGAATGTTGCCTGCTTGCTTATTGTGAGCATCAGTTATTTCTATGATAGTACAAAAATTAAACTTGCCTTGTTATTGTCAGTATGCCAAGCTTGGTCTTACCTTGGTGGTGCCAGGAGGTGGAATCAAGAAGAAATCGCCAAATGCTGCCCAAGACAAAGCCCGAGGACCAGCTGCAGTGGGCTCTCATGCTGATGAGGAAGAGGATGAATATTCTGGTGGACTATGCTAGCTACAGACTAGGTTGTCTTAAATATCTGACTGACTTGTGATGCTGAGCGTATCCAAAGGTACCAGATTTACCAGAGCTTCATTGCAATTGTGATATGGGATTCCTAATATTAACTTGGCAGCTTCTGGGTGCAATGCAGGAGAAAAAGCATGATTGTACCCACCATCTTGAAACACCTTTGGACTTCATCTCTTACCTGATTGGAGCTTCCTTAGGGCCCTGCTTTCAGCTGATGGGGAAAAAAGTTGAGAAAAGTTTTACTAAAAGCACAGTTTAAAAGAAACCAAAACCTCAGAAGCACTGGAGGGAGAGTGGTACAAATTTTAAATGCTGGATTTTAACAGCCGACACTTTTGGTCCCATTAAGATGTTTGTGGTTGCTTTCGGAGTTAAATGTATGATCATTCATCTGGCTATTTCTCTCCTGTTTAAGACTATTTAAGGCAGACTGTGCCAGGCAGGATTTTTACTTGTGTAAGCACTAGGGGGAGCAGTCAGTTTATTTTCACCATGTTTTTACTCCACTGGGGGTTATTATTTTAGTACCTTATTCTTTACTATCCATATGAGTGAGGAAGACACTAACTCAACTAGAATGAAATTATCTTGCAAGCTTAAAATTGTGCACCTGTCTTTCCTCTTAAGAGCTTTATTGACCTGAAGTCTTTGGAAATAAATGTGTCCATAGTGTTTGTGACATGCACCTTAGGAAAGGAAGGAGTGAACAATGTCCTATTCTCAGCAGTGTTTTTGAAGTGTGCCATAAACAAAAAAAAGAAACTGAAGTTAGCAGGTAACATGCACTGAATATATGCTTCTCAAGACCTATGTTTAACAAAATCTTAGGTGGAATGTTTCAGTGATATGTTTGAGTTCATGAGTGTCCTACGTGTTTATTTGCTAATCAGTATGCTAGTCTATGAAGACATTTGATTCTTTCATATTTTCAAAGCATAGAACAGGTATCTCCTATAAGCAGCATTTTTCAAACTAGCTTAGAATCCAAGGTAACCAAATTTTAATGCATCGTCTCTATTTTTATTTGCTTTCAAGTCATCATGTGTTTTGCAAGCTTCTTGAGTGTCTTAAATCTGTTTCATCATTTTATGCTTAAAAGCTGTCAGCTCTAGACTGTGGCTTGTTTCTTCAGCAGGACCTAATCAAGGTCTGCACTAGGGTGACATCACTTGGAATCCAGCAGGGATTTGTGTGTGATGCCCAAAGCTCTAACAAGAGACCAAAAGTGTTAAGGTTTGGGACAGTTTCTGCCATATTAAGGAATTGGATGTCATAAAAAATACCAAGCATATCTCTGACAAAATTGTGTCAGGCGTAATTGTGATGAAAGTTCAACTTTTAGAGGGCTAAGGCTCAGTGTCCTTGGGGTGGATAACACTCAGGAGCATTGAGATGGGAGCACAAACTGCAACATAATTTGCATGCAGGGCTGCTGTAGAAAGTCAGATTATTCAATTTAATGGGTGTTCAAAAACCAGTATTGTGTCTTTGTCTTGTGTAATAATAACCATGAGCTTTAAAGCTATTTAAGATGCACTTGTAGTTCTTCACTATCTGACGGGTAATTTCCCTTCATTATTTCTGATGTATATAAAAGTTTTGGCTCTATGAAATTTTAGAAAATGAGTTGCTTTTCTCTGAGAACGTTTGCAGGTATAACGTGAAAGATGGTTTTGAAGACTTTCCTAGAATTCTAGAACTCTTCTAGAATTTTTGCTGTTGGAGCAACTCACTTCAGTTTAACTGGAGGTTAACTTCTGCCTTCTGGATTTGTTAATCAAGTTGAACATACACTTTTTCTTGGGAGTCTTTACACAAGTAGAAAAAAATGCACATGTAGGAACTCAGGGAACACTAAGTGATTTTCTTCAAGCATTTCCTGCTCCTTCTAGTTCTGAAATCAGTTTTATTGTGTGATCCTGAGGAGTCTGCTTTTTGTGTGCATGAACAATTGCATGTATCTGAAATGATGAGGTGCGTAAGAAAACTGGGAACTTTGTGTGCTTCTGTGGAAGAACTTCCAGTTTTATTTAAACTGTGCTTGTAACACTAACAGGCCCCATAAAAGAAAAATTAAAATTTATGCATTACATTTTTAAAACACGCTTTCCATATGGCTAAAAAAAAATAAAAAATAGATGTGCAACACTGTCTTCCCTCCTCCCTCAAGTTGTTTGTGTTTTGTTCTGTGCCAAGTGTGGAAAATCTGGGACAAAAGTGACTGGTACTAAATGTGTTAAGCTGCCATTGAACTGATATTTCTGATTCTTAGTAGTAGAATCTTACTCTTTAATTGCAGTGTTGCTGCAAAGACCAAATCCACAGAAATGGAAGCGTCTGAAAATAAGATGGTCTATTTTATATAACTTATTCTCCTATTTTAGACAGTGAAAGTGTTAGGAATGTTAACTGCCTTTTAGTAAATGTTTAACTATAGAAGAAACTGTCTGTATATTATGTGTTAGTGTTTGTTTCTATCTTTCAAAGCAATTTGCACACTTATGTAAATACCATTTAAATGATCTAAAATGGAAAAGAGAAGATTTACAGCAAGAGAGTTTCCAAAACCAGTGTTGACTGTAAGAAAAAAATAAATTGTGCATGAAGGCTGAGCTGGCCAATGCAATGTATGTGCAAAATCAGATGATTTCTAAATTATATGTAACTTAATACTGAGATGATCAAGTGCAGTGTGAAACCTGTGCTTTACTTGTTCTTTTTCCAGATCTGTGGTGTAATAGAGTACAAAATGTGTTTGTAACAGCTCTACAGATGCTGCCTCCTGAGAAGAGGCTGTGTGTTTCACCAACATGAAAAATAAAACTTGAAATTAATGCAGGTGTGGTAGCTTTCTCTGTTGTTGATCAGGTCCTTCTGAGGGCCACCATTTGAAAATGAGTATTAATTATATTTAATTTGTCACTGGGATAGATTTTCAAAGTGGTTTTTGGCATGAGAATGTAAGCTTGTCATTATTCAGTTGAATCCAGTGAGGAGTTTGAAAAACAATGAGATTTCACACAATTTAAGGATGCAAATTCTGTAACTTTGGAGACTTCGTAATTGTAGAAAAATCACCTTTTCTGCTATTTTAAACTGAAACTTGCTGGAATATTTGAAGGCTGAAGAATCTGTCACCGAAGTTCTACAGTGTAACAGGAATTCTTCCTTAGATGCTGCAAATACGCAGCTGTATAAAATTATAAGAACTAAGCTGCTCTCAGGAAAAAAAAAAAAAAAAGCCTTGTAATCTAAATCTGTAATAAGCAGTGAACTTAACTTGGATGCAGGAAATGGAAAAAAGAAGCGACCCCAACCTTTATGACTAGTAGTGGTAATAAAATTGGAGGAAGTAGATGTAACTTTAGAGAGTAGATTTTCCTCTGCTGGCCTGAAGGGAGCCACTTGGGATCTGTGGTTTGGGCCTGAGCAGGGACATTACTCTCTGAGTCAGTGGTCTGTGGAGGCCAGCATTGCCCAGCGCCTGGGCTCGTCTCTTCCCCTGCCTCGCTCCCTGCTGCAGGGGTGTTGTGTCTGACCGCCCTCCGCGGGGCTGGGGCTCTTCGCTTCAGAGCCGTGAGTTCCAGTGCAGCCGTCAGCCTGGAACGGGAGCGCAGAGGCAGCTGCAAGGCTGCACGTACGTTTTGAGAACATGTGGCTGTTGTGATTCATCTGCTGAGCCCAGTGGGAATAGTGGTGAGGAGCGTGGCCGGACTCCGCAGTGCGCGCTGCCAGCATCTTCCCCGGTGTGCGACCAGTTTGGACGGCGCAACAGAAACGTTCCAGTCCTAGAGGGACAGAAGCGGGCCCCAGCACGTGTACAGGGAAAATGGGTTGCCATTAGTTGCCTTGCTCGTTTCCGATTTGTATTTACGTGCCTTTATTTTGCGTTGTTTCTGAGCTGTGCGTAACCCGGCGTGGATCCGTTCTCCCAAGAGCGGTGTTCCCTCTTAGCGCTAGATGGTGCCGCAGGGCTGGCATTTTCCTCTGCTGGCCTTTCCTCTCCTTTTTAGATCTGCCGCTCCATGTCCAGAACAGCTTCTGCCTTTAAATATGCTCAGCTGGAGTATTGGTTTGGTTAGAAATATCCACACGGGGACCTGCTCTTGCTGCTGCTTCTCGTGGCTTGAAACACCTGCCTGAAGTCGTAGAAGTCAACTTATGAAGACAGCTTAGGTTGTTGCGTTTTTACTCCTCTGAACGTGGGCCTGGGAAATTGAGTGATTAAGAGCCAGGTTATGGATAGTGGGTGGGTGGGCGAATAAAACAGTAGCCAGTGTGCACTATAACCTGTTAAAAGAAATTTTCAACTCCAGGGCTGGCTGATTGTGCTACGGCTGGCACTCTTACTGCAGCCACAAGATTTTATTAAATGCCTAGTGGACAGAAATCAACAAGTATAGGGGGCAGGGAAATTAACTGAAAATGGAAGGAGTGAGGAAGCTGGTCATCAGGCAATGCTGTGCTGATGGATGGAACAGAGAGCTCCTACTGTAATTTGCTGAAAGGAGTTTGCTTTAAATAAATATGCCACTTCCTGATTCATCCACAGAGGCAGGGAGGGAAGGATGAGGACTGGCATGACTGCTGTCTCCATGCTGGGGAGAGGTTCTGCTGCTGTGTGCCATGAGAGGCAGTATGAGCACAGACACATTACATCCTTTGCCTGTCACTAACTGACTGGAATTCAGGAATGGAAGGTAACTTCATAGCAGCAGACAGGGACTTCTTTGTGTGTATAGCTGACAACTTTTTAGCCAATGCTTGCTGTGCTGCACTGCTCAACAAATGTCCCAGAGTAATTGTGTTGGTAATAATAGAGCAGAGAATTCATGAAGTGTAAAGACCTATGGTACCCCATGTGTTTTATGGGTGCCAACTATTTTATTTAATTGACCACCGTCCAGTAATTTTCTGGCTCCTCTCTTGTGTCAATGTATGATTTTCCAGGCTGAATAACTGGAGAAAGAATGAAGATCCTCTCAGCTGCACTGGAGCCTGGAGCACAAGTTGGGTGTGTAAGGAGTGAGTGATTAAAGCTGGGTGGACTTAGGGGGTAAGGCAGCTGTGTAGCAACACCAACTGAGCAAAATGTTTTAAAACTTTAGTAACAGAGCTGCAGAAAAAGTAGTATATTTTAAAATTCTCCTTTAAGTAAGACATGACCTGGTAACTTCTGCTACTGCCTTAATGTTTATCTTCCCAAACTTACCAAATACTGCACCTCGTGGGAATTCATGAGAAGTCATTTTCTTTGAAACACCATCGGAGCATTATTTCCCACCACTTTGAAACACTTCAGTCTAATCCTGATACAAGAAATGAGTGTGGTGACCAGCCCTGCTGCTGAGAAGCACTGGAAAGTGAAAGAAAACATCCTTGTTTTCTGTTGATTCACTTTTTTTTTTCCTTTTTAGATCTTAATATTCTCTAATATAAGGACTTATTTTTCCCTTTGTAGCTCATGCATGTTAGTATGCAATCTGAAATTCAAATGACAGTTTTTCTGTATCTGTCATTCTGCAGCCATTAGGGAGCAAGAGATTTCTTGCACACACCAGTCACTTTTTGGTTCTGGGTACTGTAACACAGAACTACTTGTGATCTCTTTATGGATAGGCTGTCAAAAGGCTTCACATCTATGTGATTTTGCTACCTTTTTTCCCCCTGCAGATGCCATGATGGTGTTGGAATAGGTATGAATGCCTCATGGCCAAACAAAATCTGGTATTAATGACATGCAACCAAGGTAGTAAGTGCTAGTAGCAGCCTGAATGCACACACATGCTTTATGCTTATCCCTACTGGCATTTATAACATTATAATTTTTGTTTTAGAAGGCCATGAATATCTAAAACAGGCAATGTATTTCAGAAGTAGTGTTTCTTCACAAGACTGAAGTATAGTAATGGGGTGGCTTGAAATTTACTGTAATTTGGGCTGTGCATTAATTGCTTCAACACTTTCAGGGAAGTTTCTGTTTACAGGATAAATTCCTATGTACCTGTTTTGCAGGAAACAGATATGGGGAAACGCTCCACATCTATGATCACTCCACTGGACTTTGAAGTAGCTTGTTAAAAATGTAGGCAGGGGGAATTCGGAGTCATTTTTTTCAGGGTATTTCAGGTATACTGCCTGTTGGATTTTCTCTTTTAGAGTTTGTATTGTGGATAATTCCACTGATAACTATATGTTGTATTGCATTTCTATAATAAAAAAAATTGACCACTTTTCAATATAGATACTGCAGCTACTAGGACTTTGATCTTTATGAACCAGAATATAGATTCACTATGACTGAAGTATAGCAAGAGTCTAGGAGGCAATGTGATGGAAGGGAATGAACTTAGGAGAGAAGAAACCAAGGAGGATTCCAGCCCAGTGCTGAGTACTTATGCCCTCTTATGATTTCCTGATCATAGCCATGAAGAAGGGTGAAGGAACAGCTGGAGACATAATATCTTGATTAATAAATAAAAGAACACAAAATGAATTATACATCTGATAACTTGTGTAAATCACAGAAGTCAGCATTTTTGTCAGACACTTAAAGGTAGTTTGAGCATAATTCTGATGCAAGGCATCAGGGGAAAGCATTTTTTGTGATGTCCCTTCAATTAATGTCAAATTTATACTATTCTGTTCTAACGCATTTAATTTGGTGGAGTTTCCAGATGCACATCAACTGAACAGAGAGTGTAATAAAGGGGATCCTGTTTTCTGCATTGTTTCCTTTCCTTTTCAGTTGTGTGCATTTTGTCATTGCTGCAGGAGCAGGAGTGGTCCTTGAAGGCTTTGTTGTTTATCACTTTCTGGGGGAGTTGTTTTGTTTTTGGGGGCTTTTTGGGTTTCTTTGTTTGGATTTTTTTCAGTTTATTCTGAAGAGAAACCAAACATTTGCTTTGGGTGGATATTCCAGTAGTTTTTCAGCCTTTTGACCATTTTCTGATGGGTTCTCAGCATCTTATTATAATCATTGCTTTTTAATTGACAAAGTGCCAAACTTGGTTTGTGTCCATTGAAGACAAACAGTTTGTCACTGTTTTCCATTTTAAACCAGCTGAATATGACATAAAATCATTAGATTTAGGCCATGCCCATGTTGAGAGTTGTGGTAGATCAAATGAAGGTTTGAATTTAAAATGTAAAAACTATTTTTGCACCCTGAAGCAGACTTTTAGGGGCTCTCATTTGTCACCAAACTCTTTTGAGTGTGGAATTCATACTTTTTTAAATAGGTGTGGCCTGCTAATATAGTACATGTCATATACAGCATTTTGAGACAGCTGGGTTAAATGTGAATTAATTGCTTAAAATAGGAATGCTATGGTTTTTGTCAGTCTTCTAAGCTATTTCCATGGAGTTAACTTCATTTGTAAGTAGTTTTTAAAGATGTTGATATTCCTGATTTCTATAGGAATGGTTGGAAGTATCTGGCAGTGATTTTTTCTTCAGATGGAGACTTAAGTTACTCCTAGACAGCTGTGATATATTTTTGTTCACCTCGTCAATCTCTATATTACATTTGTCCCTATGGTTCACTTGATTTAAGTGATGCCGCATTACATATCAACCATGTGAGTCAGACTGTCTTATTCCATGGCTTTCAGAGTGTGCTGGGCTTTTTTTTGGATGGATGACTGGCAGCCTGTGGACCTTTGACAAACTCTAATAGCCAGGCTGTAATAAAATTGTTTGGAGCAGAAGTCTAGGACAAATCTTGATTGTAATCTTATTTCTGCTGGTTGAGCTCTTTTATATAAATGTCCCAGTGTAGGAAGGAGAGGTTCCATGAAGAGCCTGGAAGCTGCACATCCCATCTGCACTGAAGTTTAAAGAATCAAAGGGTGAAACTTTTGTAACCAGCAGGAGAGGATGAAACACTGTGGTAGTCTGTGTACAGATCTGTCTGTACCCATGAGTGCATATGCCTTAAAAATAATCGCTTTCAGGAAAGGACAAGAAATAACTACAGTAAGGAAATGGAACTTATTTTTTATCCCTTCAGTTATGCAGATTTTTTAAAAAATAATTATGGATGTTTTTATAGCCAATGTTGAAATAACAGAGCTAGAAGTAAATTCGGAAGTTTAGTTCCAGATCTGGATGACCAACTGAATGTCCCTGGAGCTCAGTGCAGGAGGTAAGTTGGACTCCAATGTTCTCTAAGTGCATGTCAAGCACTAAACTCTCTCTCCCTCTCTCTCAATCTCCCTCTTTCTCCTGTAAATGTATTTGCCTACAGACAGAATACAGCAGATCCCCAGCTGTGCAAGGTGTGCAGCCTTGAGGCAGCCAGCTGTACCCACCGGCCAAAATTCCTGCAGCAAAGGATTGCAAACTTTTGGCTTTCTATCCTTTCTCTCAGACAGACCTCCATGGCAAGGAGGCAAGGGCTGGACCGAGACTCCTGTATGCGTCTACCAGTCACAGACTCCCTCTCTTGAGGGAAAGATACTCACTTTCTTCTTCTGTCAGGGTTTCTAAATGCTGGATTGTGCTTGCCAAGACACTGAGTGGAAGAGACAAGTGTACAGGGAACTTGAGGCCAAGGATGAGTTGGAGGTTGAAACAACATCTACCATTTGTCAAGGTCATTCATTTCCAAACAAATTGTCTTTGAGCTTCTTGGTTTGAGTTATTACTGAAATGCAGCAGTTTCCAGAGCTGAAAGATCCACAACACAATAATATGCAGAAACCCCACAGTACAATAATATGAAAAAATAATTGTCTCTAAATACTACTACAGTATAGATTTAAAATAGGAATTTGATGTTGTTTAGACTAATTACTGGACTGATTAGCCTTCCATCATCTCTTCTGGTTCTGCTACATTCCTTGGTTCAGTTTTTCTCTTCTGTCATGAGTATTTATTGTCACATATTGTGGTCATAACCCTGTTACACCCAGTGATCCTATACTGGCTTGCTCTCCTTGTGCTCGTTACATACAAATTGCCATGTTTCATTCTGTTGGTTTAACAGACTGTTAATTAGACAGTTCCAAAGCAGTAAGGCCAGGTAGGAATAAATCTGCCAGACAGTAACATTGCTGTAACTCTCCAGTTATAGTGAGTGGGTAACCTCAGGTCAATAGAATTTGTATTCTGCCTTTAGCGAAGCCAGGCCTGAATGAAGAATTCTGGAAAGGTATAAACATATCTGAAGTACTGACATTCAGAAATATGAAAAAACCTCTGAACATTATGCATTGAAATCTTTAGCACAATCTGTTATACTGTCTATTACAGTCAGTCCTTAGTTAATTGCTAACATTAAAATACTGACATTAAAATACTTATAAGACCTGGAGTCTGACATTTCTTGCTTCTTCCCCTTCCTGCCTTCTTCCCTTGCCCCCTCCTTAAAAAAAAAAAAAGCACAGTAGTTCTTTGCTTTCTAAAACAATCTCATAAATTACCATGGTAAAGTTAGTTGTCCAGCTGCCTGTGACCTGCTGGGTTGGGAAAAAAAATTCTAAGAGTTTCACGTCTTAATATGAATGATTATCCATCCTAAAGTTTAGACTGGATTGATTATTCCCCATATGAAATGACATTCTTGCAACATTAACTTAATCCCAGGGAACCTGTCAATCAAAATGCAGATAGCATTGGAGATATAACATAATTGGAGAGAAGATCTGGCAATTCATCCATAATTTCAAAATGTTATTGGTCTCTGATCACCACATTAAAAGGAAGCCAGGTTCATTTCATGTGTGACTAACTAACCAAGAATTGAGTTGACTTAAATGGAAAACTGTGGAGCTGACTTTTTAGTGGATCTTAGAGAGACCACAGCAACAAGCTGGAGAAAGCAATTCATTTTTTAACTTGTCTTGAATGGTAACATTTAACTCCATTTCTAAAGGGAACATTCGTAGCTTCCCAGGAGAAATCCTTGACAAAGAATGTAAATGATGAGAGATGTTTTGGTAAGGTGCTTTCCTTGACCAATGAAAGGGCTTTGTCTTTGTTTTCATATTTGGGAGACTGTGCTGGAGAGACACACAGACACAGTCACACAGAGGATCTCTCCAGCTCTCATGGCTGGAAAGAGAAAAAGTTTGCTTTCTGTTCTTGATAATGAATAAAGCCTTCTGAAAAATTCTATGAAGATGGATTCGTTTTGTGGACAAGCCCTAGAACTAGTGCTTCATCTTTCCCATAGAGAACATTTGAAAATCTGTTGAGCCAATGCTAGTGTTGATGTTGTTTTTTCAGTGTTAAGAAGAGTTAGAAAAACACACGCATCAATGCCCAAAGGCCAGAACTTCCTGTGAACTTGCAACCCAAAGCTGTGCAGCACAGGAGAACCAACTTGTACCTCATAACCCATGAAACACAGCAATAATCTGGCTTCTGCCTTTACTTTTTATCCTGGTTCATTTTGCTTCATCTTCTGAGATATGAATTTATAATGTTTTAGATGCTTTAAACTGGGAGTGATGGTTGAGAAGCAATCTAGCCAGAATGAGGACAGGGAACTAGGGACACAGTCTCCTCTAGACTTTCTCTCTGGAGATGAGAGATGTACCATTCATTTTAATCCATCTACATCTTCAGGTAAAGCTGCAAATAATGGAAAAAGGATGCCCCACAGAAATTGGGAGAGAATGCTCTGGTGGCTCCTCTGGATATAAAATATGAACTCATGGGACTGAATGGTCCTTTTCTTTTGTTCACCCACTTCATTTCACCTCTCTTCAGCCTCTGGAAGGAGATAGAGCAATGAAATCAAGGCAGAGTATTGTGAGAAACTAAACTCCTCATATGGGGCAGCTGAAGAAGTCAAGCATCTGATAGTAATTGGTTAGTAAATTAAATTTTAACAACCTAGAGGTTGCATGCAGTCCAGTCCTGCTCCCCTAATATAAATCACTCAGATTTTCAAATACGAAACACATGTTTTCTGTCTGACCTTGTCTTTTATGGAGCAGTGGAGATTGCAAATGCAGATGCTCAGGTTTGTCTGCTCTCTTGGCCGCCAAGGCCGTGAATGGCAGCTTTGCTCTCGGAGCGCACGTGACGCTGACATTGCTCCGCACACTGCAGGACAGATATGCTACAGGCAGTAAAGCTGAGCTGGATCCTGTTCAAACGCTTTCACTCCCTTTAGGCCTTGTTCACCCAGGGTGGGACTACAGCCTCGTATCGCAGGCCTGTCCTCTCTCCCTCTCCTTGCCTGAGAGGGAGCGGGATGGCAGCTGCCCCTGTGACATGGCTGACAGCAGAAGGCTGGCAGTCACCTGCCCTCTCTGCCTGCAGAAAAATGCAGATTTTACCTCTTTCCTAGCTGTTCTGGCTTAAGCCCAACAGCCATGGAGCACTCTGGCTCATCTGGTCCTTTATGGCTTTCCCCAGGCTTGTTCCCTGCAGCCACAAGCTCCAACATCCACTTGAGCACTGTCACCAGGGCTCACCCTTCTCCCAGAGGTGTTCAGTGGACCTGCCCAGTTTTCCCTTTGAGGGCCAAAGCCCTTGTACTGTTTTTCCCCAGGAGGAAGCTGGGGCTCCCTGCATGCCATTTCTTCCCTCTTTCTCATCAGAAGGACATGCCCCAGTCTGACACCTAATTTTTAGCACTGCTATTCTGGAGATGAAGGGGAAGCTACATGTTTAAAGCTTCAGATCTGCTGTGACTACAGTCATTGGGAATTTTCCGATGTAGGTGCTAAGTATTGTTCAGTGTAAGCAAAACTTGGCCCCGTAGTTGTAATTTTTTTTTCCATTATAGATCAAATCCTCTCTTTAATTTTTGCTTGAAATCTTTCCTCCTAGAGAGGAATTTGCTGTAGCTATAACATTGCCATGAAGTATTCCAGCCACGAGAGCTTAAAAATAGTTTTTTCCTCTCTAGATTTTTCTTAGGGAGTCTGACTTGGTCTAAGGCTGTGTGATCTATTGATGTATTTTGACCCTCAGAGTGATGTTGCTGGTTGTTGGGAGAGCAAATGGATTTGGTCCTGAGGCCAGCAGCTTCATTGTGGAGGGTTTAACAAAAGCTTCTGAAGAAAGCAGGTGTTCTAATGCCCATGTATCACTGTTACCTGGAGCTTAATAGGACAGCTTGAAAAATTAAAGTCCTGAACTTGAACTTCCTTGTATCACCAAAATAAAGCAAGACTTGGCTTCAGGGGAAGCTGGGTCGTGCCTTCCTTCAGATGTGTTACAGTACTAGGAAGGGGCACTGTGGGACTCTCCTTCAAGTCAGGACAATAGACGTCCCCATCCTCAGTCACACTGTCCCATCGGTGTGTTGGTGAACTCTAAGACCCTCTGCTGGGGCCTGGGAGAGGAAATAGCGGCAGTGGGGATGAATGGAGTAAGAACCAGAGAACTGACAACGTGCAGGGTCAAAGGCTGGAGCAGGATCAGCATTTCAACCTTTGGCTTTGAGGAGACAATGTTCTTGAATAATTTCTGAGAAATCCTATTGTCTCCTGTCCACACCTCTGAACAGGATGGGACAGTAAAAACACATCAGTGGGATGAAACATTCAGTACCAAGGTTCTAGCACTGACATAATATGTGATTTGGGTATTTTACCATGATCTAGCTCTAGCCTGGTCCTGTGCATCATCTTTTGTGCTCCTCCATGACCATGCCTGACACATTTCCTACCCAGAAGGAAAAGGGTTGAAGGCAAAAGAAGTCTGGTCCCATGGACTGAATTGCCTGTTAGAGGTTATAGCACATTTAATATGCACCTGCAGAGCACCCTCTGCAGTAGATTCAAATGGAATGGATTTGGACAATGTGCTACAAAACCACGTCCTAACACAAATCAGAGTCTGGGAAGAGGGATCTGCTTGGAAAGCTGCCCTCAGTCCTGCAGTGCAGATTCAAACTACAGTGCTTCTGCTGTGGACACACCACTAATAAGAAAACAGACATTTACGTTCTACTGCAAAGAGAAGTCTCCAGAGAACCCTGCGATATATTCACACTAAGCAACACTTAACAAGATTTTCTTCTAAATGTATTTCATAGCCATATAATATCTGGAGAATTGCTTTGAGGTGGGAGGGAATCCTTTAAAGCGCTTTGGTTTAACTGCATGAAAGAATTTAGTCATGTGACCAACAGTACAGTCTGTAGTTCAGCATGGCTTTGGATGTTCACTGATCATCTTAAATCTTAGTTACATTACTGATCTTTCAATCTTGCTGATCACATGAAGCATGTGAAGCTGCCTTTGTGCAGACTTCTGTCAGCAGCCTTATACTCTTTCAATGCCTGCTTTCTTGTACAGGATCTTAAGCATCTTTTTTTTGTGTGTGTAAAAGCTTATTTATTGTTATTTTTAAAGGCTAGAGTTCTAATTTCCAAGAAGATGAAGTACTTATTAAAGTTAAATGATCCTTTGGAGTAGTCAGATATATGGTGAAGGTGGAAATTGAGTTTTCACCCATGCGAAGTTTTTATTGTAAATCTTTTAGCGCAACATCCCTGCACTAGCCACTTTATAAAGACAGTATATGATGTTATCAATAATGTGTCTTGTAATGTAAGAAGCCCTTTACACTCATTTTAGGGACATGCCATGTCTATTAGAGGGCTACAGAGCACATAGATTGTAATTTCATGTTGGAAGCCAGACTGATGTACTTTATTCTCCAGAATAACAGGCTTGTTTTATTTGAGATGATGTCTTTATCACTTGTTTTAGGCTTTTAAACATGGAGATGTTAGTCACTAATGCCTATTACTGTAAAAACTAAAAGCTAAAGCTTCTGTATGAATTGCTGTTTGTTGACAAGTTCCTGCATTTCAGTATCATTTTGATTTGTGTGTTTTTACTGTCTGGAAGTGGTTTGTAGTTCTGCATTAATTTAAAGTAATAACACTGGAGTGATTTGTTAAGGGTTTGTTGGGGTTTTTTTTCCTGTTTTCCTCTGAGGGACAAAGTGTTAACAGCAGTCTTGGTTATGACATGACCAAGAACACAGCAGCACTCTTCAGTGA
Organism: Vireo altiloquus; assembly: GCA_013396875.1. Classification (NCBI taxonomy): domain Eukaryota; kingdom Metazoa; phylum Chordata; class Aves; order Passeriformes; family Vireonidae; genus Vireo; species Vireo altiloquus. Next base: position 1,931,490 of record VZRF01009670.1, read on the forward strand.
AATTCCCATTTGCAGTGATGTTTCCAACCAAGTATTCTTTTATCCTATACTGTGCAGAGCCACCAGGCTGATGAAAACAGACCTGCAATCCATCAGTTCTGAGCTGTACTGCAGCTTCTCGCTATTGCACAGGCTGCCTTCATCACCCTGCTTCAGCTGGCTTCTTTTAATCCAAGCATCATATTCTTTTATTCAGCAAGCAAGCCCTTCCTAACAGCTGCAGTGCCTCCTGTTAAACCTGAGGCCAGCAGTAAAGTCGGCTGTTGTGCTTGCTTGGTCCAAGACTGCCCTGAGCAGCCTTTGTTTGGTGGTGGAGGTGTCATGGCTCTCTGCAGCTGGATTGTAGTGGGGCTGAACCATCCTGGGGAAGAGGCCATGACGCCTTGCACGGCACCAATCTGTAGCTGTTTCTGTGCACTGACTGACAGAGAAGAAGGGGAACAGGTCTGATGGGAGATTTTTGAGCCTTGCCTTTGTGCAGAGTCCTGTAAGTGCTTTGTGGCCACCAGCAGTTGTAGGGCTGGGGACTCCAGGCAGAGACGGCTATACAGAGGCTTGTGGNAATCCTATTGTCTCCTGTCCACACCTCTGAACAGGATGGGACAGTAAAAACACATCAGTGGGATGAAACATTCAGTACCAAGGTTCTAGCACTGACATAATATGTGATTTGGGTATTTTACCATGATCTAGCTCTAGCCTGGTCCTGTGCATCATCTTTTGTGCTCCTCCATGACCATGCCTGACACATTTCCTACCCAGAAGGAAAAGGGTTGAAGGCAAAAGAAGTCTGGTCCCATGGACTGAATTGCCTGTTAGAGGTTATAGCACATTTAATATGCACCTGCAGAGCACCCTCTGCAGTAGATTCAAATGGAATGGATTTGGACAATGTGCTACAAAACCACGCAAATCAGAGTCTGGTAAGAGGGATCTGCTTGGGAAGCTGCCCTCAGTCCTGCAGTGCAGATTCAAACTACAGCTTCTGCTGTGGACACACCACTAATAAGAAAATAGACATTTATGTCCTACTGCAAAGAGAAGTCCCCAGAGAGCCCTGCGATATATTCACACTAAGCAACACTTAACAAGATTTTCTTCTAAATGTATTTCATAGCCATATAATATCTGGAGAATTGCTTTGAGGTGGGAGGGAATCCTTTAAAGCGCTTTGGTTTAACTGCATGAAAGAATTTAGTCATGTGACCAACAGTACAGTCTGTAGTTCAGCATGGCTTTGGATGTTCACTGATCATCTTAAATCTTAGTTACATTACTGATCTTTCAATCTTGCTGATCACATGAAGCATGTGAAGCTGCCTTTGTGCAGACTTCTGTCAGCAGCCTTATACTCTTTCAATGTCTGCTTTCTTGTACAGGATCTTCAGCATCTTTTTTTTTTGTGTGTAAAAGCTTATTTATTGTTATTTTTAAAGGCTAGAGTTCTAATTTCCAAGAAGATGAAGTACTTATTAAAGTTAAATGATCCTTTGGAGTAGTCAGATATATGGTGAAGGTGGAAATTGAGTTTTCACCCATGCGAAGTTTTTATTGTAAATCTTTTAGCGCAACATCCCTGCACTAGCCACTTTATAAAGACAGTATATGATGTTATCAATAATGTGTCTTGTAATGTAAGAAGCCCTTTANAATATATGGTAAAGGTGGAAATTAAGTTTTCACCCATGGGAAGTTTTTATTGTAAATTTTTTAGTGCAACATCCCTGCACTAGCCACTATAAAGACAGTATATGCTGTTATCAATAATGTGTCTTGTAATGTAAGAAGCCCTTTACACTCATTTTAGGGACATGTCATGTCTATTAGAGGGCTACAGTGCATATAGATTGTAATTTCATGTTGGAAGCCAGACTGATGTACTTTATTCTCCAGAATAACAGGCTTGTTTTATTTGAGATGATGTCTTTATCACTTGTTTTAGGCTTTTAAACATGGAGATGTTAGTCACTAATGCCTATTACTGTAAAAACTAAAAGCTAAAGCTTCTGTATGAATTGCTGTTTGTTGACAAGTTCCTGCATTTCAGTATCATTTTGATTTGTGTGTTTTTACTGTCTGGAAGTGGTTTGTAGTTCTGCATTAATTTAAAGTAATAACACTGGAGTGATTTGTTAAGGGTTTGTTGGGGTTTTTTTTCCTGTTTTCCTCTGAGGGACAAAGTGTTAACAGCAGTCTTGGTTATGACATGACCAAGAACACAGCAGCACTCTTCAGTGAAATTCCCATTTGCAGTGATGTTTCCAACCAAGTATTCTTTTATCCTATACTGTGCAGAGCCACCAGGCTGATGAAAACAGACCTGCAATCCATCAGTTCTGAGCTGTACTGCAGCTTCTCGCTATTGCACAGGCTGCCTTCATCACCCTGCTTCAGCTGGCTTCTTTTAATCCAAGCATCATATTCTTTTATTCAGCAAGCAAGCCCTTCCTAACAGCTGCAGTGCCTCCTGTTAAACCTGAGGCCAGCAGTAAAGTCGGCTGTTGTGCTTGCTTGGTCCAAGACTGCCCTGAGCAGCCTTTGTTTGGTGGTGGAGGTGTCATGGCTCTCTGCAGCTGGATTGTAGTGGGGCTGAACCATCCTGGGGAAGAGGCCATGACGCCTTGCACGGCACCAATCTGTAGCTGTTTCTGTGCACTGACTGACAGAGAAGAAGGGGAACAGGTCTGATGGGAGATTTTTGAGCCTTGCCTTTGTGCAGAGTCCTGTAAGTGCTTTGTGGCCACCAGCAGTTGTAGGGCTGGGGACTCCAGGCAGAGACGGCTATACAGAGGCTTGTGGAGCTGACCTTGGAGATTGAATGTTTTGTGTGAAGAATGAGTGATCTCTGTGCCTCTGTGGTATCTGCAGCGTTTGGGAAAAGTGGCAGATGTGGGACCCTGTAAGCTTGCAATCTTTCAGTGCATTACATGGACCTTGCTTTGCTGGTCTGGGTAGAACCAGCTGCTGCTACCTGCTGCTGACATGAGTCACTGAAGCACGGAGATTGCTCTAAAACACTCCTGTTTGGGATTCTCCCAATAAAAGAGGCCAGCTACCAAGTAGACTCAGCCCATCCACGATACTTTCAAATATGTCCTAAGCAATCTTTCTCAAGGGAACATCTGAGTTTGGTTTATTTTAATCACTAATTAATTAAAGGTCTGCTTTTGCAGAAAAAACCCTGTACTGTAAACCTGCTAATGTAACAAATCTATTCACAATATCTATGCAATTCATATGTAAATCTATGCAATTTATATGTAAAATATAGAAATATACGCATTGCATTAGCTGATATAGCAATTACTTAATGAAGCATCACTCCTGTATGCCCTGGGATGACACATGAGGAAGATTTCAATGTCTTTTTTCCAGCTCTGCTACATGGCTGTGAATCTTTGTGTTTCCTAATGACTACATACAGTACCTAATGGGAGAGATTACACAGATTCTGCTACAAAGGTGACTATTTGGAGGGGGATTTCACTGCTGAAGGCTCCCATACTGTTACCTTTTTTCTTAATTAAGACTGCTGTTAACATTCCTTCCCTCAGAAGTGACATTCAACTCTGAAGTGACATTTCCCTCACTACTCCTCCAATTTATCTGAGAGCACAAAGGTCCTGCAGCAAATATTGTGGCTTTCTCCTGGAAGCATCTTGAGGCCCAGAAAGTTGCTTCTGGCTGCAGCTGAGCTGGGATTGGCCATCCTGCTGTGACAGCAGCAAATTCTACTAGCCCTTCAGTGCTCTTCTCTGTATCTTGTATAATTATTCATCTGCCTAAACTTATATGTATTTTCCTCTTTTTATTCCAGGCCCTGGGGAATTAGGGAATTAAAATAATTAAATTTTATTTAATGTAGTTGCAACTGTCTGAAACTTCTTTGAGTGTGAACTGGGAATCCCTAGGAGAGGGCTGGAAGTCTTCCAAACTCGTAAGACCTGCAGACCTTAGGGAGCTCTTCACAAAGTTTTTCATTGTGGATTTCTTTGCCAGATCAGCTCTAAAACAGACTAGAGATCCTTGTGATGAAAGCTGAAGAGGGCTGAATGCTAAAGAAAATGTAACAGCTGCTAGAATGTGTAAAGGTGCAGTCAAAGCTGTACCTGACAGCAGAGAGAGATCCAAAATACAGAAGTTCATGGACTAAAACTCACAGAAATTTCGTGAAATATGTACTAACTGTGCAATGTAACTTATTCAGATGAGCTTGTGTATTAAACTACCTGAAAGAAGTTTGTGGTGAGGTGGGAGTTGGTCTCTTCTCCCAGGTAGCAAGTGATAGGACAAGAGAAAATAGTCTGGAGTTGTGCCAGGTGAAGCTTAGATTGGATATTAGGAAAAAATTCTTTACTTAAAGGGTTGTCAGGCATCGGAATAGGATGCCCAAGGAAGTGGTGGAGTCATCATCCCTGGAAGTGTTCAAAAGAATGTGTGAATATGTCCCTTGGGGACATGGTTTAGTAATGAACTTGGCAGTGCTGGGTTAATAGTTGGACTTGATGAGAGTAAAGATCTTTTCCAAACTAACTGGTTCTATTATTCTATGACAGGACTTCAAAAACTAAATTTCTTTATAACCTTCTCAAATCTGCATTCAGTTGTTGCCTTTCAGAATTACTAGTTTGTGCCATTGCCTTATGATCTTAGCTGATTCCAGTGCTCCACCCTTTCTTTGCCTTTCTTTCTGCGTGTGCATACCTTGTGTTCCCATGGATTTGTGTGTTTTAGAGAAAGGTCTGGCTGGTGCTTGGATCACTTTTCTTCTGTTTTCCCTGCAAGATGATGACAGCTGCTTGACACAGGTATTGGCCTAACCTGTTCACTTGGCTTTAGCTAGGACCAGCTCTGCTATTTCACCTTCACGTGAGCCTTACTGATCTTTTTTATCTTACTCAGAGCACGGCAGCTGCAAATAAACATTTGCTAATAGTGAGCACCGAGACTTGGCTGTACAAACTTGTTGGCTCTGAAAGTAAGCCCTAAAGTTAAGTAAACCAGAAGAATGGGCAACTAACTTCCTCTACTAACGCTGGAAAAATTCTTGCCAATAAAGGAGATCTGGGCATCTCTTCTCAGTTGCAGCCTTTTTGTTAAGGTCCTAGAAATCCAGGGAGCTGTTTCTAACTCAGCTGGGTGATCTCTGGGATCCACTTTAAAATAAATAGAGACATCATCCAGCAATGTCTACTTTCTCTGTTGCTTGCTCATTCCTCTTTTCAGGAGTTACCTGTCTTCAGAATGCTGAAGATCTATTTTTCCCCTAGTTATTGCAATACATCCAATGAATAATACATTTCCCTCTCTAAATTACATTTAATTATTCTGTCAAGAGCATGCAGAGATCACAGGTAAAATCCAGATCTTCTTTTCCTTCTGCCTCCCTCCAAGATCTCCTGCTTGTTTTATCTCTGAGAGTTTGGAGAGGCTGTATCTGCCTCCCAGCAAGAGACAGAGAGCTTTACCCAGGCAGGGATCTGCTTACCTTGAAATATCTGCTTACCTCTTCATTTCACTTGTAATCACCAGTTCAGAGGTAACTTCTGCCTTATGTTACTGAAGTAGCAGAGCAGAAACGTTGTTTTGCATGACTCACATGTTCCACATTTTCTCTAAACTTTATTTTCTGTGTGGCAGTTGCTTGGTGCAATGAAATCACTGCTTACCTGATGCAATTTTTTTGTCCCACCGGTGCAAAGCTGTAAAGGCAATCTCGCCTTCAACAACTGAGGCTCAGACACTGACTGCTGCAGCACATGGTATTTATAATCCTACCACTTGATTAGGTGCTGAATGGTATCTGGAGAGGCATATGTGATAATTCAGTTAACTTGAGTGGCTCTCTTTAAAAAAAGAGAAAAAACTAACTCACTAAAACAAAATGAGAGAAAAACTACATCATGGACCTGCTCCCTAAAATCCATTTCTGTTCAGGGTCTTCCACCTGTGTCAGATACTTTTAGAAAGCATCCTTCAAGCTTTTAAGCAATGTCTTGAGAATCAGCGCCATAACAGCCTCCAAAGAGTTTTTTAGGAGTCTTGATCTTGCTTTTGACAGGCACTGCTGATACTGACGATGTGAAGAGAGGCAATTCTGGCTGTGCCATGCAATAATGTGACCCAGTTAATTATACTTCATTCGCTCTCCACGTGGCTGTTCTGAGGAGTCTCTCATGTTTCTTGCAGTGATGCTGTGTCTGAGTGCTCAGACAAGGGCCACGGTAGCTTTGGGCTGTCGTGGCGGTGCTGAGGAGTGTCGAGGGGACAGAGGAGGCTCCTGGCAAGGAGCAGGAGGCAGCTCCCCTCCTGGCAGCCCCTCGCCCGCCCACGCCGGCATGTCTAGACTGCCGCCGTGCACGGGGCAAGGACTCTGAGCTCAGCCCTTTCAAGTCAAGGAAAGCTCCCGGTCAGGGAATTTCGCCTCAGAGACGAATGTGGGCTTAAGCATCCAGTGGGTTTATAAGCCTTTTATATCGCTAGGCTCTCCGTGCCTGCGTGTTGCTGGCTAAAGGCGCTGAGCGGGTCAGTGCTTTGGGACACTATTGCTACCGGCTGGCAGCAGGACAGATTGTGTCTCATCAAGAGATTTCTCTGCCATTGCAGACCTGGTTTTGTTCTGACCCGGGGTGAGACGCACAGCTCCAAAGAGTTTTATGGGACAGGCGTGCCATAAAACGTTGAACGCCAAAAATAACTTTTCCCCCCTCCCTCTTTTCACCTCCTGCCTTCCAAGCCAATATTCACGAAGGGCGGGGAAAGGAAGGGAGAGGCATGAGAAGACTGTCAGAGAGAGCAGCGCCTGTAAAACTTTTGGGGTGGGCTGCAGCCTCTGCTTTGGTTGCTGAGTCCTCAAGCATTTCGCCACTAATAAAGTTCCACCCCAACGTTGTTTTTGACAGAACTGTAACTTCTTTTCAAAACTAGCCTCGAACATTTTATCAGCTGTAATAAGCCCGTGGATAGGTTGAAGAAGTAATAGCAACATCCTAAATGCAACCAGCACTCTCCACGGGAATTAAGTTCGAAGAAACAACACTTCCCCAGGAGATGGTGATAGTGCGTTGCCGATGTCTTTAAGAACAGTTTGATGCGGTCAAGGAGACAGAAGTTCAGCAGAAGAGATTTGCAGCAAGGTGCAGGACTGGAATCTCTCGAAGGACAGAGATCCCCCAAGTGTCTTTATCCCTTGTAGTTAAAAGAATTATTTCTCCTATCTAATAAGAATCTGTGTTGGGACTTATGTCTGCTGCCTCTTGTTCCATCGCAGTGCACCTTGGGGTTGAGCCTGCTTCCATCCTCTCTAAAGCCACTCACTAGGCGGTTGAATACAGGAGCTCCCTTCACCACCCGAAGTGTCTCTGCCTATTCTTATTTGTTTCCTAACACTGTTTAATGTTTTACATTGCTTCCAGAGACTAGATCTGGGGTTAGGAAGCAGTGTTAAATGTAGGTTTTCCCCATAAGTTGTATCAAATATAGGTTTGCCCCACAAGATGTATAACTGTGAGGAGCCTGGGGAATGCCAGAAGTGGAAGAAGAGCTTGTGGGAGGAAGGGTGTCATGGGGAAAGTGTGGTGACTCCTGTTTTAGACCTTTGAATCGATAAGCATAAACATTTCCTATGGCTTGGAATTGAATGGCACTTGATAGCAAAAGTCTGGAAACTTGTGTTAGTTATCACTGCTGGAAGGAGTCAGATTTTATGCTTTATAAAATGTTCTTAATAAATGCAGTACAGTTGTGTCTCATAGCCATCCTTTCTCTAGAGAGGTTTTTTTTTCCCTGGAGTGGATGTTTTTCAGGAAGTGTGCATGATGGAGGGCCAGGTGCATAATAGTGTACCAGCAGAAATGGTTTGCTGCCTGACTACAATGGCTCAGCATGGTTTTTGATTCTTTTTTTTTTAACTGTTTTTCTGCAACTGCAGGCAGTGGTCCTGTGGAGGGCATGGGCTTGTGCAGCAGATGCTGAGAACTCTGCTCCTCTTGTTTGCTGACTGGTAACTGTTTGTGAGAGAGGGTGAAGGTAAAGGGGTACTTTCCAGAAACAGAAATAATCAGATGCTTGCACCATTGTTCAAAGTTCAGTTCCTATTCCCCTGGCTGAAAGAGTCTACTTTAAAAAAAAAAAAAAAAAGAAGATGAAAACTTGAATTGTACTGCTCTTGACAGCCGAAACAATTCTCTTCTGGTTTTATATGAAAATGGAATATAAGTTACAGTTGCTTTGGGAATCCATGCTTGGGACTTTAAGACTTCGGTGAGTCTAATTTCTCAATCTGACTATTCCATTCTACAATTAAATTGAGCAAGGCTATAAACCCCTGCAAGCAAATGTTTTAATTGTTATGTCAACAACGTTAGCGTGTATGGATGGCTTTTTAAATGGCATAAAGGACTGAATCTGGTAGTGTCTGCCTTTGTGAAAGTCAGATGCACCTGGACAGAGATGTGCCTTCCGTCAGTCTCGGAGCCTTTGTGGCAGTGATGCTGCTGCCAGAGCAAAGCTGTACACCACCCTTCCCTCCACGGCACCTGTAGGGTTAAAAAGGGACAGGTGCAGTGCAGAGTCCTTGTCAGCTACGTGTAGGTGCAGTGGTTTTTGTCACCTCTAATAGTCATCCCAGCTCACCCTCTCTAAAGCTCTTGTCCCTCTAATTTCCTCTTTACCACTGCCTCATTTTTGTGAGGCTTGTGTGAGTTGGGGATTTTACAGGCAAAAAAGGGTGAGTTTCATCTGTAGATTAAACTCAACCATGGGAAGCAGGTTTTTCAAAGTCATAAACTAGAGTATTGGCTCAGGCTGAGTCACAGTGTCTGAATCTTGGTGAAGTGCAGCCAAATTGTGCTGTTGATTAGGAACAACAGTCCTTGATCTATTTTGATCCATCCTGATAGGTTTCATAAGTACAGGTAGAAAACTGATGAGGGAAAAAAAGGTTCAGTTCCTAGTCAGCAGCAAGATGCAGTGCACTGAGAGCTGGCTAACCTCTCTGCTTTGTGGACCTTCCAGATGAATTTGTAATAGTGAAGGAAGAATGGTTTTGGAAGTAAGTGTTGCCAGGTGAAACAGAAAACACATTTCTGTAAACACCACTGGTTGCATTTGATTTTTTTTCCTTAGAGTTAAAACTGGTTTTTCTTTAACAATCCCTCATGTCTGGTCACCCTTGCATCATTTTTCCATATTACCTGTTGCCATAGTATTCCAGAAATAGTGCCAATGTGATTTGAGATGAGTGAAATCGCACATTGCTGTGTGTTTACCTTTAAGTTGGACAATGAGAATGTAATGGAAAACTGCACCAGATGTCTAAAACTAGCAGGGCTGAGGACTGTATTTGGGTGAATATATTCATATACACAGCTTTAGGTCTATCCTTTAGCTCCCTCGTTTAATACTTCAGCCCCTTGCATGGTCAGTGGAGAGAGATGCCCCAATTCAGGGTATGCATGATCTTCATGTGTGTTCTTGTTTGCCCTCAACCATATAGGAAGTATAAAACTAAGTATTAAATCATTGTTCTGTGCTGCTGCCAAATGACTAAAGCTTCTCTTCAACAAGTGACCATCAGCATATATGTGTGTATGTGTGTATTTCTCTTTTACCTTCCATGTTGAACTGCAGCCCGAAATGCAAGCAGAATTATTTTCTTCTCTTGCCCGTGTGACCCCTACTAATACTGCAAGACGAAGAGTTGTAGTAAATGAAGGCTCACAACTATTTACATGTTGAATAGTTCTGGTGGGAGCCAGTGCATGACTAATAAGGAAAAACTTCAAAATGGATACATCCTCTACAGATCCCTTTTAGAGGAGTTAGTTCCTCTGTTTCATTGCACTTATTCTGCTCCTGACCTGCAAGGCAGAAAAGCTCTTTTCTGAGTCACTGAGCCCTAGGAAAGGTTTGCCCCTTTTCAGTTGGCTGTGTTGACAGTCTGCTTCCCCAAATCCTGACATCCTTATTTCTGTAGCTCACATTCTTGAAGCTGGAATGGAGGAAACTTCAGTGAGATTTGCTGAGCTGCAGGGAAATGCTCCAAGGTATCCCTCGGAGGCTGCTGGCTGGGGAGATGCCCTTTTCACTGCTCTGCATGCTGTGCTCTTTACTTCGCGTCAAGGAGTTTGAGCTCAGTGAGTGGTATCAACAAGCCTGGACACAGGAAAAAGGGACTCCACCTTATACTGAAGATGTTGAAATTGGCTTCCCCAGGCTGCAGCCAGGACATTTGGTTCAGAGCTGTTTCCTACAGAGTTCAGTGGAAGTGGCACTCTCTGTTTGGGGTTGGCCACTTTGGCTGGTGACTCTAGCCTCTGCCCAGGAGACCTTGAGTAGTGTTCAGCACAGGGAGCACCTCCCTGGATGTATTTTGAAGGAGACCCATGGCCATCTGAATCTGTGTTTGGTCAGCTGAAAAGGAAAGGGATGGTTGGAGCAGGGAAGATGAGAAATGCATTCACCTTCTGCTCCAGCACAGCAGACTCAGAGTCTGTCAGAAACCCTAGTGGAGACCAGTGCCCTTCCTCTCCTTTGGACCCCAAGCAAGACCACCACCAATTTTTAATTTTTTTTTTTTTTTAACTGAAAGTAGTTGAAGTAGCTACACAAAAGTAGTTGAGGTATCTACATAAATCCCACAGAACTGGTGGAATGGCTGTGGTGTCCTGTCTAAGCAAAACAAGCAGGAGAAATATTACTTCATCAACAAAGTACTAAGGATATGTTTTGAATCCATACATCATGAGCTAATTACCAGGTGGGTTGAGTACTGCAAAAGAAACAGCTCAGATAGATAAACATCTGATAGATAAAAAAGGATGATTCAAAAAGCCATCTGAAAATGCATTTTGTCTCTTTGCTCACACAAATAACCTTCAGTAATTTTGTTTTGCAATGCTGTACTTTCAGCTGTGCTAGCTTGCCTCAGTTCTTTCATTGTGTCATTTATTAGGGTGGGAGTACAACTGTGCCATTTCAAAGGTGAACCTTTGGTGTCTGCCAGGGCCTTGTGCTGGTGCAAGAGAGAGCTTGAGGCTGGACTTGAGCTGGAACCACTGGGCAGGAGGCAGGGCTGGCTGGCATTGGGATCTCTACGTCAGAGCCCTGGCAGCTGTGAACTTGAGCAGATTTTTAGGGGAGATGTGAGACCTGGTGACAAAGGATGGAGCCCAGGAATAAAAGCCATGCTGGTCTCGAGTAGGCACGAGGAAGAGAGCAAGCAGAGTCTAACCATGCAGAAAAGACGATTTTTGGCCTCTAGGGGTCCCATTGAAACAATTTAAAGTGCTTTACTTTGTCTATTTGTCCATCAGAGCAATTGGTAGATAGAAGCATTTCTTGAGGTTTTTTTCTTACCTATTTTTTCCTTTATCGGTTTTCCTTTTGTTTTTCCTCCCCCTTTGAATAACAAGACCACAAGCAGCTGCTCATCTCTAAGGGTATCAGCTGTAAGCACCATGTTTCTGCTCAGCTGATGGTGAGCTATGGAGTAAGAATAAAACCAAGTGGGACTTTTGCAGATCCCACTTGCCTTTTTGCAGCCCAGGTTACATGATACTGTATTGAGCTTGGAGTATTTGGAGTTCATCCTTATTTTCTGACACTTCTTGAAGAAGAGTATTTTGAACCTTTAAAAGATAATTTTAGAAGGCTTTCTGGGAAAAGGAGAAAGGTACAGTCCAATTTTTGTCCAAACTTTCCATGTGTTTCCTTTTGATATGCAATGAACTTCACAACTGGCCTTCTCTTTTCTCCCTCTGATCCACCCATGCCTCCCTCCCTCCTGTCCCTAGCATTGTTTGAAACAGGGAAAATGTTATAGCTGGATGAATATCTAGTTAATACACTGCCTTGACCTCCAAAGCTTAGACTCTACAAGGTATTTAGAGATGTCAGCTGAAAGGGTTCATAAATATTTTAACTGCATTACCTCACCCTTGCTGCCACAACATTAAGAATGTGCTTTCCCTGAATGTTTGCTACAGGAGTCTGATGGTCACGTCTGTGTCTGCTGGCAGCTCCCTCTTCCGCCCCAGCACGAGCTGCAGGAGGCAGCAGCTTGAAATATTAATGAGAGCTAATACAGCAAAATTGTGCTCTTGAAAAACAGAGAGAGAGTCACACACACACAGGCACAGATGTGGACTGTCCATGAGCGCGTGTGCTTGATGGACTTGAGCACGCAAGGCAGGATGCTAACTCTGTGCAGCAATGCAGCACATCCAGCACAGCTGGGCTGCCTCGGGCCCTGTGGAGGTGTCAGATTCCTCACAGTAAAACCAGATTCCCTCTGAAAAATGATATCACCTCATGAAAGCCTTTGAAGGAGGTTTGGGTTGGAACCATGGCACTGAGAGCTTCGCACTAGGAGGGGATCCTCACGCGTGCATTTGTGCCCCTCACACCAAGGAAATGAAAGGATTGTTGTGTGATCTTGCTAGTGAGGAGAGGCAGGAGGAGATCACAATACATCTGAGCTCTGTGTGTGGTGTGTGTCCCTCTAGGTAACGAATTCTAGTTTGGGCTTATGATCTGGTGAGTGCAGAGCCTGGGGTGGGACTGGGTTAGTATTTTCATTTCGTGCATTTTGTTAAGTATATCAGTAATTTCTGCATATTGAGGAGGGACAAATATAGTTTCCTTCATAGATGAACACTCCCCCAGTTACTGTTGAAAGTCTGCAGTTTCCGTCATCATCAGTCATTCCCCAACTAGTTTTCTCCACAGAAGATTTTTTTCATTAGATTTCTGCTTTATTACAGTTCTAAATAGCAGTCAGTGGAACTGGCCTTAGGAGGTGCCTGTCAGGCCAGCAGAGGCCAGGAGAGATGTTTGGTGGTCCCTTGCATGGCATTCTACTTGTGCAGCATGTCCCTCAGACAAATCTTGAAGCTATGGTGTGAATGATTTCTCATACCATGAACTTTATCAATTTGAAACACAGGATTGAAGAAGTTCCTTCAATCATAGGAGTCTCACTGAATAATTCTGAATACTTATTTCTTCTCCAGCTCTTTTTCTGCTGTCCTATGTGTCCTCCTTAACTCTTAATGTAACTTAAAAGTCTGCAGCCCTTCAGTGCAGTGGGTCAGAGTGGTACTGCACTTGTAGGTCCTGCTCCCTTGGCCACTAAACAGGGCATTTGCCTTTCCTGTGCATGTGCACAGGTTGCTTTTCCCTTGCTTTCCCCAAGCTTTTGATAAAGCATTAGATTTCCTCTGGTTTCCTTCCTCTCAAGAAGGAAGCAACAAAACCTGATCTAAAATAGCCCATATGCACCCAGAGTAGATACCCTGTTTAAATATCATATGCTGCCAGGCAGAGCAGCAGCAGTTTTATCTATTTATTTATCTATTTATATTAGCTATCCAGGGATTAGCCAGTTTACCAAATCTGGGAAAATTGTGAAAGCTTTGATTACACAAACAATGCAAGCTGGAACTTTTGCCTCACACAGGCAAGTGAGAATTCTGGGATGCCTGGTGGTACAGCTGGGTGTGTGTTGTCAAAGCACTTGTCCTTGCTCTGACTTACAAACTCACACCACTGCCTGAGTAAGCACATGCAGGTTTCTAAATAGAGCCAAGGAAAACAAACTGCAGCTGAGATCTGCTTCTCCTCCTGCTTTATGGAGTTATGTCTGGATTATTGATGGGCAGAACAAGAGAGTTAATGCATCCACAGACCAGGAAACCACACCAGCAGGTTACTTTGCATCTCTGACAGAATCTTAAAATCATGACATAATTCAGATTGTAAGGGACATCAGAAGGCTTCAGATCAAACCTACAATCCAAAGCATGGCCACTTACAACAGGTTGCTCAGGGCCTGCCCAGCCAAGTTTTGGAAACCTCCAAGGCTGAGGATCTCACAGCTTCTCTGGGCACTTGCTCCAGTGTTTGACTGCCCTCATGGTAAAAATAATTTTCCTTCTATTTAATCAGATCTATCATGCAGAGATTGGCTCCACCTTTTCTGTACCTCACCATCAGGCAGCTGAAGACACCAATAAGTTCTCTCACAGGACTTCTCTGTTTTAAGGCTGAACAAGCCCAGCTCCTGCAGCCTCTCCTCATATGCTGTGTTCTCATCTGCCTGCTCAGCCCAGTATGTCAGTATCTTTCTGGCACTGGAGCCCCCAAAGCTGCATGCAGTTCTCCAGACACGGTCTCACAAGTGCTGAATAGAGGGGACTAATAAATTGCCTTGACTTTCAGCTGTGATCCTGCAAGTACAGCCCAGTATGCTGCTGGTTTCCTTTGCCTCGAGGGCATGCTGCAATTCCCACCCCTGGTCCTGGCTCTTTTTATTACAGAGCTGTTCCCAACCCATCTACCTAGCTGGAATTGCTGTCAGGGTTAGTCTGCCTCAGAGGCAGGACTTTGCTGCATGTGCCTAAGTTCACAAAGGACCTGGCAGATAATTTGTCCAGCATCCTGAGATCTGCCTTTCAAGGAAGTCCTGCCCCCACTGTAACAACTGCCCAGGCAGTGTCCCAGGAGAGCAGCTGACACATTTGCATTATCACAAACCTCCCCAGACCCAGGTTTGGTGAGGCCTGCACACTTGCTCAAAGTGCACTCTGCTGTGTCCTCCAGGACGTCAGTGAAGACGTTAGATGTTACTGGTCCCAGGACTGATCACCTAAAATTCCCCTGGAAACTGGCTGCCAGTTCAACTTTATCTGGACAGCTGGGCTCAAAGGATGCTCTGGTACACTTCTCACCTGTTGCAGGTAGCTACCCAGTCCAGATCAGTGATTTGACTATAGGCTGTTTTAAAAATAAACAAATAAAAAAAACCAACAGAAGAATCCTTTTATTTTCAAAGTTTGATCAATCCATGAAAGAAAGAGCAGCACATTTTTGCAAAGCCCAAATAACTGTACAGCTCGTTCTGAAGACAGATTTTTCTCACCAGAGAGGAAGTGCCTGTTAAAGAGAAGGAAGCAGGAAGGGAGCTGGGACCAGCTGTGGCCAGCATGGCTGTGCTGGCTGGTACCTTTAGAAGCACACTACATCCTTCACCCTTCTCCTTCCAGTGTTGGTCTCCTTAGAATCACTAAACACCCAGGCGAGGATCCATCTAACTATAAAGGACGTTTTAACATCCCCGAGTACTATGTCAGGGCTGCCTGGTGTATTTCAATTTTCATTCACAGGACCTATGGAAGAAATGGAGAAAAAATTTCCTGGGGGGAATGCTGCCTGGCTGTATGAGCAGCCACCTTTTCATTATACTTCAGAGGAAATCAGGTTGTCTTCCAGTGAGTTCCAGTCACCAAATTATTTTATTGTTACAATATCACGAAGCAATTTTTATTTTGTGCACGTCAAGGTGCTCAAAATGTTAGTTTTCACAGTATAGAATGGATGTGACAGCATTTGTCATGGAAGCACTCAGCAGAGTATGTTTCAACTTCATTTAGTTGTGCTGTTTTATGAAGTTCTGCAGTAAAATGTGCTAGCAAATTATGTTAGTTTCTTTCTGGTGATTAACTAATCATTCATATAATAAATAGCAGCTAACTACAAGAAAGAGATTTATTTGTCACAGAATTAGAAGAATGTCAAACTTTTCCCATTTCATGTAAAAAGGCAGAGGAAAAAATACTTCTAAAATGACTTTGCAACATGTGCTTTATTTTAAGTCATTACTGAATCAAAACTACAAGTATATCCTTTTCATATACCCTACCCACTCAATGATTTTTTTTCTCAGGTTTTTTTTTTTAACATGGAAAGAAATCTACATTGCAATTGTAAATTTTCATGCCGCAATGTTTTCTAATGAGCCATTTGTTTCACTAATAATAGCAATTAAAAAAAAAAAGGGCATTTTTCAAGCTCATATGTATGTCTATATATGGGAACTTAAAAAAAACCCGTCTCGGATGTAAAAATGTGACTTGGAATATGTAAACATTTTCATATACCTGAAACACTGGAAGAAGAATATCAGCTAACAGCAAAACAACAGTTGCCTTAAATCATCGAAATGGGAAAAAGCATGTCATGGGGAGCAGAGAAGCACACACTACTCAGTCTTTAAAGGGTTATAAGAAATGAAGTAGCTCATTAGGTCATTGAATTCACTTTCTTTTCTCATCTAATGGAAACAGTAATTCTGAAGAGAATGGCCCAGCAGAACACCCCATAATTCACCATAATTATTCTAGCCTTTTAGTTAATCTTGACGAAGTGTCAAGTTTCAGTTGCTTTTGCTTTTTCCTGAGAAAAGTCATTGATATTTGGTGGAAATGTCTCCCGTGACTATACAAATAAAATAAGGCATTTCAAGAGATATGTTACTTGTTTTCTTTTTGCTGACAGAGGCTTGTCCACAGTGTCCTTTGTACATCAAAACCTCTGATTTTCTACAAATGGGTATGGCTAGAATGTCTTCAGTTCCACTGTGGTGCTGGGTGTTGGGTGTCCTGAAGGCTCGTCAGCATCCCATTGCTGTAGCTTGAAAGTCAGTGATGTACAACAGCATATTGCACAATCCAAACTGTGTGGCTCCAGAAAGGGTTAAGAAGGTACACTGGAGTCATCTGTGGGTTCACTCCTTTCATTTCTCTCTAAGGTGTAATGGTCATCTGGAAAATTAAATTAGCCAGACAAAGATGCAAACTTTTTGCTGATTAAATTACAAAGCAGTCCCCAGATCGTAGAGGAGTGGCACATTAAAAATAAAAAATCATTCAACCTTCTTCACTGTTGTTCCTTAATTTGAAAGGCAGCATGGATTCCTAAGGCCGTAGCTTCCAGGATTCCTTCAGTGAAAAATCATTGCTACCCAACTATAAAAGGCTTAGCTCTTAAGAGAATATTGTGCTTTTTTTCTTTTTCCTTTAAAATTCAGATTGAACCAACTTGATTTGCAGTGTGACGCCAAAGAGATCAATTAGTTTTTTCCCTAGTCCACTTGATCATGGTCTCTGGTGAGCGATACAGGAATATTAGCTTGGCGTACAGGTCTTCTTCTAGTTCCAGTTCTCCAGTCTCTCGCACTAGGAAAATGTCAGTACACAGCTTCAGGATTCGGTCTACATTGGGTAGCTCCTCAAACATGATGGAGTGAGAGATGCCACTGAAAAATTCACGGACAAACTTCCCTATCACCAGGACAACTGAGGCATATAGTCCCATAATGCTGAAAAGAAAGAGAGGAAGAGTTTGAATTGTGCCTTGTTAAAGGGCAGCCAAGCGTGAGGAAGCTCATCTACATGGCTAACTGTCGTCTGTCAGTCTGTCTCAACAATAATTTCTAATTAGGATCCTGTTTCTGCTGTGCTTCAGGATGAAAGAAAATAAGATCTCTTTGAACACCACACAAATCTGGAATCACCAACAGCTGAGGCTGCTGAGTTAAATTGTTTAACCCCAGTTGCTGATGGTTGCACATCCTGCCTGCTATGGCTTGGAAGTCACAATTGGAAATCTGACAGCAGCTGGCTGCAAAAGGCAAATAATCTGTCAGGTTTCATATCTAATGTTTTTAATTAAGGTATAGGTAAGTGGTGACAAACTAACATCTACCTGTTCCCCCTAATAATCCTTCTATGGGGACTTTTCCAAAATCCTACCAGAAGGGTGTATCTCCTGGGAATGCTTAGTCTCTTGCCTTTCTCTCTCCGTGGAGATGTACTTCATAATTGTTTCACATGCAGGGTCCTGGCTACAAGATGGGGAAGGTCACCAAAACCAGGTATTTTGAATTATTTCACTTCAATAGGAAATTGGTGTGAAGGGTGCTTTTCTTTTTATTCCCACTGTAGAGCAGTTATCAGGGGTAATACTAACCTTGCAAATATTAACCCTTCTATAAATAATATTAGCAGACATGGATTTGAAAATCTCACTAAACCCCTTTTAAAAATGTTTTAATTTTCCATCACTACAACAAAAAAAAGAGTAGTAACTGCCCCCCAAATTAGCAAATGAAGTCATCTCTTTATTCTATCTTTCATCTCTACATTCTATCTTACGTACTTTATTTAATTTTACGTAAAGATTTCTCCTTACCCATAACCAGCCAAGAATCCAAGGCTTGGTGGACTGACTTTATCACTGAATATGAAGAGTTCAAGACTCTCCTGAGGCGTTTTTTGTCTTTTTCCAAGCTGATTCAAAACCCACCACTCACGAGCTCCCTCTTCAGACCCATTTTTGACAAGGGAAACGGTAATATTTTCCCACTTGCAGTCTATTGAAGAAAGAAGTGTTAGTATATATACACCAAGAATTGCAAAAATCAAACTATTATTAGACAGATACTTCAAACATCTGCATTATAAAATGACTGAACAATGAAGAAGCGAAATTCTCCTAAACTCAATTTTACATTATTTCTGTATACAAAAGTATAAACCCCAGATTTCTGTGTTTTTCTTCTGCAAATCTCATCTGAATCGGCACTAAATAATTATTTCATCTCACCTACATTCTCTCCTGTACAACTGTCAAATAGTTTTGGTATTTTCAGGCAAAAATATCAATAGCATTCATCACATCTGCATTTCAGGCCTAGAGAAATACGTTTAACCTGGAAGGATAGCAGTCAGCTTCTGAATCTTAAAATGAAACTATCACCATAAACCATTTATGTCTGATATAAAAGATATTATTCTCTTGTATCAAAAAGAGGACACTATGCTATTTTATGCATACTGATGGCACAGACAGGAGATGAACTCTGGTCCTGCTGAGTGTACATGAGCAGTATACACACTAAAGCCCTTCTGAAGAACCTCAGATTAGGGACCTGACCAATGACAGTGAAACACTCATAACTTACTGCTACTCAAGGAGCTGGGTTCACCCTTAAGAACTGTTCTTCCCAATGGATCTAATCACTGAACCTTAGCAGGAACATACTATGTAGCACTACTACTATCACACTCGAGCTCCAAATTTAGCCTCTGTTGGCAAAATTGCTTTTATATATTGTTCCTACTCTTCCAACCCAACAGGCTTTTCACACGTGCGTATGTGCATGGGTGCACCTATTCTGTGTGTCTGTGAGTACCTGTATGGATTCTGACTGGGTAATGCAACTCTGAAATTCAGTGATTTATCTAAAGTGGATTCTTTGTAGCCAATAAGGAAGGAATAGCTTGGAAAAAAAAAAAAAGCGGTGTCATTATTTAAGCTGAGGAGCTGCATTTGCAGACACCCAACACTACTGATTGTTCACAATAAGGTAGTAGGGAGATATAGAGAAGTAAAACTTGAGATCACTTGCACATAAAACAATAGAAAACAGTTCCTAAAGCAGACTTGAAGGAAAGCAGACAGACTTCATCCTTAGAGTCCTTACTGTTAAATCCAAAGCGAGAATAAATGCAGATGCATTTTCTGCCTTATACACTAACACCTTATCTCTCCTCAAGCTTGCAGACACCAAGTAGAAACCCTTTTAAGTGTATTTCAGACTGAGGTGTCCCATAACAGCTCTGAGTATACAAATGTGAGTGCTGCCTTGCACTTCTTTAAACCACACTCTGGTCTGGAGACATACCTCTCAATAGCTGCTTTATGGGTTTTGCCAGGGAATCACTAGGAGCCTTGATGTAGTACGGGTACACTTCCTCTAATGTTCTGGAAAAAAGTGAGAAATCAAATATTTCATATTTTTTTACCTCTAAAATAATTTAGAAATACCTAACAGTGCTATACACATTTCACAGTAATCCTTGCCTTAAGTTATGACTTTATAGTGTTTAGATGTCACATCTGAAAATTAGTTGTATTTTTCAGCTATGTTTTGTCAGAACTTCAGCAGAGAGTTCCACCCATAATGTCACAACTCACACACCATGAATTCTGCATACCTGTGGCATGTGTGTTTGCAAGGACTGTAGACTTTCTATTTTGTTTCCCTTTTTAAAAAAAGCTGCTTTTATAGTCAGTTATAGAGTCATAAATAAAGGCAGCATATCACCAGTAGTAAACAAGCTAGAAAAATATGTGGTGAGCACAGCTGTTACTTCAGAATTGCAAGGTGTTTCGATAATAACACTTGAAAAGAGTGAGAATTTTTGCCAGAATTTTTCATTGGGAAATATTTTCACAGTTTTTAGGAGGATTTCAAAATTAGAAAGAAAAAAGTAGAAGTTCTTCCACTGGACTCAAAATCATCTTTAGTGGGAATAAATTGCCAGTATCTAGAGTGAGACACATTTCACTAAAAGCAGAGACACTGTCCTAACATTTTCCTCAAATAACTAAAAAATTTCAGGGAAGAGGCACTCTTAGAGAAGTCCCATAACACTTGGTTGCATTGCATACACCAGGCTGAGGAAGAACAAGGGTGGCCAATTGAAAATCCTTTCTGACCACTGCAGCAGGTCCAAGAAAAGGTTAGAGCTCAGCAACTAAATTGTCCCAGCAAAGGTGGTGGCAGAAAGCTGCCTGCTGAAGTGTCTGAATGGCTAATAGCTGTCACAACCATTTTTCCTTTTTGACCAAGTAAAAAACCTTAAATCTACAAAATTACTGCAAGACAGGCAAATGCAGCTACATCACCTATGTTACTGCTTGCCACCTGCAAAGAGAGAATTATGAATGAACTACTTCTTCCCACAAATGAGAAAATTCTACCCTCTGTGGCCCTACATCCCCTTAGGAAATATTGCTGTATCTTCATGCAACAGAAAAAAGGCGTCAAGTATTTTTTAAGTGCAATGATCACACGTGCAATAGCAGTCTGTTTGGATGTGCAAGGGTGTGTGGGTGCAGAAAAACAGCTACTAACACCTACTAACAGATAAGAACCTCTCTGAGTTTTCACAATCCCAGTTGGTCTCAGATTAAACTTTTCACCTCCTGTGGCTACAAATCAGATCAAGTGGCCTTCAGGGATGATGTGTTGGCTTAGCAGCACTTAGAAACTACTGCTGTAAAGTAATCCCCAGTGAGAAGGAGGAAGAGCCAGACTCTTTTCAAATCTGAAAGGAGGCACCACTGCTGTTAATGCTATAAGGCTATATCTGTAGAATAAAGTTTGATATTCATATGAAGAGCATGCCTTGTGAATTTCCATCACAGGAAAA
This sequence comes from Vireo altiloquus, assembly GCA_013396875.1. Taxonomy (NCBI): domain Eukaryota; kingdom Metazoa; phylum Chordata; class Aves; order Passeriformes; family Vireonidae; genus Vireo; species Vireo altiloquus. Next base: position 1,952,549 of record VZRF01009670.1, read on the forward strand.
GATCTGATGTCAGAAACGACTGCAGATGTTACCCTTTGACTGCAGTGATTTAACACTTCCTTGCCAGTCTCGTACTATTCAAGAGTAACAATGTGAAATGCAGTCTGGATGGTTATTTAGAACAAAAAAAATCCACAATACAACATCCTCAGATCAAGTTGAACGAAAGTAACTTAAAGGTGAGTTGAACTGTGAGTATACTGAACTTGTGCTTATCCAGCAAATTAAAGAAAAGTTACTAATAGCTTCATCATGCTTCTTGTTGATGATCCAGTGTTCATGGTCTTCTCAGCCTACATTTATAATAGGAAACAAGTTTTTACCTTTAATATTACTATTACTTGGCTTCAATGCTGTTGGCATCTGTTATTAGAGTGGGATAGATGGGCAGACAAATAAAACATTAGCACAAGCTTGACCACCTTAGGAAATCAGGCTTCAAAGGGGAAAGTTTGCATATAAATAGAAAAAGAAAATAACTTACACCTTTTCCGGTTGATGTTCAGCCATCATTGCAGCAATAGCTATTCTGGTATGATTTTTTAGTGGAAAGGTAAGTTTATCTGATGCTATTTCAGCTTTGGCACCAAGGGAGAGATTTCTGTTGGAAGGAAAAAGGGAAAACACATTGGCAACCAACAACGAGAGCATAACCAAAGCACTTGTTTGATGAATGCAGAGCTGGTTGTCTAGCTAGCCTAGCTGCACTGATGCTGGCTATCCTAGTCTGTGATAAAGCATCATGCCGCCTGTACCTGAGGTGGGGTGGTTTTTTCACCAGAGGGTATGTAGCAGCTTTAAAGGTGTGTTTTTCTAACTGACTATGCCTTTGCATGTACTACAGGACAAGGATGACAAATGAATGTCATTTTGCTGACTTTAGGCAATGGGACCCTTTGGTGCCAGGACAACTAAGGATGCTGCAGCCAGCTACAGCTTCTGACCCCAGCCCTGGAGAAAGATGTGTCTGACAGAGCGACAGGACCTCCTTGCCTTGCCCCCAGGCTTCACACCAGCAGTAGAACAGGACTGGGGCAAGATGAGCTTTTGCACAATGCCTCAGGCCATGCCCATGCAGCAGCTGGGTGAGACAGCTCCTGGGCTGCTGGGGGCTGCAGAGAGACACCCCTGGCAGATGATGGGCAAAGGCAGAAATGTGTGTGATGATGACACATCAGGCCCACCTCACTGCTGCTCGTGGCCCCCTGGCCTAGATGAAAGGCAGCAGTTAAGCAGGAGGTCACTGTGGTAAGTCTCTAACACTTTCAGTCATTCATGGCCACGGTGTGATCCACAAGATAAAATTTGAGGGTGAAAAAGGTCTCTTTCCACGAGTGTATGAATGCTTGTAGCTATGAAAGCATTTGGGCACACTGAGGAGCAGTTCTGAAAATTAATATAAGGCTCAGAAATGCTGGAGTGATGTAATTCACTAGCTAACAGTCTGTGCTTCCAGGAAAATAAGGGGGAGGGGATGTCAAATAAAGCTGAATTATGGGTGCAGATTCATTAGAAGCCTATTTCTGACTGTGGAAGAATGGACCCAGCATGTTCAGAGCTCTCACAGTGATTCAGCTGACCTGCTTCTTGTGCATAGTGTTTTCTTACAAAAATCCTGCTTCTACTTCAAACAAAACATGTAAATACTGAGGCTGCAAAGGAACTTAATTTCCTTGGAGTAATGACTTAACTCCAATTTAATCCAGAAATCTACAGGAATCCCAGCTGGCAGACAGTAGCCAGAAAATGACCTTGATGACTGGGTGTGCTCCAGCCTGCATGCAACAACTTTATATTCTAGGCTGTCTCTTTCAAAAACTCCATTGTAAAGTTAGTTTACTGGGGCCAAAGAAGTCTCAAGTGAACAGACAAAGGTCTCAACAAAATGCATCTGTGCCACTGTTATGGTATTTACACATAAAAATAGTTTGTGCCAGTTCCAGACTCCCTTAATAAGAGGACCAAGAACTTCTGCTTGTATTTCCTCATTGGTTTCCTGCCTTAACTAGGTCTAAGTTCACTTTCCACAAATGCTAACAAGGCTGTTAAAGGCAGTTCATTTGAACATCTCCACCTAAAAGTGGCTAAAGTTTTCTTACTTCTTCTTCCTTCCCATCAAGTCCCATTGAAAATTCCATCTTCACATTTTAAATAATCTACTTGGNTGTCAGAAACGACTGCAGATGTTACCCTTTGACTGCAGTGATTTAACACTTCCTTGCCAGTCTCGTACTATTCAAGAGTAACAATGTGAAATGCAGTCTGGATGGTTATTTAGAACAAAAAAAATCCACAATACAACATCCTCAGATCAAGTTGAACGAAAGTAACTCAAAGGTGAGTTGAACTGTGAGTATACTGAACTTGTGCTTATCCAGCAAATTAAAGAAAAGTTACTAATAGCTTCATCATGCTTCTTGTTGATGATCCAGTGTTCATGGTCTTCTCAGCCTACATTTATAATAGGAAACAAGTTTTTACCTTTAATATTACTATTACTTGGCTTCAATGCTGTTGGCATCTGTTATTAGAGTGGGATAGATGGGCAGACAAATAAAACATTAGCACAAGCTTGACCACCTTAGGAAATCAGGCTTCAAAGGGGAAAGTTTGCATATAAATAGAAAAAGAAAATAACTTACACCTTTTCCGGTTGATGTTCAGCCATCATTGCAGCAATAGCTATTCTGGTATGATTTTTTAGTGGAAAGGTAAGTTTATCTGATGCTATTTCAGCTTTGGCACCAAGGGAGAGATTTCTGTTGGAAGGAAAAAGGGAAAACACATTGGCAACCAACAACGAGAGCATAACCAAAGCACTTGTTTGATGAATGCAGAGCTGGTTGTCTAGCTAGCCTAGCTGCACTGATGCTGGCTATCCTAGTCTGTGATAAAGCATCATGCCGCCTGTACCTGAGGTGGGGTGGTTTTTTCACCAGAGGGTATGTAGCAGCTTTAAAGGTGTGTTTTTCTAACTGACTATGCCTTTGCATGTACTACAGGACAAGGATGACAAATGAATGTCATTTTGCTGACTTTAGGCAATGGGACCCTTTGGTGCCAGGACAACTAAGGATGCTGCAGCCAGCTACAGCTTCTGACCCCAGCCCTGGAGAAAGATGTGTCTGACAGAGCGACAGGACCTCCTTGCCTTGCCCCCAGGCTTCACACCAGCAGTAGAACAGGACTGGGGCAAGATGAGCTTTTGCACAATGCCTCAGGCCATGCCCATGCAGCAGCTGGGTGAGACAGCTCCTGGGCTGCTGGGGGCTGCAGAGAGACACCCCTGGCAGATGATGGGCAAAGGCAGAAATGTGTGTGATGATGACACATCAGGCCCACCTCACTGCTGCTCGTGGCCCCCTGGCCTAGATGAAAGGCAGCAGTTAAGCAGGAGGTCACTGTGGTAAGTCTCTAACACTTTCAGTCATTCATGGCCACGGTGTGATCCACAAGATAAAATTTGAGGGTGAAAAAGGTCTCTTTCCACGAGTGTATGAATGCTTGTAGCTATGAAAGCATTTGGGCACACTGAGGAGCAGTTCTGAAAATTAATATAAGGCTCAGAAATGCTGGAGTGATGTAATTCACTAGCTAACAGTCTGTGCTTCCAGGAAAATAAGGGGGAGGGGATGTCAAATAAAGCTGAATTATGGGTGCAGATTCATTAGAAGCCTATTTCTGACTGTGGAAGAATGGACCCAGCATGTTCAGAGCTCTCACAGTGATTCAGCTGACCTGCTTCTTGTGCATAGTGTTTTCTTACAAAAATCCTGCTTCTACTTCAAACAAAACATGTAAATACTGAGGCTGCAAAGGAACTTAATTTCCTTGGAGTAATGACTTAACTCCAATTTAATCCAGAAATCTACAGGAATCCCAGCTGGCAGACAGTAGCCAGAAAATGACCTTGATGACTGGGTGTGCTCCAGCCTGCATGCAACAACTTTATATTCTAGGCTGTCTCTTTCAAAAACTCCATTGTAAAGTTAGTTTACTGGGGCCAAAGAAGTCTCAAGTGAACAGACAAAGGTCTCAACAAAATGCATCTGTGCCACTGTTATGGTATTTACACATAAAAATAGTTTGTGCCAGTTCCAGACTCCCTTAATAAGAGGACCAAGAACTTCTGCTTGTATTTCCTCATTGGTTTCCTGCCTTAACTAGGTCTAAGTTCACTTTCCACAAATGCTAACAAGGCTGTTAAAGGCAGTTCATTTGAACATCTCCACCTAAAAGTGGCTAAAGTTTTCTTACTTCTTCTTCCTTCCCATCAAGTCCCATTGAAAATTCCATCTTCACATTTTAAATAATCTACTTGGTGGTGGCTCCACTTTTTATTTTTATTTGCAGAACTGCAGGCAACAAATGTTTTTGTAAGTAAGAAAAGTGACTTCTCTCTGTCTCTCTCCCTCCTACTCTCAGTTTTTTGCCCTGCCATACAATAGAATTTGCTGAAAAACTAAACCAAAAATGCAGTGTGGAACTGTTCTACTGAGTGAATGCTTAGCAAGTGATCCAGCTTTAATTACCTCTGAATGGTCCATGAAAGAACTACAGTGAAATCAGCATCAAAGTCTAGAAGTCCCTGTATCATTTTATTTCTACTGGGAGGGCTGATGGTCCATAAAGAGTTTGAATTTCCCTCTAGATCTGCTCGAGTTATATCTTCTCTTGCATAGCCCTCTAGAAACTGCAAAGCAGCCTGTAGGTGCAGAAGAGGAAAAGACAATTTCAGTGCAGTGACATTCACAAGACACAGAGCCACATTCCCCAGTCAGACAGATTTGTAAATGTTTGATTAATTGTAAGTGCAGTGGTGTGCACTGATTGTTTTCCTCAGGTACCAACTGGGGCTTGAGATAGGAAGGGGAATCAACGAAGTACAGCCAAGCTACAAAGGCAAAATAAAAATGACCTCATTGTTTGATGACCATGTTGGCCAAAATGAGTCCAAAATTTCATGAAGAAAATTCTGCAGAGTCTATTTAAACTTTGAGTTAAAATTTTATTCTGTCTTTTGTTAAGTATCTTTCTGCACAGAAAAGTATATGCAAAGGATAAAGCAACATGAACCTTGTAACTTCCAAATGGATCTAGGTTATAATATAATATAATATAATATAATATAATATAATATAATATAATATATTAGTGTTATTATACATGGGCTATTTAGTAGGATCTAATATAAAATTCTAATATCAAATTCTTAAATAGGCTAGTGGCAAGCACTTCTTTTAAAGTTATATCTGATCAAATGCTAGTTACATTAGCAATGCAACAGCTCCTACTAATTACTAGTTTTTTCCAGGGTTTTTTTGTGAAAACTGGGTCTGTTGCTCCATGAAACACTGAGACTACGCTTAAATGTTTACGTTTTGACATTTTAATGTCAAACATTTCTAGGCTACGCACGCTTTCTTTTGGCAGCACCACCACTCCTCACTGGGAGGTGAAGGATGTGTGTACTCTAGGAAGGAGCATGGGGCTTAAAAGTGTGTAAGACACTGTTGTGTCCCCACAGAATGTTTTTTTGGCAGCACACAAGCAGCATCACATCTCCTGAAGGTTTGTGTCACTTAGAGGGGAGGGTTTCATTCAGACAACAGAACAATTAGGGTTTCTGCCTTCCAGGATTTTGTGCAAAGATCTACATTAATAGTAGCTTGTGTCACCGTAACCCAGCCCTGTCCTGATAAAATATGTGTCTGAACCTTTATTCGTGCAAATCCTCTTTATAGAAATATCTTCCAACTGATGACAGCACTGATGACCACTTATAACTACACAAACAGAATTCACAAAAGGCCTTCATAGAAACATACACACATTTTTAAGTAATGAGGTGTTCTATATTTCACTTACAGTGTTACCCCTATAGCTTCTCAGAAATTCATTGAACTCATTCGGATCCAAACTTTTGAGCTGATTCTGCTGAGCACTCATGGTAAAAATAGGCTGGGAAACAAAAGAACACATGCTTATCACATTCACTTCACATTGGCTGCTACATACACAGCACAGCATCCCGTGCATCACAGTCCAAGAAAATTATGGCACTCAATTCAACGAGATAAGGTTATAATCTCATTCCGCTGAGATGCAAGCTACCTACGATTATCTTATATCTACCATGTGGACCTGTAGGATAATTTATTCAGTTTCCACTGCCAGCAGATTCTGGTTTCAACTTGAAAATGAAGATAATATTTTACATCAGTGATAAACTAACATGTTTTTAAACCCAAAAGGGGTCATTTGTGGAAGCTTGCCAGGTACCTTGCATAAAGCAGGAGAGCTCACTTCAATGAAAGGAAGAAGAAATAGTACAAGGAAATAAAAGCAAAAAACAGAGTTTGCTTTTAGTGTTTCTTCTTTTTTACCTGATAACCTCCTAGAGTTATTGTGATTGATACATCTAGAGGCTTGTTGGTGATGCCTGCAACAGATTTGATTAAAGACATGAAGAGCAGTGGGAACCAGACAATACAAATCAGCAAGACGATAATCATGCCACCCATTCCATACTTCACAACCTTCTTTTTCTTCTGGCCTCTTGGCTGGGGATATCTCTGCAAAAGCAAACAGCAATACGGTAACATCTCTTCTATCAGAGGAACACTTCATATGATTTGATGGGTGAATATATGACGATCTTAAGGCTTCTCATCTCTTTTGGTAATTTGCTACCCCATGTCAGGCCACCTATTTTGAGATTTTTTTTAGCCAAACATGCACAGACACTTGATTTCTGATGATAACAGAGGAAAGTGACAAATGAACCCAAATCAAGTCAGTGTCTAGTGTGAAAAATATTGTAAACCTCTGTGATTTTGATTCTTCACAACCATAAAGAAGGGAGAAATTAGGTAAGATAATTTGATTTTCTTTTTGTCTAAGTGTAAGCATGAACTCACAGGAACAAAATATAAAATAATAGCAGGAACAGCGATACAAAAATTTGCTCCAAAAACTGCTATTGTGAGGGACCCACTTTCTTGTATTTTCACTTCCAAAAAGTTTTATATTAAAACTCCTTAAGGTAGACTTCTTCTCATAGATCTTGAAATGCTGCAAACTGTATTTTGTGGGGGGTGGGGGGAGCAGGAAAATTGTTTGCCAACAACTGACATACCCAATCAGTAAAATGTCTGGTACTGCACTACTTCCACATTCATTTCACACCTCACAGTATTCCTAAGATTTCACAGGCTTGATCCAATTTGTTTCTAGGGAATTCCACACTAACTGCAATTAACTAATGTTTAAAATTTTGTTGCTTTTCCTAAAATCTTGATACTGCTGATGTAACATCCTTCTCTTTCTTAGCTTCTGAGGACAAAAGTGACTGCTTTCTTCTCCCTTCAAAGCAGATCACACGGCATGTCTGTTTTGCCTTGCCTGAAATTCTTGTCCTCTGTTATTTGCCTCTTGATTGAATACTCTTAATACTTCCACCATCCTGTAATATGTTTTAAATTCACTGTAATTTATTTTGGTGTAATTCTCTTACAGGATTTTACTCTGCAGTGTTCAGTGGCCTGTTCTCCACGCACTGCATACCACATGTGCAAAATAAAGACGTACTGTACTGCACTGCCCTTCAAATACACCAGGAATCTGGCTCTCAGGAAATTGTTCTTGCTTTGCAACATGAATCCATAAAGCCCTATGAGAATATTAAATTTGTAATACAATGCTATACTTAAAACCAATTATTTACTTTTCAAAAGAAGTGTATCGAGTCATTTGTCTTGCACTACAGAATACTGTTTTCATTAAAATATCGTATCAAGATCAACAGGGGTATATTATTTGTTCATATGTTATTTGTTTATATAGTTCAGGCACCTCTAATGATGTTATAGAACATCTCAGAGAGACTCTAGCAGTCCAAGTACTTAGGCACAGCGCTCAGTGAGAGAGAGAGAACCAAAGCACCTTGAACAACACTCATAAAATCATGACATGAGTTATGTTGCTGTATGGCATTAGCACACACATGCCAGTTTAGACATGGAAATCTTCCTATATCAGATCTCTGCCACACATAATGTGAGTTGCAGCATAAAAAACATGCAGTGAGATGGAGAGTCAGAGTAGAACTGCGTTATTACTTCTCTGACTCCTGAAGTTCTTCAGAACTCCTGTTCATGGCAGAAATGGGAGTCATAGAGAAAAAGCCTATAGGCAAGATCTGTGTGCACTTTAGCTCTGAGTTAATCTAAGTGACATACTTGGAAAGTAATTGCCATTAAGAGACAGGATTATAATAAAAGTAGAAATACGTCAGTAACACTTCAAAATAAATCCATTTCAATGCAGATGTAGAATTTCTGACTGGTTTGGTCACTCTTAAAATAATGTTTAAATTCTTTTTCAAATTGGCGAAATAAGCAAGCATATGGTTGCAATCTTTATAGGAGCTATAAAGAATCCAGAATTTGCAAGTTTAATTTGAACTGAAGCTTAAATGATTTAAAGAGACTGAAATTTCATTGAGACAAATGGTGGGTTTATCTGACCTGCAGTTCAGTTCTGGACGTGCAGGGACTCTCCTGAGGCAAAGGAACCAGCTGAGTTCCCTCTGCAGTTACATGAACCTGGTGTCCACGGGACCTACACTATGGTGCATGAGCTCTTCCTTCTGCTGACCTTTGTCCTCAGCTGCAGCTTCCCTGCTGCTCCAGGTCACTCATTTAGTTGTGTGTGAGACTGTGTGAATACCAGGACTTCCAACCCCAGCCTTGAAACCCAGGCATGCAATTAAGCCATCAGGCACATGCTTGTGGAGTTCCCCTTAATGGTGGAAAAATCAGCTGGGCACAAAAGAGAACCCATTTGAAGTTCCACTCGTGGTGGCTGCCAGCTAATATAAAGTACCCAACAGTCTGACTATTTCTGAACACAAGTGCCAGGCATATCTTCCAACAAAATTTTTATGGTGGATTTCTCAATTATTTAGGGACTCATGATTATTTCTCTTCCCTTCTGCATGGGGAAGAGAAGGCCTGAATCACTCATAGGGGGTTTCCTTACTTTTTCTGACTCTCGCCAACACTTCAGGATGAATATATGAGCATAGATATCTTCAACACAGATCCAGCTGGAAAGACTGAGAGTGGTATCAGTCCAAACCCAGTCCATTACTGCTCTCAGCTCAGTCAAAAATGGGACTAGGCGGAACCTGAAGGGAGACCACAGGAGATGACTTGTCAGAAATACAGGCATCACATCCAGCAAGCACAGCAAGTGTATATATGGCAAGAGGGATAATTAAGACAACATGAAAAGAGCTTAATGGGGGATTTTGTAAACACAATCACATCCTGAAATTGCCATCGCTCATGTTACTCTAGATCTCCTTGCCAGGCCATAAACATGCTTTTGCATCATTATGCCCAGTAATTGTGATTGAGTCACTGATGGAATAGTACAAGACTTTCCTGTATCCCTCAATGCCTCTGTATGCCCTCAATACCTGGAAGTGGAGGACATGTTTTCTACAGGATAATAGGATTTAGTTTTATATCTCCTTACACCATGTGTTGCATGGCATCTTTGCAGTAGGTGGGGCAGCCCTCAGCTGCCAATGGAACTGGACTTTGTGACTCAGGATTAAGCAGCAGAAGAAGGTGGTAATCAACAGGAAATCAACACATAGAGCAGCAGTTCAAAGTGCATCATTCCCTTTCCCAGTGACACTTTCCTGATCAGCCACATTGCTCAGCCACATCTCAGAGAGTATTTCATGTGAGGAAAGCTTTCTTCTGCAACTTTTCCTTGGAATGCAAGAAGCCCATACTGCAAATACTGTGAAAAGCCTGAAATCATTCAATTTTTTCTGTGAAATACATATATGCTTCAAACTGGCTTAATCACAAGACCACTGTAACAGTGTAAGTGGAGGGTGTGGTCTGCCTGTGTATAACCACCTTTCACTCTGAGGGGATGCCATGCCTGTTCCTTGCACTAACACTCCAAACTCCTGAAGAGTTTCAAATATGCAACACTTCTCAAGTTTCTTTCTGTGCTTATTTTTTTAGTTCTTATTTCTCAGGTGTGTTGTCTTTCACTCTATTCCTTTCACTTGCTGAGGTAGAGCCTTTGGGATTCAACACCTTAGTACTTTTTAGGACTGCAGAACAAATAACATTACCTGTTTTCTAGCACAATGTGTAGCCCCTATTTCTGTTCACAAAGGTGATTTCTTAGAAGTGCTAAAAATGTCTATTTCATAGGGGACAGAATGGCTGACTGTTGTATCAGGCTTCTGGTTTCAGACTGGGAGATGGAATTTTATGAAGTTTGCCTTCCAGAGACAGATTTTTATTTTTTCTTGTGGACTAGGGGGACATATGGTATATACAGAGTGTGCTGTGCTAAATTTACTGTCTTATTTCTGGCAGCCCGTGACCAAAAGTCATGAATAACCCCAGCATTCACTCTAGCACATCCTTATTACACAAAAGAAAGAAGAAAGGCAGTAAGGCTATGCTTACCCTTGAAATAAGAACAGGTTGACATAGTTATAACTTTTTGTGAGGAAGTTGCCAAGAACACGAGTTGGATATCCGCAGCGTATCTGATAAGCTGATAAGCCAAAATAAACACATTTCACAAAATACCAGAGCTGGGCAACCGTGTTCTGGCTAAATTTCCTGTAAAGGAAAAGAGAGATAAAGGAAAATGATGAGCTTTCTGTAGGAACAAATGAGCTTGAAATGTTCTTTGCTCTTGGCAGTTTCCCCTTCCTGAGGTCCTGTGAAAAGCCCTTGGTTGCTGACCCCAAGGCAGGGTTAAAACAGTATTGGAAAGACACTGACTGAGAAAGCCTACAAGTAGCATCCATTGCCACTTCAGTGTCACAAGGGAGAGATTGGGAATAGGCTTCCCAAAGAGTGAGGGCTTGGGGCAGTGCCCTCTCCCTCCAGATGCTGGAGGTGCCCTGCTGCCCAACACGGACCAGCCTTCCTTGGCCCCCATGATGGCACAAGGCTCTGTGAGCCCTGGGTAAGGGCTCAATCAAGACAGCTTTAGTGGCTATTTGTGTTCATGGCAGCACCTCACACAGGAAGTTAGGATGGAGTGATCTGTGAAAATGTTTTTCACCCTTCCCTGCTTGACTCAGGTCTTATTTCAACAAATAGTTCAGAAACCTGAGTTTTGTGTACCTCTGAAGATGGAGATCCCACAACCTGTCTGAGGAACCTGCTCCAGTGTTCAACAACAGTCAAGAGTTTTCATCATATCTAACTGGAATTCCCCTTTTTTTCCAACTTATGCCCTCTTGTCCTGTCTGAAAACAGCTTAGCTTCTTCTCAATGCTCTATTAATAGGCATCTGGAGCCAGCTCTTCACTTTCTCTTCTCCAGACTGAACTAACCCTCAACCTCTCCTCACATGTGCCATTTCTGGTTCAATAGCACAGTGGATCTGCAGCAGATGCCTCATGATGGACAGGATTTGTCGGCCAGGCATAACTCAATATGTTCAATTAAATCCCACAGAAGTATTTTAATTAAGAAATTTTTAGTGGTTTCTAAGACTCGACTTAGAAGGAATACAGGACGTTTCAGATGCAGATTTGAGATTAACAACTTGATATAGATTTCCCAAAAGCACAAAGTCAAAATTATTTTATTTCATAACAATTCTCAATGTGCAGTAGGTAAGAGATCCATTTGGAAAATGTTGGGTTTTTTTTCAAATTTGGGCACAATTGCTACTGCACTGAGGAAAAATAAAACATTTATTTTTGAGAGAAAGCATGACTCTTCAGTCTCAGTATAAACCTATTTCATTTTTCCCTGTAAAATAACTTGACTGTTAATGAAGTGAAAGGTGCCCAGGTGACACACTCAACTCCCATGGACAGCCAATGGAGTGAGGGAAATACTTCAACACAACTTAAAGTAGGAAGAGGGGAGTGATGTGGAGGTGGTCACCTGCTGCATTAAATTTTGTGTCACATGCCTGGTCACGCTCACTCCTAAATCTAAAATTTCTCATTTCATGGCTCAGGGCACTGACCACTGCAGTCTCCAGTGTTAAGGTTCCATCCCTACTGTTTGGCTAACTCCCCTCCAAGTGGTAGGAGCACGGGAGGAGAAATTTGCTCTTCAGAACAGATACATATTTCAGACATTCCTCAGTTTAAGGAGATTTAAATCCACAGTTCACACATTTCAGGAAAGTGCTAAGTTTTAAGTTACTCTGAGGGAGACATTTTCTGCTCGCTCTTCTAAAGCAGCATGCAGCAGTCTTGGGAGCAGGGAATTGGATCAGAGGCCAACATTGTCTCGGATGAAGGCTCTAATCACTCAATTACAGGCAATTTCTCTTTCACCTGCTTGCATTTTGGCCTAAATTGAGAATATTTCTGTACATATATAACTAATTCTTCCTCAAACTTACATTGGCCACAGTTACTGCTCTGGAAATGCATTCCAACTTTCTGCTTAGAAATGAGACGAAGAAGAAATTTGTTCATGGTTCCAAAGCCTAGCCATAAACATCTCCAATTTAAATACAAACAACTTGGTAGAGCGTCAGTATTCAACCCATATTGTTTGTTGAGAAGGGTTATACCTTTCTGTCACTCCAGGCAAGATAAAGAACATCCAGAAATGTATTCCAAAAACAAGGATGACCTGGAAGATGACTTTTCCCATGACAGTCTTTTTGAGGTACAGTGCTCGATCTACCACCATGGTACCAAACTGAATGAGCACCATCACCAAAAATGCCTCCGGGACCTGGTCCTCTGATAAGGAAGAGGTGATATCTGCTGCAGCAGAGTGTTTCTGAAAAGCAAAATATAAGGGTGGTCAAGGAAAAAGGACACTTGCATGATACTTAGCATCTACAACACGTAAATCCTGCTGAGGATTTACAGATAGATGCCTCTGTGACATACCCCGAAAGCCCAAAATCCAAACACAATGATGATGAAGTCCACTGTGTCTGCGAGGAACATCAGCACGTACACATCAGTCACTGCACTGTAGTCTGGATGAATAAGATTGTAGAAAAACTGTCTGATGGGCACGTACACCTGGAGAGTCCTAAAACAACACAGACCACAATGTGATTTAACAGCACATAACTTGCACTGAAGAAAGTAAAGGCTGACTGTGGTATGATTAATGTCCTTAAAGATATCTAAGATCTACTCTGATAGCCTTCACAGGACTGCAGAGACACCAGTCCTTTGTTCTGATTGCTCCCAAACCACTGTATTAGGATTTGTTCAGTAGAAATATACATAGCCAACCAAGTTCACATGGGATATTTAGCTTTTTTATCAGGCAGGTGCTATTTGAACAACTGCTGATTTGTCTGATGTTCAGCTGGTGGGACATCTGCATACAACAAACACTTGAATTAACGTCAGTAGTAGCCTGCTCCCTTTAAAATGCTGGCATACTGCTTTACTCTTTGGAACCTCCCTCCAAACCCACACAACTCCTCATATTGCTCACTTTTTAATTGTAAAAGCTTTGGCTTTGATCATTTGTTCTCGAAACTTTTCCATGAGAAGCTCTTTTCTAGATTTTTGCTTGATGCTTAACACACTGCTTCCCTTCTGACTGCTGTTCCGTGTACTGGTACTTCCTGGAAAAAAGGGAGGGAAAGAGAAGTCAATTCAAAAGAAGAGTTAAAATAATAAAGCTAGGAAGTAATAAACCTTGAGACTTCCATCTCCTATGACTCCCACATTTGAAAGAAGCTTTGAAATGAATGCTTCTGTTATTTTTCCCCCAATATGATAAAATCTTGAGAGCATCCAGTAAAGGTTTAATCACTGGCATACCAAACTTGATTAATAGCTGAAAAAACAGAAGACTAGTGATAAAAGCAAGTATTTGATTGATCTTACTCAGTCACCTCAATTGGTATTATATACATTTAGTCTAGAGTACCCCTGCCCTTTTTACAAGATGGGACATGTAATCTGTTTCAATATAACTAATAAAAACATTTTCTCAGTTCAAGTGTCTACAAATGTAGATATGAAAAATACATATGCTTTGCATTCCCTCTAGCTGGAGATTATGCTGGACCAGAATTTCTGGATCTGGGCCACACTGAGCATTCCTTTCCCAGCTTTTGGATAATGTCATTTTAAAAACATAATGAATCACAAAGTATGGCTCTCCACTTGAACTTTAGGAAGGCTTGGAGTGCATTCAAACATGAAGATACATTGGTTCATATCCTATTTCATCACTGTGAAGCAGCAGCATTCAGTAGCCCTTGGGAGCTCCGCAGCAACCAGCCCAAGGTTTCAGTAGAATGATCCTATTTATCCTTCAAATCCCAGTGTTGGGAAGGATGACAGATATGTAAGTTTGGTAGAAAGATATCTGAATGTAGGAACTAAGAATGAAACAGAGATGGAAGCAAGTTTTGATGTAGAGTAGGAGATATTTTGCTGAACCAGTGGTTACTGAGTGACTGAGAAGGCAAAGGTTGGAAGTGAGTTAGAAGGAGACCTTTTGTGTCAAGAACAAAGGTATGTGACTACAAACAAAGATATGTTTTTTACCAAATAAATCAGTCTCAAGAAGAGCACAAGTAAATAAAAGACATGTTATACCAAGCAAAAAGATACCGCAGGCAAACAGAGAAATGTTGATGTAGCAATTAGAAAAAGGCTCTAAGAATTTACCATTGTAAGCTTAAATTGTAACATATTTACTCTTGTGATTGGGTAATAATGACTATAATATGGTAATGATAGTAGTGGTGATGGGCTATACGCAAACGTAAGGGAATTGTGTATGATGCTAATTGGTTGTCAAGTATTACGGTATTCAGTAAAGTATATAATATCTTGTAACTTGAACAGAAGATGGCTTCATGTATACCTTTAAACTGCAGCTGGGCAGTTTTGAGGTCTGGCTCTGAATACCCACACCCTGGACTGCTGTAACTTTGTACATGCAATAAAACAGCATTTTTGAAGAGCCTCCTGAAGTCCAAACATCCTTTGTCAACATTTCCTCTACATCCCAGAAATGCCATGACATTTACCTCTCTTAGATCTGTGTGAGGAGAAGCTGGACCTGTGAGAAAGTTGGGATATGCTGCTAGAACTCTTCCTCCTGATGGCAGTCTGCTGCTCAGGGAAGTGGACATGGATGGACTCCACTGATGCAGCAAGATTGACAGATTTCAAAGAGGCAGAAGAGTCTCTCCTGCCTCCTGTCAGAGAGAGCTCATCATCAGTATCCTCTTTATTACTGGAGCTGTCTCCTTTCTCATCTTCATCCCACAGTCCATGGCACTAGTGGAAAAACAGGAACATATCAAGCCTGTATTTCTGTCACAGTATTTATCACAGGCGTTGCTCAGCTCAGTCGCGTGTTCACAAGGGAGAAGATAAATTCAATGTGTCAGAATATCATAGAATCGCCTAGGTTGCAGAAGTTCTTCAAGATCATCAGTTCAACTGTTAACCCAGCACTGCCAAATCCACCACCAAATCACGTTCCTCAGTGCCACATCTAAATGTCTTTTGAACATTTCCAGGGATAATGACTCAATCACCTCCCAGGGCAGCCACTTCAAATGCTCAATAACCCTTGCATGGAAGAAATTTTCCCTGATATCCAAATGAATGACTTCCTTATACCATGTGCTATATTACTTCCTTACATCACGTGACTTAAAAAATGGAAATTAAAAATTAATATAAAATAAGAAACTACCTGAACCCAGATTACCTTTAAAATGGATCTGTGGAAGAATAAAGCAAGAAGCTGAACAAGATCATAGTGCACATAACCCTCTTTCTTCTCAATGCCAATGATATTGGGTGGATGGTAAGGTTTATCTTTTGTGTAATCCACATGTTTATTCCAAGGAAAGAAGCCAAACTGGAAGAAGTATTTGATGACAATGGCCACCTGTTCAGAAACACAACACACTTGGGGTGTTTTATAAGCATGTCAGATATAATAGCCTCATGACAATAAAAGGGATAAAATATGACTACTTTGTCAGTTTTATGAGAACATAAACAAGCATATTCATTACTACAGAGGAATAACACTTCGCATTTCTTCAGTAATAAAGTCAATCAGCTTTCACCAACAGATGATACTCAGTGGTACTTGAGATACCACAGGCAGTGAATCCTGTTTCTTGATTAACAATTACATAACAACAGTTTGCAAATGGTCTGTTATTGTGAGAACTGCTTTACATGCCAGGAAGAATACTGATCATTGCAATGAAGGAAATAACAAACAAGATCATTCCATACCACAAAAGTTGCTGAGGGCTTTAGCAAATATTTGTTTTGCTATGAAAGGCCGAAGGCCCTGATCCTGGAGATCAAAACCAGAAAAGGGATCAGGCAAAGCTTACAACTTCAGTTTTCTGTGTTAGACGTGGGCTTGCAAAGCCAGCAGCATACCTCAGTGTAGACAATGGCTGTCATCCAGAAGCGTTTGCTTGGCCGAGGAACAGACAGCATGGCCCACAGGAATATAAGGATGGGAAGCACCAGGGTTATCATGGAGGCAGAGATCATGTGGTTAAGGATGATCACAAAATAGCACACCATTTCTGATCGGGCCACCAGTGTATTGTACAGGGCATAAATAAGGAGCAAGACTCGAGGCTGACCAACATAGAACTTCTCTGACTCCTCCAGCTCATCATCACGAAACATCCTGTGAGGAGCAGAGTACCACAAATGAACTGAACATGAACTTCACAAGAGCTGCTTTTCATTGCTACTATTTTTACTTTTGAAAAGTATTAAGTTCTGCTGCTAAGTCCAATGGAGGGAAAAAAAGAAAAAGGGATTTGGTATTATAATCAAATCGCCTGATTCTAAGCACAGAAAACAAGAATTTCAGGCAAAATAACTAGAAGCACTGTTCTGCTTTTTTTTAATTTACCCAGAAAGAGAATCAGCCTGGTCTAAGAACTTCTACAAACACAGCTTTCCTACAGCTGCCCAACCAACATATCTCATGCGAATCACCCAATACTGGCATGGATTCACATCTGATTTATCAACACAGATAGGAATTTGGAGAAAAAAACCAGAATTCCATCATGAGACCTATGTTATGAATCATCCGGGGCATAAGATTAGAACACAATAAATACCCCTGAGCATTAGATGTGTCCAATCTTCTCATTATTTGACTCAAGTAAATATAAAAGGCAGTGACTCTCATATACATTCATAATTCTCTCTGCTTTTCATAAAGTTTCCTGGCCTGAGAAGAGATCTTAAAAGCTAAAATTGCTATGGAAAACCAGAGGACAAGACACTGCATCTGACAAAGTCAGATCTATACACCCTCTCTCTCTGGGTGCAGTCAGGCTGAAAGGCAGTTCTGTGGTCTAAGACTTTCACCCTGAATTTGGGGAAGCCCTTCCCAACTGAATCAGGGCAGAAAGGAGCTGAAGAAGTGCAGGGGCACCATCCCCATCTCAGTGCTGGCTGTGCTACTGAGCACAGTGTCTAAGGGGCAAAGAAGGGAACATCCTCTCCCTTATGAAAGCACCTAGCAAGGAGGTGTCTCAACATAACCCTCAGCTCCCACTGGCTTAAACAAAAACTGCCAAAGGTCAGAGTTTCCCTTACAGCAATCCAAAATAATTAAGGGAGAAACATTTTCCCAGATAGCTCTGGAGGAAACTCATTTGAAATCACAGCTGCCTGGAGAAGAGAAGCCCTCTCCACAAAGAATATTTAGAAAAGCCCTTGACCCCAAGACAATTGCAGCACAGAAATTCAATGCTAATCGGAACAATTAAAGATGTATCTAGGGAGAATGCAGAGTTTCCTTCCAAGATGAATTTGAGTCACTTTAGAAATCTGTAATTAGAACAACTGCACAGGAAATGAGCTTCTTCCCTTAAACCAAACTTAGCACAAGGTCTGTATCAGAAACTGCAGGCTAGTTCTGAGACAAAAACCCAGAGTAATGACAAAACTTTACACATTGTGACCAATGATTTTTCCTGGTCGAGGATCCTTACTTGTTCAGGAGGAGCTCACTAGCTGTTAGCTCGTGCGTCAGTGGGGGGAGAATCGTGTCAAGTTTGTCTGTCCGACTGTCGTCCGGGCTCACCATCATGAGGCTCTTACCAGCTGAGTCATCTGGGGAGCCAAAGGGAAGATGTTCAAAGCTGACAGCTTTGCTATAGGAAGGAGGAGCTTCTGCATTGCTATCCACCGTGGAGTACAATGGCACATCCGTATCGGGAGTATATGCAGCTCCTTCTGAATCCAGGCTATAATCTTCCACCTCCTCTTCCTCGAGCCTTGATGCAGAACGAGCTCCTTCTTCCTCATGTTCCCCTTCTACCTCCTCAATGGTTTCTGTGGTCCCCTGACGGGAATAGAGCATCGTGACCTGTGTAGGTTCACTGTTGGAGATGGATGAAGAGAGTGAGCTGAGGTTTACAAGACTCATGATCAAGCAAAGTTTGTTAATTGTACCTTTATGTAGACAGCTGAGCAACCTCATTGCATTCCCAGGCCTTCAAAGTTCATATAATCTGGTAGAAAAGATATCATCCTGATCTCCTCTTACATAGATGGAAAATCTGGGTCCATCTGTTCCCTGAACGAAATCTCACTGAACTCACAGTGATCCATCATCTTTTAACATCAGCAAAGGGCAAATTAATATTATCGACAAGAGAAACTACACTACCTTTCTGAAAGTAGCTCAAACATTTTTGAACAGAGTCAAGACTTGCTATTACAACTATTTAAGACAAGCTCCATGGTGAAGGATAAGCAGCCATGGGATCACTTCTAAACACAGCACTTTTAACAAACACTGTATGAGTGCTGTGTACAATTGGAACATGAACTGAACACACACATATAAACTCTGATTCAAATAAAAGAGCATGTAAATTGCTAGCTTGAAGAAGTACAAACCAAATTACAAAACTGTTCCAGTAACAGGATAGCTTGCTTACCTTTAGATTGCCCTGTGTTCTTCAATACAGTCTTCCTTTTTACTTTACCTGCCTGCTTTACTTCTGGACGTACCTATTTCCTTATTCAACTGTCTGATGCACTCTGATCAGTTCTTTGCTTGATTCACCTTCCTTACTGTTGGCTTTGCGCAGACTCATGGAATGGTTTGGGTAGGAAAGCACCTTAAAGATCACCTAGTTCCAGCCCCCCTACCATGGGCAGCAACACCTACCACTAGACCACATTGCTCAGTACCCCATCCCACCTGACCTTGAACACTCCCAGGGATGCAACATCCACAACTTCTCTGGGCAACCTGTTCCAGTGTCTGACCACCCTCTGAATGAAGAATTTCTTCCTAATATCTGATCTAAACTTGCTCTCTTTTAATGTAAAGCCATTTCCCCTTCTCCTATCACTCCATACCCTGTAAAAAGTCCCTCTCTAGCTCTTGTGTAGCTGTCCTTTAAATACCAGAAGTTTGCTCTGCAGTTTCCCTGGAACTTTTTCTTCTCCAGGATGAACAGCACTCTCAGACTGTCTCCACATGAGGGGTGCTCCAGCCCTCTGATCACATTTGTGGCCCTCCCTCCCAAGTATTTTTTTTCCTCTCTCCTTGAACATCATTCCTTCTCTTTTTAGTCTCACTCCACTCCACACCCTAGACAATAGGCACCAACTCAGTGTCTTTGACGGCTGTACATCCCTGTATCTCACAGAGACAAAGCAAGATTTCACGTAGCTCCTATGAAATTAATGGGGCCGTATTTTCACATAAACTATAACCTTTTAGAGAAAACTGGCATTGGCAAAGCCATTGGCACTACCATCTTCTGCCAAAATTAAAAATTAAGTTTCCTTTTTTTTTTTCTTTTACACTGCTTCTGAACTTACTGTGGCTATGCTAGATCACTTTATTTGTAGCAGAGTTTTAATTAGAACATGAAACACTTGTGATGATATGTGTTTGGATGATTCACAGTAGCACTCATCCTGGTTAAAATATACAAAATCATAGAATCCCAACATTTCAAAAC